>JAFMOD010000063.1:317617-371165 GCA_019802435.1 Corydoras maculifer
TATTGCATTTTCAGGACAGAAAGTCGATAGTTAAATAAATGGTGTTGGGGGATTTTTGGTGGAAGTGCTACCGGCATGTAATTTAGCCTTTTTAATAATCTGTATGCAGCAAATAGACAAATGACGTCTGAATTTTATGATGTTGTAATGTAATGTAATAAAATATGATGATGGACAGACAGATGGATTAGTGTTGAATGTAAATATATAATGTAAATATGTTGAATAGTAGCATGTTGGCCTCTCAGCGGTAAGGATTCCCGGTTCGAATCCCAATCTGAGTGGACTTTCCAAGTTCTCCCCATGTCCACGTGGGTTTCCTCCAGGTTCTCCGGTTTCCTCCCACAGTCCAAAAACATGGATCAAGGTCAAAGAATTCTCCAAATTGCCCCATATAGAGTGTGTGTGTGAGTGAGTGTGTGTCCTGTCCTGTCCTGGATGTATCTGCACAGCGTCCAAAACGTCTTCTCGTGGATGGGCATGGGGAACCCAAACCCCCCCTCCCGCGCGACCCTAGAAGAGGGTAAAGCAGAAGATAATGGATGGATGGATGGACAGACAGCTGGGTGGAGTTTCCATGTTCTCCCTGTGTCCGCGTGGGTTTCCTCCAGGTTCTCTGGTTTCCTCCCAAAAAAACGTGGAAGAAGTCAATTGAACTCTCCAAATTGCCCCATATAGAGTGTGTCTGTGGGATTGTGTGTGTGTGTGAGTGTGGGCCCAGTGAAAGATTGGCGCCCTGTCATGGATGTATCTGTCCAACGCCCGAAACATTCTCCCCTGGATGGGCATGGGGAACCCTCC
Source organism: Corydoras maculifer (assembly GCA_019802435.1). Classification (NCBI taxonomy): domain Eukaryota; kingdom Metazoa; phylum Chordata; class Actinopteri; order Siluriformes; family Callichthyidae; genus Corydoras; species Corydoras maculifer. The sequence continues at coordinate 318,419 of JAFMOD010000063.1, forward strand.
CCCCCCCCGTGACCCTAGTAGAGGATAAAGCAGAAGATAATAAATGGATGGACAGTCAGCAGTTCCACTAAATGGAAAGACAAAAAGAGAATAAAACCGATTTCTTTGCAGTGGGTGCCATCTAGTGGTCAAAACAAGCAAACCTTTATAACAGATTCTTGACACTTGTCCATTGGGAAGAAATATAAGTATAAAATGTCACCTAAAGAAAAGAAATAACACATTTAATATGACGGGTTTATTTTTTTTCTTACATTTAGCAAAGGTTAATTTAATAATAATTGCCTATGAAGTTGTGAGGGAAATGTTGTTTAAACATGACAGGATGTGTCACAAGGCGTGATAAACCTGTAAATTTGGTGAAAAAAGTCATTTAAGTGTAAAATGCAGAAATTCATTAACACACCACTCTTAACAGCCCTGAGTCCTATAAATGTATTTAACTGACAACATGAGAGTTTGTTTGTGACGCATGTAAAGAGATGTGAAATGACATGTGATATCTGAGGAATTAATGATCTGTGGAGCTCAGAGAGAAAAACCCCAAAGGGCAAAATGAAATGACAAAGAGCAGAATGTACAGAAATAGTCTGAGCGTCATGATGGGGCTGATGTGACGGTGATTACACAGAATCAATACATATACGCAGTCCGATGATCTGCATTAAAGATCAACTGTTTCTACAGGAATTTCCCTAAACAACATCCTACACACATAAACACACACACACACACACACACACATGTACCAGTTTTAATTAACATTCAGCATTCAGCTAACATTCATTCATTCATTCATTCATTCATTCATTATCTCCCGCTTATCCTCTATTAGGGTCGCGGTGGGGTTCCCCATGCCCATCCAGGGGAGAGCATCTCGGGCGCTGGGCAGATAGACCCAGGACAGGACACCAATCGATCGCTGGGCACACACTCACTCACACAGACACACTCTAAATGGGGCAATTTTGAGAATTCAATTAACTTGATCCATGTTTTTGGACTGTGGGAGGAAACCGGAGAACCCGGAGGAAACCCACGCAGACACGGGGAGAACATGGAAACTCCACCCAGATGGGGATTCGAACCAGGAATCCCTAGCGCTAAGAGGCGAATGTGCTAACCACTAAGCCACCGTGCCGCCCCATTCAGCTAACATTGTAACAATAACACTTGTGAGCACACATCAGGATCATGCTCACATTCCCTAAAGCAAAATATGTTTATAAATGAAATGAGTTTCTCTTGCTCTGCAATTACAATTAAAAGCAGCCAAAATCCCGGGAAATGAAAACAAGGTTACTTTTATAACTTTGACAAATTTGTATTATAATTATAATTATAAATTTGTATTTGTATTTGTATTATATTCATAGTGGTATAATAAATTATATTTCACATTTCACATAGTGATATGTGTAATTCTCCTTTTCAAAATTTTAATTTAGATTGAAATAACAGGGTAATCGGGGTCCGTGATCCATAATTTCGTTACTATCTCATGTAACAATGTTAGATTAATGATGATAAAATTTTCTTGAATCTTGAATCTCATCTCATCTTAATTATAATACAGCAAGTACAACTTTGAAGATGGCTAGATAGATGTATTACATTTTTAAAGGAAAAATATACATTATAATTAATTATAATTATAATTATATTATTATTACGGGTGGCACAGTGGCTTAGTGATTAGCGTGTTCTCCTCTCAGCTCTAGGGATTCCCGGTTCGAATCCCCATCTGGGTGGAGTTTCCATGTTCTCCCCGTGTCTGTGTGGGTTTCCTCCGGGTTCTCCGGTTTCCTCCCACAGTCCAAAAACATGGATCAAGTCAATTGAATTCTCAAAAATTGCCCCATATAGGGTGTGTCTGTGTGAGTGAGTGTGTGCCCAGCGATGGATTGGCGTCCTGTCCTGGGTGTATCTGCCCAGCTCCAGAGACGTTCTCCCCTGGATGGGCATGGGGAACCCCCCGCGACCCTAATAGAGGATAAAGCGGATGAATGAATAGTAATAATTTAGTATTATTGGCAGAACTTTTATTTATTTTTTCGTTAACGTAATTCATTCATTATTACCCGCTCTATCCTCTATTAGGGTCGCGGTGGGGTTCCCCATGCCCATCCAGGGGAGAACGTTTCGGGCGCTGGGCAGATACACCCAGCACGGGGTGCCAATCAATCGCTGGGCACACACTCACTCACACAGACACACTCTATATGGTGCAATTTGGGGTATTCAATACACTTGATCCATGTTTTTGGACTGTGGACCTGGAGGAAACCCACGCGGACACGGGGAGAACATGGAAACTCCACTCAGATTGGGATTCGAACCGGGAATCCCTAGAGCTGAGAGGCGAACGTGCTAACCACTAAGCCACCGTGCCGCCTTCGTTAACGTAATGTTTAATATAATAGTTCATGCAGACGCATGGCTTTTATTTTGAAAGGCGGCTCTTGCTGCGGCTTCATTGTTCTCTGGTTGTGTTTACAGAGCGGACTTTGCGCAGCGGGTTTATATCAGAATGGCTGCCTGTGACAGTCAATTAAAACCTCTTCAGAATGCCATGCGACTCGTTAAAGCAGCCATTCACCTGGACTCGAGCAGCAGATATAAGGTAACTCATAAAGGGACGTCTTTATTTGTTTATTTAAATGGCGGAGTGCGTTTTAAACTCGTTGTCATATTAACTGTAGTTACGACATTGGTGTGCACGTCTATACTAAACAATACGGTAAAGGCGTGAGTGTAGGAGTGAGGGGTAACTTAAATACTACTTGGGGTAATGATACGAGGAGCTGTCAATCACGTTTAATGCTATTTAAGACATTCATTCATTCATTAATACTTCATTCATCTACTGGGGGGGGGGGGCTAATGCTCATCCCCATCCAGGTGAGAACGACCCCCCCCCCCCACATACACTATCCATCCATCTATTATCTCCCGCTTTATCCTCTATTAGGGTCGCGGGGGGGGGTTCCCCATGCCCAACCAGGGGAGAACGTTTCGGGCGCTGGGCAGATACACCCAGGACAGGATGCCGATCTATCACTGGACACACACTCACTCACACAGACACACTCTATATGGGGCAATTTGGAGAATTCACTTGATCTTGGCCTTGATCCATGTTTTTGGACTGTGGGAGGAAACCGGGGCGGCACGGTGGCTTAGTGTTTAGCATGTTCTCCTCTCAGCACTAGGGATTCCCGGTTCGAATCCCCATCTGGGTGGAGTTTCCATATTCTCCCCGTGTCCTTGTGGGTTTCCTCCGGGTTCTCCGGTTTCCTCCCACAGTTCAAAAACATGGATCAAGTCAATTGAATTCTCCAAATTGCCCCATATAGAGTGTGTCTGTGTGAGTGAGTGTGTTTCCAGTGATGGATTGGCGCCCTGTTCTGGGTGTATCTGCCCAGCGCCCAGATCGTTCTCCCCTGGATGGGCATGGGGAACCCCACCGACCCTAATGTAGGATAAAGCGGAAGATAATGGATGAATGAGAGTGTATTAGTGTGAGGGAGTGTGTGCCCAGCAATAGATTGGCGCCCTGTCCTGGGTGTATTTGCCCAGCACCCGGAACGTTCTCCCCTGGATGGGCAGGGGGAACCCCCCCCCTCCCCCACCCGCGACCCTAATAGAGGATAAAGTGGAGGATTAATGGATGGATGAATAAAAACATTTACAATCCAGCATCTTGTGTTTTTTTTTCACAGGCCTGAAACAAAACTAATTAAATATATGAATAAATTTTCATTTCTCTCTTTATAAATACTTTATTTATTCAGATAACTTAATCTTTATATATAAATTTTAATAAAAGGAACTTAAAAGAGATGTTGGAGCTTCTCGTTTGTGTCGCTGGTGTTTCGTAATTCTCTGCACAGTAAATGTAAGACCTTGGGCTTTGGCTGTAGCAGCGTAATGAGGAAGAGAAAGTACCAAACTTCACTTTTCCTCCTGTTTGCCTCCATCTTTGGAGCCGATGTACAAGCTGATGAGCGTGGTGGTGCAGTGTGGCCACCTCACAGCGAGAACGTCCTTTCTGTGTTCTCCTCTGATGGCATAGTCATCCATCCATCCATTATCTTCTGCTTTATCCTATATTAGGGTCGTGAGGGGGGTCCCCATGCCCATCCAGGGGAGAACGTTCCGGGCGCTGGGCAGATAGACCTATCTATCGCTGGGCACACACTCACTCACACAGACACACTCTATATGGGGCAATTTGGAGAACTCAATTGACTTGATCCATGTTTTTGGACTGTGGGAGGAACCCCCCCTTTTTTTCATTTATTTATTTAATTTTTTATTTTTTACACCAGGTATTTGTTAAAAAGATGCGTCTTCAGTAGTTTCAGACGTTCTCCCCTGGATGGGCATGGAGAACCCCCCACCACCACCACCACCGCGACCCTAATAGAGGATAAAGTGGAAGATAATAGATGGATGGAATAATAATAATACACAATAATACACACACTCACTCTATATGGGGCAATTTGGAGAATTCAGTTGACTTGCTCCATGTTTTTGGACTGTGGGAGGAAATCGGAGAACCCGGAGGAAACCCATGTGAACACGGGGAGAACATGGAAACTTGACCCAGATGGGGATTCAAACTGGGAATCCCTAGTGCTGAGAGGAGAACATGCCAACCACTAAGCCACCGTGCCACCCTGTCATAGTCATGCAAATGCATTTCTAAGTGCTTGATTTAATAAACCTAGTGAGTTTGTCTCTTAGTTTCTCCCTAAAGTGCATACGGGTTCCATCTGCAGCGGCATGGTGGCTTAGTGGTTAGCATGTTCGCCTCTCAGCACTAGTGATTCAGGTTCGAATCCCCATCTGGGTGGAGTTTCCATGTTCTCCCCGTGTCCGCGTGGGTTTCCTCCGGGTTCTCTGGTTTCCTCCCACAGTCCAAAAACATGGATCAATGTCAATTGAATTCTCCAAATTGCCCCATATAGAGTGTGTCTGTGTGAGTGAGTGTGTGTCCAGCAATAGATTGGTGTCCTGTCCTGGGTGTATCTACCCAGCGCCCGAGACGTTCTCCCCTGGATGGGCATGGGGAACCCCCCCCTCGCGACCCTAATAGAGGATAAAGCAGTGGATAATGGATGGATGGTTCCATCTGCACTGCTTTATATCTGCATTAAGGCTCTCTCTCTCTTTCTCTCTCTCTCTCTCTCTCTCTCTCTCCCAGGAAGCTTACTGCGAATACTTAAGAAGTGTCAACTACATCTCCCACACACTGCTTCAGGATGCAGCCTTTAATGGTGAGAACATACTAATGCAAACCAGACATTAATAACATTAATAAGGTCTGGGTTTTATTCTGGTATGCACTGTAGAATAGAATAGAATAGAATAGAATAGAATAGAATAAAACTTTATTGTCCATTAAACTTACATTAAATGGAAAATTGTCAGTCTGGCAGACAAAAACATGTACAATACAATAAACACGTATATTAAAAAAAACAAAAAGAATATATATATATACATATAGATTATAAATTATGTTGGGAAATATGCTCTATCATTGTATGTTTCTTTGACAGCTGAGGGAGAGATGATGGAGGACGTGGAGGTGGACAAGATGGTGAAGTTAGCCGAGCAGTGTTTAGAAAGAGTCAAGTCCTTAGTTGGGAAAAGACACCAAACGGCAGACGCCGTCCGTGTGGGCCCGGTGACGCGGCCCGCTGCGCCCTCTACTGACCTCACAGCAGGTTTGACTTAAGTCCCGGTGGTGGTGGTTGATTCTGGGGGGCAATCAGTACCCCTAGTTATGAATCATAAATAATTATGTGTAATTTAATAAACTAACAGAAACATGGGTGTCTTTACACTTCTATGATTTGAGAAACAATTGAAAACAATTTAGGGAAGGCCCTTGTAATGATATGGTTGGGTGAGTTTGGTGTGAAGGACACTCACTGACCCCCTGATCTCAACCCCATCCATCAAACCTTTTGTGCCTGATCTTGTACTTTTTTGGATAAAAAGGTAATTAATTTTACAGTTAGACTCATCAATATTGTTAGAACCATCCATTATCTTCTGCTTTATTCTCTAGTAGGGTCGGGGGGGTTCCCCACGCCCACCCAGGGGAGAACGTTTCGGGCGCTGGGCAGATACACCCAGGACAGGGCGCCAATCTATCACTGGGCTCACACTCACACAAACACACTCTCTATGGGGCTATTTGGAGAATTTAATTGCCCTTGATCCATGTTTTTGGACTGCGGGAGGAAACCGGAGAACCCGGAGGAAACCCACGCGGACGTGGACACGGGGAGAACATGGAAACTCCACCCAGATAGGGATTCTAACCGGGAATCCCTAGATGATCATGGGTTTAATATTAACAACCAAAATATTTTACTTTTTTTTTTTTTTTTTTTTAACCACCCCTATATCATGTTAAATTACTTTATCTTATCAAATGTAATTATCATCATCAAACGTAATTAATTCTGCTTGTGAAGTATAAAATGTAGTAGAAAATAGGCAATTTATTCATAGAAAACAAAATAAATTGATTACCACTAATTAGTTAATTTCATCCATTATCTTCCGCTTTATCCTCTATTAGGGTCGTGGGGGGGTTCCCCATGCCCATCCAGGAGAGAACATCTCGGGCGCTGGGCAGATACACCCAGGACAGGGTGCCAATCCATCGCTGGGCACACACTCACTCACACACAAACACTCTATATGGGGCAATTTGGAGAACTCAATTGACTCCGGTTTCCTCCCACAGTCCAAAACCATGGATCAAGTCAATTGAATTCTCCAAATTGCCCCATATTGAGTGTGTCTGTGTGAGTAGGTGTGTATCCAGTGATAGATTGACGTCCTGTCCTGGGTCTATCTGCCCAGCGCCCGAAAACGTTCTCCCCTGGATGGAACGCCAATCTATCACTGGGCACACACTTACTCACACACAAACACTCTATATGGGGCAATTTGGAGAACTCAATTGACTTGATCCATGTTTTTGGACTGTGGGAGGAAACCGGAGAACCCGGAGGAAACCCACGCGGACACGGGGAGAACATGGAAACTCCACCCAGATGGGGATTCGAACCGGGAATCCATAGTGCTGAGAGGTGAATGTGCTAACCACTAAGCAACTGTGCCGCCTATTTATTTCTCTTTTATTATTATTTCTTGTCACTGGTGTGTAAGAGGTGTTTGGAAGAGCTGCTGCTCAGTGCTGGAGACACCACACAGTCACTCGTCTTATGTCTTATAGCTTTGCTATTTAGTGCTGCATAACAATTTCCACCTTGTTCTCAGATCTCACAACTGCAGACCCTGAGATCCACGGGAAATCAGACCCGGCCGCTCAGAGCTCCAGACAATGCAGAGTTCCCTCTGAAGGTAGAGGGGAGGACTGCCCATTCCTGCCCCCCGAGATCTTTCAAAAGCTACAGGCAGTCCAGTCACAAGACAGCAAGAAGTGAGTGACCGGTCAATTCATAATCTTCTCATTAAACACGTCGGCAGTGCAGAGTCCCCCCGAACGGACCTGCTGACCATTTTCATAATCGATCGAGCTCCCTAAAAATGATGAAGAGCGATCATCTCCTGATCAACGTATTCGTTGGGATCAAACATGGACTGCACCAGAGACCCTGAAAATGTTCCACATCCTTCCGTCCATTCTCCTTCTCCAACTTTTAGTATTATATAATAATAATAATAATAATAATAATAATAATAATAGGGTGACACAGGGGCTTAGTGTTTAGCACGTTCTCCTCTCAGGGATTCCCAGTTTGAATCCCCATCTGGGTGGAGTTTCCATATTCTCCCCGTGTCCGTGTGGGTTTCCTCCGGGTTCTCTGGTTTCCTCCCACAGTCCAAAACCATGGATCAAGTCAATTGAATTCTCCAAATTGCCCCATATAGAGTGTGTCTGTGTGAGTAAGTGTGTATCCAGTGATAGATTGGCGTTCCATCCAGGGGAGAACGTTTTCGGGCGCTGGGCAGATACACCCAGGACAGGACGTCAATCTATCACTGGATACACACCTACTCACACAGACACACTCTATATGGGGCAATTTGGAGAATTCAATTGACTTGATCCATGGTTTTGGACTGTGGGAGGAAACCGGAGAACCCGGAGGAAACCCACACGGACATGGGGAGAATATGGAAACTCCACCCAGATGGGGATCCGAACTGGGAATCCCTAGCGCTGAGTGGAGAACGTGCTAAACACTAAGCCACCGTGTCACCCTATTATTATTATTATTATTATTATTATTATTATTATTATTATTATGACTAATTAGTTCATTAGTCAAATACATCTGTTTGGTATTGGAATGGAACAGCAGTATTGATCCTCTGACTCCCGACAATGTTGTCTTTACTTGGGAGTCAAAACAAGGTTGTGCATTCCTTGTGTAACTAAAAGATAGAGTTCAATCAGTCTACCCCCCCCCCCGTCCTTTAATGCAGAAATCATTAAGAGGAAAAATAACAAGCTCAAATAATGTGGTTGCATGGTGCGTTCACCTTATAATCAGGTTTAAGCATGGTGGCGCTGTGGTCAGCACGCTCACCTCACAGCAGGAGGGTTCTGGGATTCGAAGCAGGAGGGTTCGAATTCAGGCCGTGTATGATATCTGGTGATGTTTGCTTAGTTGCATTTTAAGAGCAAACAAACCCGTGTCCACGAATAGCTAGCAAAGCATCTTATTGTTCAAAGTTATAAGTCGAATCGAACAGGATTCGCATCAACAAGTGCACGAAATATGGCGTGACATCGGTGTTATTACCATTGAGACTTCATAACTGATGAACAGACAGAAAGAAAATAGTCCGGGAGGCTGATAGCAACATTAAAGGAGCTGCTGGAATTCCTCTCAAGTGCTGATTATGTTCTTTATGGGACAACAATCTCACGAAAAAGAAACGCATCTCAGATAAGTTTCGCAGAAAACCAAGCCACGGCTGACAAAAACAACAGGGAGTCGTGAGGCAGGTTGATTTTCGATTCAAAATCCTGCAGAAAAGCAGAAATGTGGCCGTGATCTCACCCTGCGTTCTGCTGAGTCACCCTGACTGTTATGTATATAATTATCCATCCATTATCTTCCGCTTTATCCTCTATTAGGGTCGTGGAGGGGTTCCTCATGCCCATCCAGTGGAGAATGTTTCGGGCGCTGGGCAGATACACCCAGGACAGGACGCCAATCTATCACTGGGGACAGATTCACTCACACAATCACACTTTATATGGGGCAATTTGAAGAACTCAGTTGACCTTGGTCCATGTTTTTGGACTGTGGGAGGAAACCGGAGAACCCAGAGGAAACTCACACGGACACGGGAGAACATGGACACTCCACCCAGATTGGGATTCGAACTGGGAATCCCTAGTGCTGAGAGGAGAACATGCTAAATACTGATCCACCATGCTGCCCTTTGTATATAATTATCCATCCATCCATTATCTTCTGCTTTGTCCTTTATTAGGGTCGCGGGGGGGTTCCCTATGCTCATCCAGGGGAGAACGTTTCAGGCGCTGGGCAGATACACCCAGGACAGGGCACCAATTTATCACTAGACACACACTCACTCACACAAACACACTCTATATGGGGCAATTTGGAGAACTCAATTGACTTGATTCATGTTTTTGGACTGTGGGAGGAAACCGGAGAACCCGGAGGAAACATGCGCAGACACGGGGAGAACATGGAAACTCCACCCAGGTTGGGATTCGAACCTGGATCCACAGCACTGAGAGGAGAACATGCCAACCACTAAGCCACCGTGCCGCGCTGTTGTCAAATATTAAATTTCTAATATAATAGCAGCTCTTAAACCTTTTCAAACCGTCACCTGGTCCCTCAAGCCCACTTCCACCTCCACACTGACCGACTTCTGTAATAAATGTACGTCATGACCTTATGACATCATACATCATGTTTTTGTGGGTTGCAGGGAATTGACTCCTGTTGAGCAAGCCTCATGTCTGAACCAGAAATTAAAGGCAAATTATGAGGCTCGTCTGGCGCGACTTGCTCCCGGTCAGGCTGCTCAAAAGACCTCATTGGTGAGTTCCTTCTAGGGTGACCAGATGTCCTGCTTTGTGCGGGACAGTCACGCAATTTCGTTTTCACGTGTCCCGCAAATTGAGACGTTGTCCTGCATTGTTATTCAAAGTCAGACTGCAGTTTTGAAATGCGTGTTTTGTTTTGTAATCTGCCATTGGACGGCTGTGTCGTCTGTTTTCGGGGGAGAGGCGGGCCGTTCGAATGTCAACCATTCGGGAACGTGGACGCATGTTAAGGGCGCGCCCACCATCACAAATTATGCAAATGAGGTCAGAACAGCAGCGGCATGCAGCACGAGATCTGGAGGAATAGATGACGTGTTGCTTAAAAGGAGGTTTTCCAGTCTAAATCTGGATTTGAGAAACACTGTGAAATAGTATGAAAGTTCCATGTTTACTATGTTTTCTTACGTTAGAGAAAGGTACATTGGAGAACATGCCAACCACTAAGCCACCGTGCCGCTATATATATATATATATATATATATATATATATATATATATATATATATATATACACATATACACATATATAATTATGTGCTAAAGAGGCAGAATAGAGATGTTTTTTTTTTAAAGTTATTTTAGACTATGCATTGGTGTCCTACATTGTCCCACACAAACATAGTCTTTGTCCCACATCTGGTAAATTGGAATCTGGTCACCCTAGTTCCTTCTTCTCTGATTGGTGCACAGACTGAAGATATAATATTTATTGTTGTTGTAGGATGGAGGGTTGGAGATGTGAGGGTTGGAGATGTGAGGGTTTACTCTGGGTTCTCAGATGGAGGGTTGTAGGTGTGAGGGTTTACTCTGGGTTCTCAGATGTGAGGGTTTACTCTGGGTTCTCAGATAGAGGGTTATGGGATGGAGGGTTTACTCTGGGTTCTCAGTGGTGTAGTATAGGATGGAGGGTTGTAGGATGGAGGGTTCTCAGATGTGAGGATTTACTCTGGGTTCTCAGATGGAGGGTTATGGGATGGAGGGTTTACTCTGGGTTCTCAGGTGGAGGGGGGGGGGGGGGGGGGGGGGGGGGGGGGGGGGGGGGGGGGGGGGGGGGGGGGGGGGGGGGGGGGGGGGGGGGGGGGGGGGGGGGGGGGGGGGGGGGGGAGGGGTTGGAGATGTGAGGGTTTACTCTGGGTTCTCAGATAGAAGGTTATGGGATGGAGGGTTTACTCTGGGTTCTCAGTGGTGTAGTATAGGATGGAGGGTTGGAGATGTGAGGGTTTACTCTGGGTTCTCAGATAGAAGGTTATGGGATGGAGGGTTTACTCTGGGTTCTCAGTGGTGTAGTATAGGATGGAGGGTTGGAGATGTGAGGGTTGTAGGTGTAAGGGTTTACTCTGGGTTCTCAGATGTGAGGGTTTACTCTGGGTTCTCAGATGTGAGGGTTTACTCTGGGTTCTCAGATGTGAGGGTTTACTCTGGGTTCTCAGTGGTGTAGTATAGGATGGAGGGTTGGAGGTGAGCAGGTTGGAGGTGAGCAGGTTGGAGGTGAGCGGGTTGGAGGTGTGAGGGTTGGAGGTGTGAGCGCCACGTTGCGGTTGTTTTGTTTGATGTTAAAATGGAAATGAGCCGCCGCTCAGGTGACGCCTCATTGATTGGACAGCTGATTAACTCAGCGTGCGCGGCTCTGATTGGCTGGCTCAGAGGAAGCGCCCGGTGTCTTCGCGGCGGGGGGTCGACGCGTTTTTTTATACCGCCGCGGTTCATCCGCACGCGTCCGACACCTCCAGCACCTCCTCCACCACCTCCTCCAGCACCTCTACCTCCTCCACCACCTCCTCCAGCATGTGTCCGAGGCACCACGCGTCGCGGCTGCGGCTCCCGCTGTTCTACTGGAAAAAGTTCAAAACCTTCCTCAAGGTATCGCCTCCGTCAACGCGCGAAACGCTCGCGATGTCCGGGTTGCTATCCAAACCTCCGCCGTCGGTGCTCCTTGTTGTGTTTGATCCGTAAATCCTTAACTCCCCCAGCAGCGGGTTGCCGTCAGCTGTTTGTGCTTCTTAGCTGTGTGTGTGTGTGTGTGTGTGTGTGTGAGGGAGACAGATTTTTTTCCGCCAGTATTGAGAGTAAAGTTACCGTAATAACTGTATTTTGGCTGTAAAGCGCAGTTTCTCAGCTTTCAGAAACAATCAGATTTTTTTCTGAAGGCGCAAACTGTCGCAGAGTTACGGTATTTCAAATCAAAACCTCATTAAAACTCTCATCTGCGACCGACTCGTAAAACAGATTCATGATTTTCTGCCGAAGCGCAGGTTCGTTTATTCAAAATGTTTCCGCCAAAACCATTATTTATTAAAACTGAATGTCTCTTTACTGCTGACAGACAGATTTCACATGTAATTTAATTTTATCCAATATAACTAATGAATGATCAAACAAAATGAATGCAACAGTAGTGTGAAAAATGGATAAATACACCCATGAAAGGACAATTTTTAAAGAGGACAGAAGGACAATAAGGGATCTGGACTAATGCTCCTGATGTTTCTAAACCCTAAAAACGCTCCTGAACCACAGAATTCCAGAAGATTCCTGAATAAAGGAAGCACAGAATTCCAGAACAAAAGGAGAAAACTAGTTTGGGCGTGAAACTCCAACAACGAGTTGAATGTGATTTATTTCAGACCACTGAGATTTCAAAGTCATTGTAATGGTTTTCAGTTATTTGGTATTTTATTTAGTATTCAGTCTATTCAGTGTACATGCCCCATGGCTTTGAAACCTTATAGAAACTTATAGCATGTATAGAATATTTACTCATTATCTTCCACTTAATTCTCTCATGGGTGGCTTGGTGGTTAGCATGTTCTCCTCTCAGCTCTAGGGATTCCCGTTTCGAGTCCCAATCTGGGTGGAGTTTCCAGGACTAATTCCTCTGTGTGTATGCACATTAGGCAAAATAAATCTCTATCACTTTACTATCACTTTATCACTATCACTTTCCCTGGCTCAAAACTATTAGTGTAGCAGAACGTTGTGTGTTTATAACGATGCATACACTTAATAGCTGTTGAATATTTGACCTGTGTGTGTATATGTGTGTTCCCCCTGACCCAGAGCCTCTCCCTTCAAAGACAGATGATGGAGAACCTGATTATCGCTCAAGCCAGACAAGATGCTGTATCCTTCATTTACCTTTGTCTTCTCTTTACCTGCTATTTTTCTTATGGAATTTGATGTAAACACTTTCACATCCCATCTAAATGTGCATACGGGTTAACAATTCCTTTACATGTAACTTAATTGTGTTAGAACTTTTACACCAATTGTGATTCAATGTCCTTATTTAATCCATTAAACTTGGCTGTGGAGTTTGATATGTTCTCCTCATTACGTTGCACACTTCACATGTGTAAAAACATGTAGTATGTGGATTGGCTCCTCAAAACTGTGTGTAACGGTGTGACGTAGTCCATGGTGTAGCTCTTCATTAGAAGGAATGATGTTGAATATGTAAACGTTTTCCTGAATGGTTGTAGCTCCAAAGGAGGATGGAGGAGAGACGACTGAGACTGCAGGAGCAAGCCAACAGGTGAGACGGCATACCTGATTTTGGAGGTCGATCCTTTTTTCATTCCTTATCTTCCGCTTTATCCTATATTAGGGTCGTGGGGGGTTCCCCATTCCCATCCAGGGGAGAACGTTTCAGGCGCTGAACAGATACACAGGACAGGGCGTCAATCTATCACTGGGCACACACTCTCTCACACACTCTATATGGGGCAATTTGGAGAACTTAATTGACTTGATCCATGTTTTTGGACTGTGGGAGGAAACCGGAGAACCCGGAGGAAACCCACGCAGACACGGGGAGAACATGGAAACTCCACCCAGATGGGGATTCGAACCGGGAATCCCTAGTGCTGAGAGGAGAACATGCCAACCACTAAGCCACCGTGCTGTGGAGGTCGATCCTGATTTTTTTTTTTTTTTTTTTTATCATATTAGCTTTATCTGTGTATCTGGTAAAATGTTTGCAAATGCTATGACAACACATGAATCAATAAAAAAATACCAATGAATTAACTAATTAGTGGTAATTAATAATTTTTTTTCTATGTATAAATTGCCCATTTTCTACAAACATTTGTAATTCACAAGCAGAATTAATTTAATATAAAGTAATTTAACATAATATAGGGGGGGGGGTTAACTAACATTTTGTTTTTTAATGCAGAAACAATTACATTTCTTAAATTTAAAATTAAATGTCTTGAAATTAAATATTTATCTGAAATCTGTATCCGACGTGGAATTATTTTTTTTGCAGGAAGTTTTCGTCCTCTACAACTATGACCCCCGAAGAGCAAGAACAGTGCATTTTGTATGCGAATGTACTGGAATATGAGCAGGATCATGTGAGTGTGGCGTTATCTTCTGACGTGGGGCATCAGGAGCTGATCGATCTAAAGTATTTACCCCCCCCCCCCCCCCATAGGATTGGCCCAAAATTTGGAAAGCTAAGCTGAAGAAAACCCCAAATGATGCTTCTTTGGTTTTAGGCCTCATTACTTATCTTCTTAGGTAAGACCAGATGCCATGTGCTTTCTTTAAGATATGTCCACCAGAGCTGATGTCCTGTATTTTGTTCCTCAGCCGTTCAGACCATCCTGTTGTGAAGCTCCTGAAGAAGCTGCAGTATCAGGTCTATAACCGGCTGTACCCCATCGTGAGCCAAGGTGTTCCTCAGAGCCCGTCGCCTCTCCGGGCTGTTTCCTTAAAGCCCTCACTCAGTGCCCAGAGCATATTGTCCACCCACAGCCCACAGAGTCCCCGCAAAGTGGGCCTGGTCCACAGCCTGTCCGATGCCTCCATCTCTCTGTCGCCACTTCCCGACTTCAACGCCAACAACAAGGAATCTAGAATAGGTTCTAAAGATCCTCCGATCCTAGTGCCTCCTGACCGGGAGAACTCTTTCGAGGATCTGGAGGAGTTTCTGACCCAGCTGGACTGGGCTCCCGCACACGGCACGGAGGAGCTGAGCACGGACATGACCTTCGACTTGACCCAAGAGGACCTGGAGTCTCAAATTCAGGACATGGAGGATCGAGCGCTGAAGGAACACCTTAAAGCTACGGTTAAGGACATTCACAATGCCATCGGTGAGCAAAGAGAACGGTGATTTTAGATCAACTAATTATTTATTTACTAATTATTTATTAAAAGTGCCAGTTAATTCTTCAGCCGTTTTGTCCTTTAGATCGTCTCTTGTCCCTCTGCCTGCTGTCTTTTGATTGTTTAAATACTCAAAGCTCTAAAGATCAGTGTGTGGCCTGCATAGAGGAGGTCTTCTTCACCCCCATTTGGAGCCCACTTCTGGCTCTTTTCAGGTGATATTTATATATTAAAGTCTTGTTTTAGAATGGTTACACTGAAAAGGGTCTTTTGGAGTGTTGGCGCAGACTGTTTCGTTGCTCATGTGTTTGCTAAGTCTATACACTAGGTGTCACTCTGAGTCCGAGTGTTATTCATGTAAACATGTTTCTGTATAACCCAAAACTGATTTATTTTTGCTTACAGTATTTACACACAGAAGAATTTGTCTTCCACATTTAACCCATCCATGCAGTGACACATATACACACACACACACACACACACACACATATATATATATATATATATATATATATATATATATATATATATATATATATATATATGTGTGTGTGTGTGTATGTGTCATCTTCTACTATATCCGCTACTCGGGTTACAGGGGGGTTCCCCATGCCCATCCAGGGGAGAATGTTTTGGGCACTGGGCATATACACCCAGAACAGGACACCAATCTATCGCTGGGCACACACTCACTCACACACACACTCTATATGGGGCAATTCGGAGAATTCAATTGACTTGATCCATGGTTTTGGACTGTGGGAGGAAACCGGAGAACCCAGAGGAAACCCACGCGGACACGGGGAGAACATGGGAACTCCACCCAGATGGGGCTTTGAACTGGGAATCCCTAGTTCTGAGAGGAGAACATGCTAACCACTAAGCCACCATGCCGCCCTATATATATATATATATATTACACACACACACACACACAGAGCGCCCTAGTATTGGTGGCACTGGGAACAGAACCTGGGACCTTCAGGTCGCGATGCTGGTTATCACAGCGTTATCATTTTTGTGTATAACTGTTATTTCTTTTGTTTCTGCCCAAAGGAGGATCCATCGAGACCAGGAGCAAGCTTTCGAGAGCAGTGTTGAGCTGTATCGTGATGTCTCGCCCAGCGATGTTGGGGTAGCATCCAAGCTTTACCCCAAAGACCCAGCCGTTCTGCACGGTTCCTACCCCTACGAGTCGGCGGTGCAGGAACTGAAGCTGCTCTGTAAAGACTCCTGTCCTCAGAAGAAGCTGGACTGCATAGGTGAGGTCTAATGGATCTAAGCTGAAAGCTTGACCTTCATGCAGGTGTTCGTTATGAAGCATGCTTTAAAGCTCCTCCAAAAAATAGGCAGACACACGGAGGTCCTAAATGTCTCGAGTCGTCACTTTACATGTCCTTAGTTCCTGTGCTGAGTAGGTCGTAAGTATAAGCATTACATCAATACAAACCATGAAGAATTTCTACCCATCCAATCACTATCTTACGCTTTATCCTATATTAGGGTCGTGGGGGGGGGGGGGGTGTTCCTCATGCCCATCCAGGGGAGAACATCTCGGGCGCTGGGCAGAGACACCGAGGACAGGACGCCAATCTATCGCTGGGCACACACTTACTCACACACACACTCTATATGGGGCAATTAGGAGAACTCAATTGACTTGATCCATGGTTTTGGACTGTGGGAGGAAACCGGAGAACCCGGAGGAAACCCACACGGACACGGGGATAACATGGAAACCACCCAGATGGGGATTCAAACCGGGAATCCCTAGTACTGAGAGTCGAACGTGCTAACCACTAAGCCACCGTGCCACCCTTTTATTATTCATTCATTATCTTCCGCTTTATCCTCTATTAGGGTCGCGGGGGGGGGGGGGCAGATACACCCAGGACAGGGTGCCAATCCATCGCTGGGCACACACTCTCGCACACAGACACGCATGCATGCACCCTCTATATGGGGTAATTTGGAGAACTCAATTGACTTGATCCATTGTTTAGGACTGTGGGAGGAAACCAGAGGACCCGGAGGAAACCCACACGGGGAGAACATGGAAACTCCAGATGGGGATTCAAACCGGGAATCCCTAGTGCCGAGAGTCGATCGTGCTAACCACTAAGCCACCCTGCCGCCCCCCTTTTATTATATTATATTCTTTTCTGGAGTTTCCATGTTCTCCCCGTGTCCGTGTGGGTTTCCTCCGGGTTCTCTGGTTTCCTCCCACAGTCCAAAAAAAACATGGATCAAGTCAATTGAGTTCTCCAAATTGCTCCATATAGAGTGTGTGTGTGTGTCCAGCGATAGGTTGGTGCCCTGTCCTGGTTGTATCTGCCCAGCGCCTGGTTGTATCTGCCCCTCGTGACCCTAATAGAGGATAAAGCGGAAGATCATGGATGACTTATATTCTTTTCTTTCTTTCCGTTAATGTCAGTTTGTCCGGAACTTTTGTTTTTCAGTAAGAACCCTGCGGCTGATCTGCGCGTGTGCCGAGAATTACCGTCTCCTTCAGGAGAACGATCTGCCACCAAAGACAGCAGCCATGTAAGTATTACAGCCCCCTCCCCCCTCCCTTGTTTTCGGCTCCGCCCTCTTGCGTTTTTACCCTCAAAACTAAAGATGGCGCGAAAGCCCGGAGTGCGAGTTCGAATTGATTTTGCTGACCCTCGTGCGTCCACTCGCGATCTGTCAGACCTCATCAGACCCCGCAGTGGCCGAAGCACAGCAGGCCCGCGGCCCCAGGCGGGATGCTCTGAACGGGCTGGCCTCCAAACTGGGTCATGCTGTCTGGTACATGCTCAGGTCTTGACATGATGCCAGGGCAAAGCGAGACGCTATGGTGAAGAAAAAAAACAAAAAAAACAAGTTGGTGACCTAAAGTAACATTTGTAGCTGTAAAAGTTTGTAGTGTCAAAAGTATGAAGACACTAACACTTGGCCTTAATTCAGAACGTGGTGGGATTAACAACCTTAAATGGAGGATTAAATATCACTGTCAATGACATAACTCCATCTATCCATCATCTTTCACTTTATCCTATATCATGGTCGCGGGGGGGGGGGTTCCCCATGCCCATCCAGGGGAGAACGTTTCGGGCGCTGGGCAGATATACCCAGGACACTCACTCACATACACACTCTATATGGGGCAATTTGGAGAATTTAATTGACTTGATTCATGTTTTTGGACTGTGGGAGGAAACCGGAGAACATGGAACATGGAAACTCCACCCGTATGGGGATTTGAACCAGGAATACCTAGTGCTGAGAGGAGAACATGCTAACCACATCATGCCGCCAGCTTAGTGTCTGACCTCCCAAATGTTCTACTAACAGTACAAAATTTTTAGGAATGACTTGGTGGAAGCGAAATATAGTCGCCAAGTAGGAATCAGTTTAGTTCTACCTAGCTAAGGTTAACGTAAATTCATTCATTCATTATCTTCCGCTTTATCCTCTACTAGTGTTCCCCATGCCCGTCCAGGGGAGAACGTTTCGGGCGCTGGGCAGATACACCCAGGACAGGCCGCCAATTTATCACTGGGCACACACTCATTCACACACACAGACACACTCTATATGGGGCAATTTGGAGAACTCAATTGACTTGATTCATGTTTTTGGACTGTGGGAGGAAACCGGAGAACCCGGAGGAAACCCACACGGACACGGGGAGAACATGGAAACTCCACCCAGATGGGGATTCAAACCGGAAATCCCTAGAGCTGAGAGGAGAACGTGCTAATCACTAAGCCACCTGACGTCACTCTGATCTGATCTGAAGGTGCCTGTGCGTGCGAGACCGTGTTGCGGAGCCGAAGCCTCCGTCCCTCGAGCGGATCACGCGCCCCGCCGCTCGGCCTCATGGGGACTTTTTTTTTTTTTTTTTTTTTTTTTTTAAGCCGACCGCAGCCGTCAGGACGATGAGTGCATGAGCTCATTCGGGCTGACTGTTAAATAAAAAGCCACTTTGGTGCAGGAACTTTAATAAACCTTAACTGTTACCACCCGAACCAGTGAGCGTCGCACGAACGCCTTGTTCCCATGATGTACGGGGTATCCCGCCCTCTCTCACTGCTTGTACATCCCTATAAGACATCAGGGTGATGCGACTATTCCTGATTATTTACCTCACAGCATGTCCTGAAGAGGCCGATCTGTTATCGGGAAAGGCCATCTGTATTTGTAATGTAATAAATCCTATTTTATTTATGTAAAAACTTCAGAGCATCTGTGGAAGGTTTTGCATGTTGGCTGCTGCTGGATTATGGGCTATGACTCACAATCTCCATTCTAATTCATCCTAAAAGTGTTGGATAAGATTGAGGTTAGAGCTCTGTGTGGGCCACTCGAGTTCATTCTTTATTATTCGTTGTGAAATGAAGTTCTGACATGCTGAAACAAAACAAATGGGCCTTTCCCAAACTGTTTTCATAAAGCTGGAGGCATACATCCATCTGTTATCTTCTTCTGCTTTATCCTCTATTTGGGCTGCGGGGGGGGTTCCCCATGCCTATCCAAAGGAGAACGTTTCAGGCATTGGGCAGATACACCCAGGACAGGATGCCAATCTATCGCTGGGCCCACTCTCACACACACACTCTATATTTGGGGCAATTTCCATGTTTTTGGACTGTGGGAGAAAAGCGGAGAACCCGGAGGAAACCCACGGGGAGAACATGGAAACTCCACCCAGATGGGGATTCGAACCGGGAATCCCTAGTGCTGAGAGGAGAACATGCCAATCACTAAGGCACCGTGCTGGAGGCATACAGTTGCCCAAAAGTCTTGTCCCTATACTTTTGTCCTTGTGTATTTGTTTAGTATATATTCATTATCTTCCGCTTTATCCTTTATTAGGGTCGTGGGGGGGTTCCCTATGCCCATCCTGTGGAGAACATCTTGGGCGTTGGGCAGATACACCCAGCACAGGACACCAATCCATCACAGAGCACACACCCACTCACATAGACACACAAACACACTCTATATGGGGCAATTTGGAGAACTCAATTGACTTGATCCATGTTTTTTGACTGTGGGAGGACACCGGTGAACCCGGAGGAAGCCCATGCGGACGCGGGGAGAACATGGAAACTCCACCCAGATTGGGATTCAAACTGAGAATCCCTAGCGCTGAGAGAACATGCCAATCACTAAGGCACCATGCTGGAGGCATACTGTTGTCCCTATACCTTTGTCCTTGTGTATTAGTTTAGTATATAGTTTTTATTGAATTGCTTCAGTTCGAACCTTGTTGTTCGCGATCCCAGCAGTTTGTCGTTCGGACCCAGGACCTTCCGCTCGCCCGCTGAGCTCGTTGTTGGCGGTTAGGACATCAGCTCACGCGTGTCTGCACTCGGACAATTCCGGCATGTGCATTGTCTCCGTGCTTTTGTTTTGTACACATTCACACTGATTTACACAACTCGGTTTCCTTTGCCGCTGTTGTCTCCTGTTTCAGGCTTTGCCCCATTTTCCTTTGCCCCATTCTTTTCTTGTCTTGACAGTTGAACCCCCTCCTCCCCAACCGACCTCCACCCACCCCTACCTCTCCGTCCCGGCTCTGGTTGCGTGTTTTTCACTTTCGGTTCTCGACTTCTCTTTACCCCGGCACCTTTTTACCCGGCCGTGAACCTTCCGCGTTTCCCTGTAACTTCTTGTTGCTGCGCAGATTGACACCTGAACGCGGCTTTATTGACTTTGGCTCCGTCCCCGGGTGCTGGAGTTACTCCACCATCCAGGAGGTTGCACAGTCACGCTTAATGAAGCCTAAGGCTGCTCCACGTCCTCGCACCCAACTTATGGAATTGCTCTCTCTCATTGATAACGTGACCGAGAAGACATTGTTTAAATATCAATACCATTACTCTCCACTGAAACCAAGTTCAAACCCAGTAATTAGGCGGGGTGTCCGCATACTTTTTGGTTTTTGCTTTGTACATTTTTGGCTTCCCAGCGCGAGTCTCGTTCTAATCTTCATCTCCGACGGAATGCTATCCGGTGTCCTTCGGGTCGACGGGAAAGGGGACACCCAAGTGCTTTCTCACGCGAGCACGGAGCGTGCGAATTCCTGCGCTTTTTGCCAAGCGCTGACTCGGAGGGAACGGAATTACGGCCGCAGCGTGACTGCGCCGTCGCGATGCCGTTGAACCGTGATGCCACCTGGACATGAGACGGTGTCAACGTGGTAATCTGCTTTATGTCTGCAGCCCGACTTGTGTTCAACCAGCCCAAGCGAACTCATGTGACTCCACTACTCATGTCCCTCCATTGGCTCCCTGTAGCTGCTGCATTAAGTACAAGTCACTGACACTGGCCTACAGAACCATTTCTGGATCTGCCCCCTCCTACCTTCACTCTATCTTTTCAAAATACACCCCGACTTGTTCACTTCGCTCCAGTGATGATCGCCGCCTTGGTGGTTCCACCTCACCGAGGAGCTGATTCTCACTCCGTGGTGTTCACCACTGCAAAATGGTGGAACCATCTTCCCAACTTCGTCCGTAAGGCAGAATCACTAATCAGTTTTAAGAAACTACTGAAGACGCATCTCTTTAACAAATACCTGTTGTAAAACAAAGGGGGGGGGGGGGCGCAGCATCAAATAACAATTAGGTTTGATTTTACACTGTAGTTGGTCTTCTGCATAACTTTTCTTTCATATATTATCTTCCACTTTATCCTATATCAGGGTCGTGAGGGGGTTCCCCATGCCCATCTAGGGGAGAACGTTTCGAGCGCTGGGCAGATACACCCAGGACAGGGCGCCAATCTATCGCTAGGTGCACCCTCACTCAAACAAACACACTCTATATGGGGTAATTTGGAGAATTCAATTGACTTGATCCATGTTTTTGAACTGTGGGAGGAAACCGGCGAACCCGGAGGAAACCCACGTGGACACGGGGAGAACATGGAAACTCCACCCAGATTGGGGATTCAAACCGGGAATCCCTAGCGCTGAGAGGAGAACATGCCAACCACTAAGCCACCGTGCCTGCATAACTTCTGACTTGTCATTTGTAAGTCGTTTTGGATAAAAGTGTCTGCTGAATGAATAAATGTTAATGTGTTGACACTGATCTGTGTGTGTGTGTGTGTGTGTGTGTGTGTTCCAGTGGAGCCGACGATCTGCTGCCCATTTTGTCCTTCGTGGCCCTGCGAAGCGCACAGCCTCAGCTCGTGTCCGAATGCGCCGCCCTGGCGGAGTTTATCCACGAAGGGTGCGTCTCTCAAAACCAGCATCCATTTACACTCCTCACAAAATGGAGTGGAAGGTGTAATTTGCATGTTCTCCTCATCTTTCCTAAAGCTCTGGTTTCCTCTTGCGAATTGGAACTTCCCCTTAATGTCTGCTCTGCCATTTAATTTTATTCTACGGTGTGTAAACACTGTCTTGGCCCTTACGAACTCAATATCTTCTCATGTTTTCATCCATGACATAATTAACCACAGCGTTACCATCTGAAACGTATAACAAGTACCAACTTGAAGATGAGGAGGAAGGATTAAATGGAAGCCTGGGTCAGATGCCTCAGATGAGCTGGCGTTAATAATGTCATTCATATATTCGTCCCTCGACATGCCATGTGATCTCCTGCTGACGCTCGGAAGAAGGCAGTTAGCTGGAACGTCCACATAATTTTGACCATAACGCTCTTCGTGCCCAGAGCACTTTCTGTGGAGGACACTGATGAGTAAGAGCATAAGGCAATATGTCAACACTTGAATTAATTACTTTGGGATTATGAAACCATGCAGGGCCTGATGCTTAACCCCAGGCGCCCTCAATGCACCGGAGTTCACCGTGTACCAGCTTATGGGTGCAAGGGCGCCATCGCGTGCTTACTGAGACCACAGCCCAAAGCTGTGGTTATCTGGGGTTTAAAGAAACCCACACTTTTTACAGCCTGGTTAGATTGGCAGCAGTGCTGGAATTTCACCTCGGTTTGGGAAAGGATAAGGCTACGGCAGCTGGGTGTCCGCGACACTACTGCAGGCTTAAATAAACCCGGGCTTAGAATCAAGATTTGGTTAAATGGAACTTTTAGCTTTTTATAGTCCAACCAAAGTGACCATTGTGCAGCTTTCAGAAGAACCATCATATCTAGAGCTTCAGTTGGATTTAAGGACAAAAGGATCAGGCTCGTTCATTTGTGATGTAATATTCTTTAAGCTCTGAAACAACAGTTTTGGAAAGGCCCTGGTCTGCAGTGCACAAAACAAGGTTTAGAAAGATTTGGATTTTCCTTTTGGACATTTGGGAGATGCCTTTATTCTAAGGTTTTTAATGGACGGGGTCAGAACACCGAGACGACACCCCTGAATGGGTTAAAGGCCTTGCTTAAGAGCCCACATTGGTAACTTCAGTGAACATGGGCTATTAATCAGAACGTTGAGGCTTTGAATCCCAACACCCTAAACACTGATCTACCACATCCATCAACATGAGTTGAGTTTGGTGGGGAGGAACTGGACTGACCCACACAGAAAACCTAAGATCAACCCCGTCCATCACCTAGAATGAAGATTGTAAGCCAGACCTTGAGGTTCTTTCATCCATGTAGTGTTTGTGAATACCATTGATATAAAGTGAAACTGCTGTTGGATGAGGTGGTGTTGGCTCTAAATCTCTGTTCTCGTTCATCTCAGTGATGCTGGATAAGGTGAAGCTCAGGGTTCTACATGGGTCAGTCCATTTTTTTTCCCCCACACTACTCATCCAGTGCCCATAAAGACCTTGCTTAGTTCACTGAGAACAGAAAATGGCCTTCCCAAATTGCCCCTACAAAGTTGGAACCATACATCTGTCCAGAATGCTTGTCAAGATGTTTGAATTTTTTTAATGTATTTGATTGGAGAGGGGGT
Source organism: Corydoras maculifer (assembly GCA_019802435.1). Lineage (NCBI taxonomy): Eukaryota > Metazoa > Chordata > Actinopteri > Siluriformes > Callichthyidae > Corydoras > Corydoras maculifer. The sequence goes on from JAFMOD010000063.1 coordinate 342,501, forward strand.
GACACGGTGGCTTAGTGTTTAGCACGTTCGCCTCTCAGCACTAGGGATTCCTGGTTTGAATCCCCATCTGGGTGGAGTTTCCATGTTCTCCCCGTGTCCGCGTGGGTTTCCTCCGGGTTCTCCGGTTTCCTCCCACAGTCCAAAAACATGGATCAAGGCAATTGAGTTCTCCAAATTGCCCCATATAGAGTGTGTCTTTGTGAGTAAGTGTGTGCCCAGCGATAGATTGGCGCCCTGTCCTGGGTGTATCTGCCCAGCGCCCGAAACGTTCTCCCCTGGATGGGCATGGGGAACCCCCCCGCAACCCTAATAGAGGATAAAGCGGAAGATAATGAATGAATGATTGGAGAGGAAGGCTACTGACCCACACAGCCCTAATACCAACCCTATTCATCATCTTTGTGCCCCATATAGAGTAGTGTGTTTGTGTGAGTGAGTGTGTGCCCAGTGATAGATTGGTGTCCTGTCCTGGGTGGACATGAGTCCATGAATGGAGATTGTAAGCCAGACCTTGAGGTTCTTTCATCCATGTAGTGTTTGTGAATACCATTGATATAAAGTCAAACTGCTGTTGGATGAGGTGGTGATGGCTCTAAATCTCTGTTCTCATTCATCTCAGGGATGTTGGATAAGGTGAAGCTCAGGGTTCTACATGGGTCGGTCCAGTTTCTTCACACTGAACTCACCCAATGTCCATAAAGACCTTGCTTTGTTCACTGGAAAGAGAAAATGGCCTTGTTGGAACCATATATCTGTCCAGAATGCTTGTCAAGATGTTTGAATTTTCTAATTGTTAACCCATACGTCTTTCTCAGGTATCTGATTGGAGAGGAAGGCTACTGCTTGACCTCGTTGCAGAGTGCGCTGATGTATGTGGAATCGCTGCATTTAGGTGGAGCTTTGCAGCTGGCTGCCAAACCCACCTGAGTCAGGTATGAGACGCCTTTCCTCCTTATTCATTAAACAAATAATGATAGTCACGGGGTTTATATCACCACACTTCGGTAACCATCATCTATGATGACGTTACATTTAGTCAGTAGTTAAGGAAAAAACAGCTACACTGTAGAAGAGTTGGGTGGATGGTTCCACCATTGATCATTAGCTCCATGGTGAGGTTGAATCACCAGGAGACCTTCATCACTAGAGCGACGTGAATGAGTTGGAGCGCATTTTGGAAATATAGAGTGATGGTAAGAGGAGGCAGATCCAGAGGTTGTCCTGTAGGTCAGTCAGTGCCTTGTACTGAATGAGCAGCTATGGGGAGCCAGTGAAGAGAGAGGAAAGGTGGAGTCACTTGACTCACTTGAGTTGGTTGAACACAAGTCGGGCTGCAGAGTTTTATATCAACTGTAGAGTCTCAAATAAGGGCCAGAGATTTGATTTATTAATTGTTTACTTGGGTCCATCCATCTATTATATTCTGCTTTATCCTCTATAACAGCGGTTCTCAACCTGTGGGTCGCGACCCCGGCTGGGGTCGAATGACCAAAACACAGGGGTCGCCTAAAGCCATCGGAAAATACATATTTCCTATGGCTTTAGCCGCTGAGAAGCCGCTGGGAAACTCCTACTTTTTCTGAATGCAAGTAGCCGGCTTCCGATTTCTGTACCAAAGATGGCTGCCGTTGACGTCATCATATCGCGGTATTTTGTCAGCCGCGCCTCCTCTAAGCATCACAAGGCTCTGCCGGCTTCTTCACCTTTACCAAGATGGCCGCGGCTGACTTAATCTCGTTGTTGGCGGTTAGGACATCAGCTTACGCGTGTCTGCACAAAATACTAACTCGCAGTATTTTGTCATTTTCCTTTGTGTAAAGTGCTGTGGTGAATGTGAATACGGGGGGGGGGGGGGGGGGGGGGGGGGGGGGGGGGGGGGGGGGGGGGGGGGGGGGGGGGGGGGGGGGGGGGGGGGGGGGGGGGGGGGGGGGGGGGGGGGGGGTTTTTTCCTTAGCAAAATGTCTCAATGGATCGTGTAGACAAGAATATTAGAAAAAGAAAATACACTGAGGATTTCTTGAAGTATGGTTTTACCTCAATAATTACAGCAGGAATTGAGAAACCACAATGTGTTATTTGTTGTGAAGTTCTCTCAGCTGAATCTATGAAACCGAACGAACTAAAACGCCATTTTGATAGCAAGCATCCAAGCTTTGCTAACAAGGATGTCGACTATTATAATATATAATAATATATTATTATTATTATATTATATATTATAATATATATTATATAATATTATATATTATAATATATATATACAACATATAATATTGTTTTTGTGAGTAATCATTATGTATGATTTGTAGCAATGAGTATACATAATGCATACCAGGTATTTTCATAACTGTAGCAAAATTAGTTATGAAGTAGCCACCGAAATAATTTTTTGGTTTGGGGTCACCGCAACATGAGGAACTGTATTGTGGGGTCACAGCATTAGAAAGGTTGAGAACCACTGCTCTATTAGGGTCGTGGGGGGGTTCCCCATGCCCAATCAGGAGAGAACCTTTTGGGCGCTGGGCAGATACACCCAGCACAGGACACCAATCTATCACTGGGCACACACTCACTCACACACACTCTATATGGGGCAGTTTTTGAAGAATTTAATTGATCTTGAATCCATGTTTTTGGACTGTGGGAGGAAACCGGAGAACCCGGTGGAAACCCATGCGGACACGGGGAGAACATGGAAACTCCACCCAGATTGGGATTCAAACCAGGAATCCCTACCACTGAGAGCGTGCCATCATTTACTAGGTTCCAAAATTTCTAATAATCATCAATTATCTTCCGCTTTATCCTGTACTTGGGTCACAGGGGGGTTCCCCATGTCCATCAAGGGGAGAACGTTTCGGGCGCTGGGCGGATACACCCAGGACAGGGCGCCAATCTATCACTGGGCTCACACTCACTCAGACACACTCTATATGGGGCAATTTGGAGAATTCATTGGAATTTTGGACAGTGGGAGGAAACCGGAGATGAGAACATGGAAACTCCACCCAGTTTGGGATTCGAACCACTAAGCTGCCATGCCACCCCATATCTAACAATAGTTCCTAATATTAATTAGCATTCACGTATATCTGCTCTGTGGGGGTCCTGGTCATCAGTGTAACAGTAACGGGAACGAACAAAGTATGTAGAGAACCAGATGGACTACAGAATGGAACTGTAGAACTACAAAGTCCATCTGTATGATTAAAGGAGCTGATGCAATGGACAGTGAAGCAAGGACAGGAGACATGAGTGTGTGTAACTCATGTCTTGTTTTGTTGTCTCCACAGCTGGAAGGTTCTTCAGAGTGCATTCTTCTCCACTCCGCCCGTCAGCACTGCGAATGAATGAACTCCATCATCCTCCGTAACATTAAACCCCCGAACCTCGTTCATCCCGGGTCGCGGGGGAGGTTACGTAAGTTACCCCGGAGCACGGCAGGCTCAGAGGCGTGCGAGCCTGACGAGCTCCGAATTCCGCCGCGCCTCACGGCGGCTTCCCGGACGGGTGTGGAGGAACCGGCCTCGGACCGCTCCACAAGACTGGACTCGGGAATGCAGCGCCGTGCCCAGTTTTATTCCCCCTGCACCCCTTTTTATTCAGGTCGGAAGATTTTACCTCGTGAAAAAGGAGCCGTGGTGAGGCCACGTTCTCAGGACCTCCTCAGACGTGCGGGGGTGAAGCCGCTGGACTGGAACCCGTTCCAAAGTGAACCTGGCTCTCCCTCTCCGGGTCCAGTGTAATGGGACTGTTACCTTTTTAAAGAAAGCAGTCTAATATGAGGGCCGATGCCAAATGATGAGCAGGCCTGCGTAAATCAAATCAAGTTCATACCACGTCGTGGGGCTTCGGCCAAACGGTGACGCAGCGGTGAAACATTCGTGTCAGGTCGGCACACTGTTTGTTTTCGTGTGAGTATTCGCTTTAGGGAACCGTGGGCCGCCAAATCACCGCAGCAGGTTTCAACAGGACATCAGCTGCAGAACTCGATTTATTAAAACCTGGGCCTGAAAATAGATTCCGAAAAGGATATCTGCTGGTTTGTTGAACCTACTGTGACCTGGTTGCCCCTGAATCTGCACCGTGACCCGTCTGTGACCCTCCGTGTGAGGGGCAGTTGCACCAGGGGCTAATATTTTAGGACGTAATCCACTGGAGCAAAAGGAATAATATTAAAAAAAAAGCTTTCTAAATTTCAAAATAGCAGCATGATGCACACGACGCATCATCCTTCTAGATGCAATGCATGTCCTGGTTTTAATGGACTTGCACATGCGACGATGTCATTCTTAACATGTACAGCTTCTCACCTTTTAATGTGACGGCGCCTCCTAATGACCAGTTTTACAATATTAAGTTTTGGAAATGATCTGTCCCGCTTTAGCTTTTATGTTTTAGAATCCGTTGCCCGTTTTGTCTTTTATGCGTTCTGTCTCTCCGAGCCGCATGATGGATGGAGGCGGTGGAACCGCTCGGGTCGCCGAGCCATGTGTTGTGTTGGATTCACAGAAGATTGAAAATGGATGTAAATACGTGTGGGTTTGTGCAATGTGCGTCCTGCGTCGTGTGGTTAACCACAGGGGATGTGATGTTTGTACAGATCCAGGATCGCCGTCATGACTAGACCTTAATGTACGACTTGTCATGTTCAAAAGAATTTAATGGCTTGTGATAGATTTTCTAATAATAAAGAAAGCTTTACATGTAAAGGTCGTTGTTCCGGCGCCATCAGCTTCACTGATAGTTCCATAAATACGTTCTGTACACCATCTGCTTCTCTACATACTGTTAGTATGTACACTTTACTCCAGTTCTCAATTATTTTCTGTTAAGCCCCCCTAGGAAGAAGAAAACATTTGGCGCCCCCCCCTTAAACACACACGCACACTCACCCTCACCCCACCACCCTGCACTTGACAAAATGGGATGAAGTATTTTTACACGCCCACTGTCGTGTGATTTGTCTATGAGTTTGTTAGCTCTTTTATAACCATCCATCCATTATCTTCCGCTTGTCTGGGGTTCGGGTTGCGGGGGCAGCAACCGAAGTGCCTCCGGCCGCTGCCCGATCCACACTGCACCAAACCCTTATTACTACCCCCCCCCCCACAGGTGGTGAGCCCATTTGAGGGGGAACCCATGTAACTTCTTCGGGCTGGGCCCGGCCGGGCACCATGGGAAAGTGCCCGACCACCAGACGCTCGCTGACGAACCCCATCCCCGGCCCAGGGGATCTCCAGGGTGGGGCCCCAATAACCCTATATCGGGCAGGGTACACGTGTTCCTGTTTTTTCTTTTCATAGGGGTTTTATCTTTTATAACCATGTATCCTTATTAACAATAAAGAAAAGAAAGAAATATAGATCAACTGAGAACAAAGAATCATTTGATTAACTTTGTTTTTTAGTTTGTAACAGAAACGAATGAAATCCTTATTTACACCAGAAACATTTTTGAACCGACTGGTGTTTGATACTGAAAAATGAAATGAAATAAAATCAATAAATAATAATGAATTTAAATTCATCAGCAACATTAATTCAGGAGCTCAATTTATTAACACTTTAACCTTTCATTCATGGTGGAGGTGGAGTCACTTGATTCACTTGAGTTGGTTGAACACAAGTCGGGCTGCAGAGTTTTACATCAACTGTAGAGTCTCAAATAAGGGCCAGAGATTTGATTTATTAATTGTTTACTTGGGTCCATCCATCTATTATCTCCCGCTTTATCCTCTATTTGGGTCGCGGGAGGATTTCCCATGCCCATCCAGGGAAGAACGTTTCGGGCGCTGGGCAGATAGACCCAGGACAGGGCGCCAATCCATCGCTGGGCACACACACACACTCTATATGGGGCAATTTGGAGAATTAAATTGACTTGATCCATGTTTTTTGGACTGTGGGAGGAAACCGGAGAACCCGGAGGAAACCCACGCAGACACAGGGAGAACATGGAAACTCCATCCAGATGGAGATTCGAACCTGGACTCCCTAGTGCTGAGAGGCAAATGTGCTAACCACTAAGCCACCGTGCCGCCCAACACTTTAACCTACAAAACAAAAAACGAATACAACAATTAGTGCTGTTTATTTGTTATTTATTTTATTTTTATTATTATTTTTTTTTAATCAAAATAAGGAAGTCAGAACTCATGTCTCCAACGCGCCCGTTTTGCTTGTCACAGTTTTCAATTAAAAACTCAAGCGGTTATCAGTGTGATTGGGGTGTAATGTCTTTAAGTGACGCCTTTATTTATTTGGCTTCACGTTGTCCGCTGCCAACATTTAAAAACACAGCAGACACACCGCTCTTTCTTCGTCTCCCACCTTCGTTACAGTTACAGTGAAGCCAAGCGCTACATACGCTTCGTCATATTTCCTCGTTTTAACTTTCGACTTTGCCCAGTGATAGATTGGCGCCCTGTCCTGGGTGTATCTGCCCAGCGCCCGAAACGTTGTCCCCTGGATGGGCATGGGGAACCCCCCCCACACACACACACGACCCTAATAGAGGATAAAGCGGAAGATAATGGATGAATAAATGAACTTTTGACTTTTGTTGCTCTCATTATCTATGTCTCTCTCCGCCGTTAAATATTTCTCCATGTTGTCTCTTGAGGGTTTGTTCAGTACACTTAATATCACTTGCTCTGTGATATCTTGTTATGCGCCCCACGCACCACACTGCACCCCCCCAGGGGGGCGTGCCCCACTATTTGAGAAGCACTGCTTTTCTCTGTTCTCTGCCGATCAGGACCATGGACAGACAGAGCAGGTCATCATTAGGGTGGTGGATGATCCTCAGTACTGCAGTGACACTAACATGGTGGTGCGTTAGTGTGTGTTGCCACCTGCATCCTGCAGATAATCCTGGCCATTGGCTTAAATTAAATTATGAATGAACCTGGGTGGCATGGTGGATTAGTGTTTAGCATGTTCTCCTCTCAGCTGTAGGTACTCCCAGTTGGAATCCCAGTTGGAATCCCAACCTGGGTGGAGTTTCCATGTTCTCCCTGTGTCCACGTGGGTTTCCTCCGGGTTCTCCGGTTTCCTCCCACAGTCCAAAAACGTGGATCAAGTCAATTGAGTTCTCTAAATTGCCCCATATAGAGTGTGTCTGTGTGAGTGAGTGTGTGCCCATTGATAGATTGAAGCCCTGTCCTGGTTGTATCTGCCCAGCGCCCGAAACGTTCTCCCCTGGAGCCCATCCCCGGGAATACACTGTAGCTTTAGAAACCATTGTCCTCATTCAGGTATGTGTCCTCACATGAGTGGAAGCTCCTACTCGGTGACCTCAGACTGCGAATGTTCTGCCACAGCCCCCCCAGAGTGCTCGCACCCCGTCATCACTGGTGTCCGATGGCAGATTCGGCTGCGTGCCGTTTCAACAGCCCATCTGCGTTTCGTGCCTTTGTGTTTGGAAACGAAGGCCGTCGCATGATGATGGGAAACGGGCTTTGTGTACACTCATGACGCCTCATTTTTCAGAAACTGGCACCCGGTGGGCCGTTCTGGCACCATCTCCTCACGGAACAGGGGGGGCTGGGTTTGACATTGCGGCCGGGTCCGGCGTGGGAGCTCTGGTGCTTTTTGAGGACGGTGGAGATATGTAACTTTAACAGGATCCAGATGATGAAGTCCCACCCACGTAACGTTCAGGTGACTCAGCCCCATCAAGACCAAACACGTGGAGGTCCTGCATGTTCTGAGATTAATCTCTCACGTCTGCTCTGCTTTGTTTTCAGGGCTGACGAATGGATGGCTGGTCTGGAGATGAATGAGGAGAAGTAAACGGATACTGTTCCTGTGATTGGAATGATTAGGAACGGTCATGCACGAGGTACGTTCAGGTCGTCATGCTGGACCCAGCGTTCCTCATTTCACACGGGACGTCCGATACCGCAAAAACAATCAGACGAGGATCAGAGACTCCCAATATGCTGCATCATGATCTTAATGGCACGGGGGCTTAGTGGTTAGCATGTTCTCCTCTCAGCGCTAGGGATTCCCAGTTCGAATCCCAATCTGGATAGAGTTTCCATGTTCTCCCCGTGTCCGCGTGAGTTTCCTCTGGGTTCTCTGCTTTCCTCCCACAGTCCAAACACATGGATCAAAGTCAATTGAATTCTCCCAAATTGCCCCATAGCGAGTGTGTGTGTCTGTGCAAATACATGTGTGCCCAGCTATAGATAGGTGTCCTGTCCTGGGTGTATCTGCTCAGCGCCCGGAATGTTCTTCCTGGATGAGTAACCCCTAGCAACCCTAGTAGAGGACACAGTGGAAGATGATAGATGGATAGATGATCTTAATGGACCTGGTTCCACCTGGAACACCATGGAGCATAATTATGTGAAGGGTTTGAATTCCACAGCCACCAACAGATCCCACCCAGGGTATATCGTGGACCGGTTCTACTTTGTGAAGATCCGGAGATCTATGCAGAATTTGACCAAATTTAAAGAATCTCGGTGATCTGTGCTTCCCATGCTGTTATCCATCACATCCATAATGTCCAGGAGCAGAACTTCCACCTTGGCTTTGACTGGAACATTCATGTGATTGATGCAGGGGCATTGTGGCCATTGGCTTAAGTTATCATGAATGAACCTGGGTGGCATGGTGGATTAGTGTTTAGCATGTGCTCCTCTCAGCTGTAGGTACTCCCAGTTGGAATCCCAACCTGGGTGGAGTTTCCATGTTCTCCCTGTGTCCACGTGGGTTTCCTCCGGGTTCTCCGGTTTCCTCCCACAGTCCAAAAACATGGATCAAGTCAATTGAGTTCTCTAAATTGCCCCATATAGTGTGTGTCTGTGTGAGTGAGTGCGTGTGTGCCCATTGATAGATTGAAGCCCTGTCCTGGTTGTATCTGCCCAGCGCCCGAAACGTTCTCCCCTGGAGCCCATCCCCGGGAACCCCCCCCCCCCCCCGCGACCCTAATATAGGATAAAGCGGAAGATAATGAATGAAAAAGGATCCTGGGCGGCATGGTGGTTCTGTTTAGCATGTTCTCCTCTCAGCTGTAGGGACTCCCAGTTGGGTGGAGTTTGCATGTTCTCCCCGTGTCCGTGTGGGTTTCCTCCGGGTTCTCCGGTATCCTTCCACAGTCCAAAAACATGGATCAAGGTCAATTGAGTACTCTAAATTGCCCCATATAGAGTGTGTCTTGATTGACTTGATTGGTGTCCTGTCCTGTCCTGGGTATATCTGCCCAGCTCCCGAAATGTTCTCCCACTGGATGGGCATGAGGAACTGTGACCCTAGTAGAGGATAAAGTGGAAGATGATGGATGGATAAATGAACCTGTGATCTGTAAACACATTTTGGCGCCAATACTCTTAACACCATGTGGAAAACTCCAAGTACTCATTATAGTAAAGGTGGCATTTGTAGTTTGGAAAGTGGGATTGGACCGACATGGTCAGGACCCCACAGTCAGCTGTCCACCAATTTTTAAGACATAGTGCATTTGTGTAAGAGACCAGGAGACTTGAAAGCAAAGCCACAGCCACAGTGTGAGGGTATCTACATCTTTATTGGAATGGCATGTCATTAAGGTGCTGAAGCATAATCAGTGACTATATGAAGTGCATTCGCTTCCCGGACGGTCCGTTCTGAAAGCTCGCTCACAGCTCTGTTTACGTTCCGTCAGCGTGAGCGCCTGGGATAATTGGAGCCAGATAAGCAGGAGTGATGTGAACTCAGGAATGTTTGTGAACTGAGCCGGGAGTCACGCTAGTGAGATCACATCCTCTTTGCGTCTCCCTCATTTCGATCCCAGTGCGCCACTCTAGCCGTCTCCTTCGGGATCCTAGTGCATCTCCTAACCCCTAAAGAGGGTCCTCTTTACTAATGACCTCATGTCATCTATCTACATGTCCTAGAAATGTATTGAGTGATTAGTACTGATACGGATACAAAGTATCGTGTTTGCCGTCATGCAAGTTAGCACTACGTGGATTATACTAGGTGTGATGGATAATGGTTCATGGTCAGCCCTCCAGGGAGATGGTTTTTAGATCGGCAGGGCAGTTGATGGTGAAGACGGTGTGGGATACGTTCCTCCGTTCCACCAGCGAAGCCACGGCCTCTCCCAGCTCGACATGATCTAGGTAGCCAGGACCCATGCGCTCGGGAGAACCCACGCCGGCATTGATCTTCACCTTTAACGGAACATCAAAAACAACTTTATTGTCGAAACTGCAATATATGCAGGATATACACAGTATAATTCCTCAGACCCGCGGTGCAGTAGCAAACATTTACACACATTAAATAAATATTAAAGTAATAAGGTACGAGAGGGTGTGTATTATTAGGAATAAATTATATTAGGCATGACGCGTAGCGGATTACAGTTACACATCATTACCGTGATATATTCATTATAATACACAACCTCGAGTGCCTTATTGCTTTTATAAAATGGTTACAAACACACAATAATATATATATATATATATATATATATATATATATATATATATATATGTAGGCGGCACGGTGGCTTAGTGTTTAGCACGTTCGCCTCTCGCGCTAGGGGTTTCCGGTTCGAATCCCCATTGGGGGTAAAGTTTCCATGTTCTCCCCGTGTCTGCGTGGGTTTCCTCCGGGTTCTCCGGTTTCTTCCCACAGTCCAAAAACATGGATCAAGTTAATTGAATTCTCAAAATTGCCCCCTATAGAGTGTGTCTGTGTGAGTGTGCTGGGTAGATCCACCCCGGACAGGGTGCCAATCTATTGCTGGGCATTCACACACGGACACACAAACACTATATGGGGCAATTTAAAGAATTCAATTCACCTTGAGTCCATGTTTTCAGACTGTGGGAGGAATCAATTTAATTCCAGATCAAATTGGATTTTATTAGAGATGGAGACAGAAACGCGATCTAACCTGATTAAGTTTGCAGGAAACCTCTGGATACTCGTCTCGCAGAATCTGACAGAATGCCAGCACACTGGCTGCCCCCACTGTCAGGAATCCAGTTCCGGGCATTAGCAGTTTTTCTCCAGCTCCCCCTGCAGGATGGAGAAGTGAGTCTAAATTTGCACGTGAAGCTCATTGTGCAGCATCCAGTTCTAACTGCATCATCATCATCATCCTGACTGCAGGTTTAAGATAAAGCTCACCTGTGATGAAGGTGTAGGTGCAGCCGGGGTTGTCTCTCACCAGGGGGAAGAACGTCTTCCATGAGACAAATGTGCTTAACAGCAGCGTCTCAATAACCTGCGAGAAGACAGCCAGTGAATCTTCCACTTCATCTTATATTGGAACGTGTGGGGGGGTTCCCCATGCCCATCCGGGGAGGAAAGTTTCGGGGGCTGGGAAGATACACCCAGGACAGGACGCCAATCCTGAACTGGGCACACACTCACTTACACAGACAAACACTATATGGGGCAATTTAGAGAATTCAATCCATGTTTTTGGACAGTGGGAGGAAACCGGAGAACCCAGAGGAAACCCACATGGACACGGGGAGAGCATGGAAACTCCACCCAGATTAGGATTCAAACCTGGATCCCCAGCGCTGAGAGGCAGATGTGTTAACCACGACACCACTGTGCTGCCCCATTCTAATCTTTCATTTGGTCCAATCATCCATCCATTATCTTCAGCTTTAATCTATATTAGGGTCGCAGGGGGGGGGGGGGGGTCCCCATGCCCATCCAGGGGAGAACGTTTCAGGCGCTGGGCAGTTACACCCAGGACAGGGCGCCAATCTATCGCTGGGCACACACTCACTCACACAGACACACTCTATATGGGGAAATTTGGAGAACTCAATTGACTTGATCCATGTTTTTGGACTGTGGAAGAAAACCGGAGAACCCGGAGGAAACCCGGGAAACCCACGCGGACACAGAGAACATGGAAACTCCACCCAGATTGGGATTCGTACCGGGAATCCCTAGTGCTGAGAGGCGAACGTGCTAACCACGATACCACTGCACTGCCCTATTCTAATATTTCATTTGGTCCAATCAGGTTGGCACAGGTTAATGAAAACAAGTCAATATGGCCATGTTTTCCGTTATATGCTACTAACTGGGTGGCACGGTGGCGTAGTGGTTAGCATGTTCTCCTCTCAGCACCAGGGATTCCAGGTTCGAATCCCCATCTGGGTGGAGTTTCCATGTTCTCCCTGTGTCCGCGTGGGTTTCCTCCGGGTTCTCCGGTTTCCTCCCACAGTCCAAAAACATGGATCAAGTCAATTGAGTTCTCCAAATTGCCCCATATAGAGTGTGTCTGTGTGAGTGTGTGTGTGTCCAGTGATAGATTGGCGTCCTGTCCTGGGTGTATCTGCCCAGCGCCCGAGACGTTCTCCCCTAGATGGGCATGGGGAACCCCCCCTACGACCCTAATAGAGGATAAAGCGGAAGATAATGGATAGATGGATGCTACTAACTACTGCATACTTTTTTAGTTCCAGCATACTACTAGTCTATACTGGAACTAGAGTCGTGTTTTCCAGTTCCTCACCCAGTTGAGTTCTTTGACCGGTTGGGTGTGGGGTGGTCCTCCCTGCCACCAGCTGAAGCCCAGCGATGACACCACATCCGTGATCTTCCCCACCGACTGCAGCAGAGCCTGTTTCACCTGCTCGGCCGCCTCCTCCGAACCTGCGGACATAGGAACCCATCATAAACAAGACCCTGAGTGGACGGGAACCGGCACGGAGACGCAGGACTGACTTACCCACGTTCCCCACCAGCGTGGTCAGGTTGGCTTTGGTGGCGGGTGAAACAAAGTCTTTAAGCTTCTCTAGTTTTTTACCGTCTCTGGAAACCACGGCAACCTTAAAACCTGACACACAGTGAGATAATACTTCAGACCAAAGTGTTAGATTAGATGTTTGTTAGATTTCTATTTGAACGCTGGGTTTAAAATATAATGAACACGTTAGAAACTAAAGCACTGAGACATTCATTCATCCATCCATTATCTCCCGCTTTATCCTCTAGTAGAGTCGCAGTGGGGTTCCCTATGCCCATCCAGGGGATAATGTCTCGGGCGCTGGGCAGATACCCCCAGGACAGGGCGCCAATCCATCGCTAGGCACACACTCACTCACACAGACACACTCTATATGGGGCAATTTGGAGAACTCAATTGACTTGATCCATGTTTTTGGACTGTGGGAGGAAACCGGAGAACCCGGAGGAAACCCACGCAGACATGAGGAGAACATGGAAACTCCACCCAGATGGGGATTCGAACTGGGAATCCCTAGCGCTGAGAGGAGAACATGCTAAACCACTAAGCCACCGTGCCGCCCAGCACTGAGACATAGACAATAAAATCAAGCAGTTAGGAAAACACTTTAGGGAAGGCCCCATTAGTCATAGTTGGGTAGGTCTGATGTGGAATAACCTAACTGACTCACACCTAACAGACTCCTGACCCCTACCCCATTTGCACCTTTAGGATGAATTGGAATGCCAATTGAGAACCAACCCCTGTTGTCCGAGATCAGTGTCTAACCTCACAGATGCTCTTTTGAACCATCCATTCATTATCTTCCGCTTTATCCTCTATTAGGGTCGTGGGGGGTTCCCCATGCCCATCCAGGGGAGAACGTTTCGGGCGCTGGGCAGAAACACCCAGGAGAGGGCGCCAATCTATTGCTGGGCACACACTCACTCACACAAATACACTCTATATGGGGCAATTTGAAGAATTCAATTGATTTGATCCATGTTTTTGGACTGTTGGAGGAAACCGGAGAACCCGGAGGAAACCCACGCAGACAAGGGGAGGACATGGAAACTCCACCCAGATGGGGATTCGAACCGGGAATCCCTAGCACTGAGAGGAGAACATGCTAACCACTAAGCCACCCCATCTGTTTGATATTTAATAAAAAAACAATTAATAACAAAATGATAATTTCTAAGCCCTAAAGATTATAATGATCTTACAGAGATGCTTCAGTATTTACAGGATTAATAATATTCAAGATTCAAGAGAATAATATTATCATTAATATCACATGTGCTATATGAGAACGAAATGATGGGTCACGGACCCCGATTACCCTGTTATTTTAAAGATATAATTTAAATTTTAAAGAAGACAATTAGAAAAAAATATTTTTAAAAATACAGTATATCCTCATTCATTCATTCATTATCTCCCGCTTATCCTCTATTAGGGTCGCGATGGGGTTCCCCATGCCCATCCAGGGGAGAACGTCTCGGGCGCTGGGCAGATACACTCAGGACAGGGTGCCAATCAATCACTGGGCACACACTCACTCACACAGACACTCTCTATATGGGGCAATTTTGAGAATTCAATTAACTTGATCCATGTTTTTGGACTGTGGGAGGAAACAGGAGAACCCGGAGGAAACCCACGCAGACATGGGGAGAACATGGAAACTCCACCCAGATGGGGATTCGAACTGAGAATCCCCAGCGCTGAGAGGCGAACGTGCTAACCACTAAGCCATAGTGCCGCCATACAGTATATATATATATATATATATATATATATATATATATATATATAAAATATAAATATAGAATATTTTAACTATAAATATAATATATAAATATGTATATACAGTATATAAAATAAATTTAAGAATATAGTGGTTAGCACGTTGCCTCTCAGCACTAGGGATTCCCGGTACGAATCCCCATCTGGGTGGAGTTTCCATGTTCTCCCCGTGTCCGGGTGGGTTTCCTCCGGGTTCCTCACACAGTCCAAAAACATGGATCAAGTCAATTGAATTCTCCAAATTGCCCCATATAGAGTGTGTCTGTGTGTGTGTGAGTGTGTCACCAGTGATACATTGGCGTCCTGTCCTGGGTGTGTCTGCCCAGCGCCCGAAACGCCCCCCCCTGGATGGGCATGGGGAACCCCCCCCCCCATCACCACCGCGACCCTAATATAGGATAAAACTATATATATATATATATATATATATATATATATATATATATACAGTTTTCTCTATAGAGTAACAGTTCTACAGAGTTGCACACACAGCTGATCAGACTGATCCCTCTGACAGGGTTCGAATCCTGAGTCAACGCGCAGGCAGCAGCCGCAGCAGCCGGGATTTCAGCTGTTCCCTCTGGGCTTACCTCGGTCCAGGAGCGCCTTCACGAGCCCGGAGCCCACCGTGCCGGCTCCACCCAGCGCCAACACCACCCGCTCCCCGTTCGACATGCCGTGCCAACACAAACACACACTAACACTCACACTGACACAAGCAGTGAGACTCACAGCGCCCACGCCGTCATTAGATTTATAACAGTCCATAACCACGCCCACTTATGATACAACCACGCCCACAAACGCTTGGTCTCTGTATAATAATAATAATGATAATAATAATAATACACAAATGTACATTTGATAAGTTATGTGAAAAATTGAGTAAAAAACAAAACCTTAAAAAATACATGCTTTTATTGTTATTATTTTATAGTGTTATTTATATTTTATTAGTATTAGGTTAGTAAAATTGGGAGTGCAAATTAATATTTATACCAGTAATTAATAAAAAAAAAATACTATTTACAAAAAAAAAAGATATTTAATATTAGATTTAAAAGATTTTGATTAAATGTAAATGGATCGGTTTCAGGTTTTAAGCAAAAAAAACCCGCAATACGTCGATAATCTAATGATAATCTAATGATAATCTAATGATAATCTAATGATAATCTAATGACTAATGAATGAATGTTTTTGGCGCCTTCTATATCACTGTTTGACTTTTACAAACGTACACAACAGTTTATGTTCTCTTTAATACAAGCATATACAATGAAATAATAATAATAATAATAATAATAATAATAATAATAATAATAATAATAGTAAATTTATATTTTAAAGTGGTCTATTATTTAAGACTATATAAATGTTCTAGTAAACTGTAACAAGACGAAACAAAATCAGGTTGAATAAAAAATACTATTATTAAACCAACCAAAGCATTAATGTTATAACTTATTTTAAAAGTATAAATTTTTTATACAATGATAAGATGTACATTTAAGGTGTAATTAAATACAGATCTCTGTAAGGGCTTCTGTATTTACTGATACAGTCTCAGATCATATTTGGGAATTTCAATGCACCTTTGGTCCTCAGATTCTGGATCGAGACATTGGGTAGTAAAGTATGATTAGTGTTTTTGCGCCCTCTAGTAAAATATTAAGGTACTGCAATTTGCTTAACTTAAATCACAGCTTTTTTTAAAAGAAAATTTTAATAAAATAAGATAATAATAATAAAAAAAAATCACGAGTTTTAAAATTTATGCAGTATTTAGTGTATTACAGTTTTTAATAGAATTCAATCGTGAAAAGTTTATCATTATTGTTATTATTATGACCACGACAATTAAAATTTATATAAACTCAAGTACTTTTTAAAGTAATTCTTGTAATAGATGCATTCGATGTATCTACTGTATAACTTTGTCACTTATGCTGTTGCATCTATGCACAATAAAAAAACAACAATGAATACAGTAATTATTAAGAAAAAAATATTTAAGCTTTTTTAAAATCTTTGTACAGTTTATATTTTACATTTTGTCGCTGTTTGCTGTTGTTTTATTCATTCATTCATTCATTCATTATCTTCCGCTTTATCCTATATTAGTGTCGCTAAATCACTAGGCTCACCAGGAGGGTCGTGGGGAGGGGGGGGGGGTTCCCCATGCCCATCCAGGGGAGAACGTTTCGGGTGCTGGGCAGATAGACCCAGGGCAGGGGGGAAATCTATCGCTGGGCACACATTCACTCACACATACACATTCTATATGGGGCAATTTGGAGAACTCAATTGACTTGATGCATGTTTTTGGACTGTGGGAGGAAACCGGGGACACGGGGAGAACATGGAGACTCCACCCAAATTGGGATTCGAACCGAGATCCCTAGTGCTGAGAGGAGAAAATGTTAACCACTAAGCCACCGTGCCGCCCTGTTGTTTTTTTAATATTATAAATTTAATATTTGGTCATTTATTGGACGCTTTTATCCAAAGCGACTTACAAGGTGAGCACAGGGTTAATCACAGCATCCCTGGAGCATGTTCTCCCTGTGTCCCCGTGGGTTTCCTCCTGGTTCTTCGGTTTCCTCCCACAGTCCAAAAACATGGATCAAGTCAATTGAATTCTCCAAATTGCCCCATATAGAGTGTGTCTGTGTGAGTAAGCGTGTGTCCAGTGATAGATTGGTGTCCTGTCCTGGGTCTATCTGCCCAGCGCCCGAAACGTTCTCCCCTGGATGGGCATGGGGAACCCCCCCCCCCCCCACGACCCTAATAGAGGATAAAGCGGAAGATAATGAATGAATGAATGAATGAATG
This sequence comes from Corydoras maculifer, assembly GCA_019802435.1. Taxonomy (NCBI): domain Eukaryota; kingdom Metazoa; phylum Chordata; class Actinopteri; order Siluriformes; family Callichthyidae; genus Corydoras; species Corydoras maculifer. The sequence goes on from JAFMOD010000063.1 coordinate 359,847, forward strand.
AAAATTAATATTAACATAATAATCACATGTAATATTGTTGTTATTATTATTAAATATTGTATTATTATTTGCGGCTTAAGATTTTGGGAGATTTTAATATTTAGATTTTCATCCTTTCCCTCTTCACCAACAGGATCCCTAAAGCACTTGTTATGGACAGAAGGGCACTAGTTAGTGATCATGGCGGTGATTTGGACGTGAACCCGCTGTGACGTGTTTACGGAAGTTGCGTCGGGGAAAAGTTGCTGTTTTCGCTTCAGCTGTGAGAAGAGAGTCGCGTTTTCCTTTAAACATCTTTCATTTCTGTGACTTTTTGTTGTTTTAAATCTTTCTGCAGACGAAGAAAGTCGACGAAAATCAGGTAGTACAGCTGTCTCCTGCTTCCTAATGACGCAAACATTTAAAACAATAATCTGAACAAACGAACAGGAAATCTGTTCCTCACCTCAGAACAAAACTCACGTTAAACCAACAGCGAACACATTTCAGTCTTAATGTCTGTAAATACATTCACATTTATTCATTAATTAATTTTTATTTTTTTTATAACCAACTTGTCGCGGACTTCAACAAGTTTCGTTTTCACGTCGTGCTTCGTGCTTTTATTTTGCAATGTCAGCAATTTTACACTAGAATTACTTTGTCATGTGCGATATTAATTATTACGCGGTTTATGTGTATTAATAAGACATTTTTATCTCCATAAGAACTTCCATTCATCCTTTATCTTCCGCTTTACCCTCTATTAGGGTCGCGGGGGGGGGGGGGTTCTCCATGCCCATGCCCATCCAGGGGAGAACGTTTCGGGCGCTGGGCAGATACACCCAGGACAGAACACCAATCTGTTGCTGGACACAGACTCACTCACACAGACACACTCTATATGGGGCAGTTTGGAGAACTAGATTGACTTGATCCATGTTTTTGGACTGTGGGAGGAAACCAGAGAACCCGGAGGAAACCCACGCAGACACGGGGAAAACATGGAAACTCCTTTATAATAATAATAATAATAATAGGGCCCAGTGATTGATTGGCGTCCTGTCCTGGGTGTAGCTGCCCAGCGCCCAAGACGTTCTCCCCTGGATGGGCATGGGGAACTCCACCCAGATGGGGATTCGAACCGGGAATCGGGAGGCAAATGTGTTAACCACTAAGACACTGTGCCGCAGTTTATCTAACCATCGAATTTAAATAACCAATAGATGAATTGACACTGCTGTCTTTTAGGATGAGTGCAGGAAGCAGAAGAAATCATTCTGGGTTTGTGGAACTCTATCAAGTCAGTCTTGAACGTCAGCTCCAGCAGGGCCAGTGGGATCCAGTGTGCAGGGACGAGGACCTGTGTAAAGTTGTGGAAGGATGTCTGTCTAAGAGCGGCGCTCAGGAGATTCATGTTCAACTTGGACCCGACGCCCTGTCGGTGATCGAGACGTCACTCAGAGCCTCATCCGGCAGATCTGGACAGTCCAGGTTGGGAAATCTCGCCAAGGCATTCCAAGTGCTGGAACTTGCGGCACTAAATCTTTACCTGTGTCCTTGGAGAAAGGAGTATAGAGTTGTGAAGGTATGCAGAACACACCAAAACACACGGGAACAGTCTGAACTCAGAGGTGGTTCTAGTGCCTTTGCACCTCGGTCACCTAATGGCTGAAAAGATAATGTTTTTAGAAATTTGAATGATAAGGATGAGTTATGGGGTCACTGAGACTTTCTTACAGACCCTGCAGTGGACGTTAAACTTTAAATAAATCATTAAAGTGAGAAAGCAATGTTAAATGAATGGTTTAACCATGGCATGGTTGAGTTACCCCATTCGTCTCAGTAATGCAACTAGAGGATTCTCACACTCCCTTGGTCATGACCTTATATAACTTTTAGTAAAACCCAGCATTCAGCAATTTTTCAAAACACAATTATAATAATCCATACATAAAACCACAAAGCCTTGGAGGAACACAACACACTCTAACACTTAAATTTATACACTCAAATTCAGTTAACTATTCCATTCATTCATTCATTATCAGCCGCTTTATCCTCTATCAGGGTCGCGGTGGGGTTCCCCATGCCCATCCAGGGGAACACATCTCGGGCGCTGGGCAGATACACCCAGGACAGGGCGCCAATCCATCGCTGGGCACACACTCACTCACTCAAACACACTCTACATGGGGCAATTTTGGAGAACTCAATTAACTTGAGCCATGTTTTTGGACTGTGGGAGGAAACCGGAGAACCCGGAGGAAACCCACGCGGACATGGGGAGAACATGGAAACTCCACCCAGATGGGGATTCGAACCGGGAATCCCTAGTGCTGAGAGGAGAACATGCTAAACACTAAGTCACCGTGCCGCTCATAACTATTCCAATTGTATTAATTTATTCCATCTTAGTCCTTATTCACCACTCACAGCTAATCATATTGTTTTTCAGCTAAATATAAGAGCAAGGGTCCTTCTTACCTTATTGGCCGGCCGGCCTGTGAGTACCGCGTAAGTTCTATCGTTGGAATCAAGCAATCAACCCGATTATCTGCACTGCAATCAACGACCTTCACCATCCCCTGCTACCAATTGTTAGGAAATCTGAAATTTCCCCGATGAACCAATTTTAAAGGCGTAAAAAAGCACATAAAGATGATTTCTGAGTTATTCGAATCAAGCGGGTTTTTTTATGACAAACCGAGTCGAAACCTTGTTCGTCCAAGACAAGCCCAAGATCGCGATCCGACTCTGATCTCAGCACCACACCGGTCCCACCAAGACAGAGCCCTGAAGTCCAGTTGCGGACTCTGTTTATTGAAAGACCAATCCCTCGTTCTGCTTATTCTGAAACAACTCGTCGAAGGAGTTCTATGGGGGGGGGGGGGTGGACGCGCCGTTCCATCCCTTATCTGGGGGAGCTCGATACAGCTCGGTTGACCTTGAGCCTTATCCACCAGACGCCAGATGTATCTAGTTTTCATGAAATATAGGCCTTGGGCAACTGTCGGCCAGATTGCCTCATCGTTATCGAATGTGCTAATTCCCTCGAACAAGTTCTTACAAATCACACATTTTTATCCTTTCAGTACCAGGTGGGCAGGAACTGGGGTCTCTGATGGTTTTTAAATTTCAGGACTTTTTAGCACTCACTGTAAAATAGAAGCTTATTTACCGTATTTTCCGGACCATAAGGTGCACCGTATTATAAAGCGCAGTCTGAATTACGGACTCTATTTCTGTACGGTACTTATTCTGTACGGCAGCGTATTATAAGGCACTTGCTAAAACATACGATCTACAAGAAAAGTAAAGGATGCAAAACGCTGATTTATAATTGAAGTTTATTCTACTACTTGACAAAACGCACATCATTTCAATCACTCTTCTCCCACAAATCCATTAAAGTCCTCGTCTTCTGTGTTTGAATTAAAAAGCTGTTTCACTATCGAGCACTCCGGGTTCCCTCTCATCAATGTCTGAGTCCGTCTCGTCTCCAGGCGGCTGTTCAGCGATGATGCCGGCTTTCGTAAAAGCTCGGACAACGGTTACAGCAGAAACCTCAGCCCAGGCCTCCACAATCCATTCACAGACGGTGGTGTAACTGCCACAGACGGTGGTGTAACTTGGGAGGCCCGCCGCCGCCTCCCGAGTTTTAGTAAACGTGTGTTCACCGTCTATCATCCATCGCTCCCACGCCGCCCGCAACTTTACTTTAAACGTCCTGTTTACGCCAATATCCAGCGGTCGGAGTTCTTTATTTAATCCTCCCGGAATGACGGTGAGCTCCGAATTAATTTTCTTTACTCTGCTTTTCTGTGAGATGAGTATGGAGTCACAGATCAGCAGGACGGTGATGTGTGGAAAAAAACCACCCGGTCGCACAACAATACTTTTATAGAATTTGGAACTCCGTACACGTATAAGGCGCATCGGATTATAAGGCGCACGTCAGATTTCTGGGAACATTTTAGGCTTTTAGGTGCGTCTTATAGTCCAGAAAATACGGTACTTAAACACTGAGCTAATATTTAGATCGGTAATGCATTATACACTCAGTGGCCACTTTATTAGATACACTGCTTGTTTATGTAATAGCCTAAAGGGGGGGGGGGGGCGTTTGAATATCTTTGGTCATGGTATGAAATTTGTAGAGCTGATGATGTCCTTCGAGTTAAGTGATACTTAACATCCCTCTTGTCCTGCAGATGTTCTCTGGTATGTTTACCCACTGCATCAAACCAGCTCTGACATCACAGCAAGCCCAAGAGCTCTTCGGGTTATTGGGATATCAGGCTGGTAGTACCGGTGCTGAGGAGTTGCGTCTGTGTTCCAAACCCGCAGGTGACCTCCTCCTCCACCTGGCATGCGCTTTCTTTGTTGCCCGGCTAGAGTGCCAGCTGCTGCTTTCCGTCTCGCCCGCTTCAGCCGGAGATGGAGTTGAATGGGAACTGCAGCTGGTCCATGAGAGGAGGCGTGGCCTGAGCGTTCAAGCTGCCCAAGACAAAGTCCGAAGGAAGATGGAGTCTGCGGCGCTTCGGCGAGCGACGCCCAGCAGCCTGTCAAATTTAGAGACCCCAGTGGATCTGTACACAGACAGCGTGTCAGAGGGACACGGCATGTCCTCTCCACCCAACTCCTCCTACGTCCCACCCAGAGAGGAATGGGACAGCGAGGGAGGAGCCGCTAGGGTGCAGGACGTCTGCGTGTCCACCGCAACATGCCGGATGGCGCCAAAAAACAAGTCGATAGCAGAACGGTTTATCGGAAAAAAAGAACAAAGCGGACGCTCGTGCAGCTGTGGACCAGGATTGCACCCCCACAGAGGCACCCAGTGTGAAGAGAGTCACGAGCGGAGTTGTGTGGAGCAAGGGCGGGGCCTGACGAACATCCAGCACCCGGGGCTGGACGTGGAACTGCGAGAGCGGCAGAAGGACGTTCTGAAACAACACAGCTGCATGATCGAGCCAACAGATGACTATTTTGTTATTTGCCACGATTGCAACTACATCCATGACGTGAGTTGTGCAGATGTTGATAAGTGCCACACTTCACATCATAACGTGCAGTTGACCGGGAAAATACAGCATCCTCGTGAAGCTGCCCCACCACAGAGGCACTTCTGCCTGGAAAAGGATCACACACCCTTTTTAATCTGCAACACCTGTAACCAATACCACGACCTGATCTGCACACAGAAAGAAAGCTGCCAGGCCGCCGATCATGACCTCGAGTACTTAAATACCCCGGCACACAAAAGTGACATGTCCCCGACCACAGAACTCCACCAGTGCTGTATTTCCACGCTGCCCGAGTTCGGATGTTCTACCTGCGGGCTCTTCCACACCTTTTCCTGTAACGCCAATCGTTGCCAGGAGCGGCACGAGGTGCGCAGACTGAAGTCCGAGTGCTCCGAGTGCACGGGGAGCTCGGATCTGTACGTCACCTGCAAGTACTGCTGGGCTCAGTATTGTAAGTCCTGCTGGTTTAAAACGCCGCTGAACTGCGGCTGCGGTAAACCGTTTCCACTCACCTCCTCCGTCTGATGGCAAACAGGGGTCCGAATCAGGAGTCCTGTCCACGAACATTATGTAGGAACCATATACAAACCTATTCATCCACCAAACCACGATTTTATACCCATTGTTTCACTATGAGGCGGCACGGTGGCTTAGTGGTTAGCACATTCTCCTCTCAGCACTAGAGATTCCCGGTTCGAATCCCCATCTGGGTGGAGTTTCCATGTTCTCCCCGTGTCCGCGTGTCCGGGTTTCCTCCGGGTTCTCCGGTTTCCTCCCACAGTCCAAAAACATGGATCAAGTCAATTGAGTTCTCCAAATTGCCACATATAGAGTGTGTCTGTGTGAGTGTGTGTGTGTGCCCAGCGATAGATTGGCACCCTGTCCTGGGTGTATCTGCCCCCCCCCCCCGACCCTAATATAGGATAAAGCGGAACATAATAAATGTTTCACCATGTAAACAAACGTGGTGCTACCTTTTAATCGCTGAAGTATTTCACCAGTATTTCTATATTTTTAATATCTTTTGTTCACCGATTTGTATTAATATCATTCTAGTTTTTTTTTTAATGACATATTGCTGAGATTAAAAAACATGGGGGATTTTATATAAACGTTTTAAATAAAGGTGTACAATGTGAATTGTACATTTAATATTATTCGTTATATTTTTGCCACTTGACATTAATCTAGCAGATTATATTTTTATATTTGGCTAACAAAACACAATTGGTTAAGTATGTGACGTTTATAAATGCGGTTACACTGTTTGTCCACAAGAGGGGGCACAGGCAGCGGCAATCGCTACTGTGGTTTTATTCAGTTATTGATGAGAAACTTGGTAAAAGGCTTTTGCCCTTCGATGTCGAAAACCAATAAAAACAGAATGAGTGTCAGGCGATTTAACCCATGTAAACAAACGTGGTGCCACCTTTTCATCGCTGACGTATTTCACCAGAGAATTTTTTTTGCAGTATTTCTATATTTTTAACATCACCCATTTGTATTAAACGTTTGAAATAATGGTGTGCTATGATGATTTAAAACAAATAATAATAATTTGTGGAATTTACGCTGAGATGCTTCGTTCCAAAAGGTTCTGGTGACAAATAAGGAACCCACTTCACCTTGCCATGCATTCTATAACAATTTGGGGAAGGCCAATTTCTGTATCAGCATGTCATGCTCGAGTGAATTTGGTGTGGAACATTTTGACTTGAGTGGCTTAGTGTTTAGCATGTTCTCCTCTCAGCACTAGAGATTCCCGGTTCGAAACCCCTATCTGGGTGGAGTTTCCATGTTCTCCCCATGTCCGCATGGGTTTCCTCTGGGTTCTCCGGTTTCCTCCAAATGTCCAAAAACATGGATCGAGTCAAGTGACTTCTCCAAATTGCCCCATATAGAGTGTGTCTGTGTGAGTGAGTGTGTGCCCAGTGATAGATTGGCGCCCTGTCCTGGGTGTATCTTTCCAGCGCCCGAAACTTTCTCCCCTGGATGGGCATGGGGAACCCCACGACCCTAATATAGAATGAAGCGAAAGATAATGGATGGATGGATTTTTGGCAGTATTTCTATATTTACCGATTTGTATTAATATTAGGGCGGCACGGTGGCTTAGTGGTTATCATGTTCTCCTCTCAGCACTAGGGATTTCCGGTTTGAATCCCAATCTGGGTGGAGTTTCCATGTTCTCCCCGTGTCTGTGTGGGTTTCCCCCGGGTTCTCCAGTTCCCTCCCAAAGTCCAAAAATATGGATCAAGTCAATTGAATTCTTCAATTTGCCCCCATATAGAGTGTGTCTGTGTGAGGGAGTGTGTGCCCAGCCCTGTTCTGGGTGTATCTGCCCAGCGCCCGAGACGTTTTCCCCTGGATGGGCATGGGGAACCCCCCCAGTGACCCTAATAGAGGATGAAGCAGAAGATAATCGATGGATGATAATAAAACCTCAATTCTATTCTAAACACACGAAGACGTCCGTTGCGGTGGACAGCAATTGGGGTTAGGTGCCTTTACCAAGTGCACTTCAGCAAGACGAATTGATGGGACCGGGAATTGGACCGGGGACTGTCAGGTCACATGGCTGTTTTTTTAACCACAAGTCTATATCTGCCCCCAAACTATGACATATGTACATTGTTACATAGTACTTCTGGATGAAAGGGCAAAAACTCCCACATTGCGAAAACATATTTAATAATTTAATATTATTCGTTATATTTTTGCCACTTGACATTAATGAAGGTTTTACTGTCCATGTGGTCGATATAAAGGACCCCGTTGAGATGGTCCATCTCGTGCTGCAGGATCCTCGCCGGCCAGCCACTCGCTTCCCAAATAACAGGGTCGGCATTTTCATTCAGTCCTTTAAAATCAACAATTAAGAGTTAGATCACAAACATATCGTAACAGATTATATTTTTATATTTGACTAACAAAACACAATTGGTTAGGTATGTGACGTTATAAGGGCGCGGTAGCGGTAGCTCAGTGGTTGGGGCGTTGGGTTATCAATCTGAAGGTTGGGGGTTCAAATCCCAGGTCCACTGAAGTTACCAATGTGGGTCCTTGAGCAAGACCCTTAACCCTGATTGCTCCAGGGATGTTGTGATTAACCCTGTGCTCACCTTGTAAGTCGCTTTGGATAAAAGCGTCCAATAAATGACCAAATGTAAATGTTATAAATGCAGTCTACTGTGGTTACACTGTTTGACCACAAGAGGGGGCACAGGCAGCGGCAATCGCAACTGGGGTTTTATTCAGTTATTGATCAGAAACTTGTTAAAAGACTTTTTGTCCCCTTTGATGTCGAACACCAATAAAAACATCATGAGTGTCAGGCTACTTGCCCCATTTGGGTGCAACAAGAATCAAGAAATAAAGTTTCTTCTTAGGGCGTCACAGTGGTTTAGTGGTTAGCATGTTCTCCTCTCAGCGTTAGGGATTCCCGGTTTGAATCCCCATCTGGGTGGAGTTTCCATGTTCTCCTTGTGTCCGCGTGGGTTTCCTCCGGGTTCTCCAGTTTCCTCCCACAGTCCAAAAACATGGATCAAGTCAATTGAGTTCTCCAAATTGCCCCATATAGAGTGTTCGTTTGTGTGTGAGTGTGTGTCCAGTGATAGATTGGCGCCCTGTCCTGGGTGTATCTGCACAGCGCCCGAAACGTTCTCCCTTGGATGGACATGGGGAACCCCCCCACGACCCTAATAGAGGATATAGATAGAGGTATATAAGCTCCACGTGAACATTACCTGAAACCTGGACTGAGATGTAGCGTGGCACAGTTGCTGAATAACCCGAAATGCTCTCGCAACCTTCTTGGAAGCTGGCAGTCTGTCCATCAAGGACACGCAGTTCAGGATTAATAAATATCCGCAGAGGCACCGGGACAAGCCCCCGAGCCTGGATGGAGGCAGGTGAGTTTTCCTGCAGCATCACCTCTGAGTACTCCATGGCTATGATGCGCAGAGGAACCCCGACCTGCGGCGCACTTAAACCCACACACCGGAGCCGGCGCATGGTCTTCACCATGGTCCTGATGACGTGCTGGACCTCAGGTCCTCGCACCGCGGCCGGGTCCACGGACTCGGCCGTGCAACGCAGCACCGGATCTCCCACCTGACACACATGAGTGTACGGAGGTACAGGGGGGGCAATCACCTTCCTCTTCAGATACTGCAGGTACGAGCGGGTTTTTTCTTGACTGGAGTGACCGCGGGTGAGGGGTGTAGCTGGCCGGGTGGAGAGGAGCAAGCTGTTGTGAATCCTTAAAACGCAGGGGAGCAACGTCCTTAACCCAGAGATCATGTTTAGAATCTGAAAAAACAAAATGGTTTACAATGTTTATCCCGCTTCATCATTTTTGTTTAGTTTTGGAGTCTCTCACAGCAAAGGCAAACACCCAGCTACTATATTAAGTATGTGAGACCACCCTCAGAACTATCCATTCATCCCTTATCTTCTGCTTTATCCTATATTAGGGTTGCGGGGGGGTTCCCCATGCCCATCCAGGGGAGAATGCTTTGGGCGCTGGGCAGATACACTCAGGACAGGACGCCAATCCATCGCTGGGCACACATTCACTCACACAAACACACTCTATAGGGGGCAATTTGGAGAATTCAATTGACTTGATCCATGTTTTTGGACTGTGGGAGCAAACCGGAGAACCCGGAGGAAACCCACGCGGACACGGGGAGAACATGAAAACTCCACCCAGATGGGGATTCGAACCGGGAATCCCTAGTTCTGAGAGGAGAACATGCCAACCACTAAGCCACCTTTGAACATATACCTTTAAATCTAATTAAGGCGTAAGGCGACGAATGAAAGGCATTTTTTTCCGATGTGTTTATTTTTATACTGATACTTCGAACGAAAAGCAGCACATTAAAAATAATAAAAAATTTATCTAAGTTGCATAAACGACGCCATTAATTTAATCGCAGCCTTTAAAGCGTCATTTCTACAGATGGAGCACGAAGAGGTGTACGTAACACGGTGACCTTACCTCATTTAACTAATATTTAGTCAAACAAGATTTCATTTACGGAACTGAGAACGTATTTCATTTTCTTATTCAGGTTTTATTAAAACCTGAGCAGTTAAATCACACTTCTAATTTCATTAGTTATTTTTAATTAATTTACAAACCCCACTTTTACCTTCAGCTCTTTCCTTGCGGTATCGGGAGCTGCGACTTCAAAATAAAAGTTGGATATTTTTCTCCAAACGATGAAACAAACTGCAAATTCTCCCTCTGACCCACAAACATAACTCTGAACATGCGTTGTATATAATGTAATATATAACATTAATTTACAACTTCAAACTGTGCTTATGTACATTCCATGACGTCATCAATTCGACCCTGGGTTATTGACGGGGCGGCACGTTGGCTTAGTGGTTTAGTATGTTCTCCTCTCAGCGCCAGGGATTCCCGGTTCGAATCCCCATCTGGGTGGAGTTTCCATGTTCTTCCCGTGTCTGTGTGGGTTTCCTCCTGGTTCTCCGGTTTCTTCCCACAGTCCAAAAACATGGATCAAGTCAATTGAATTCTTCTAATTGCCCCATATAGAGTGTGTCTGTGTGAGTGAGTGTGTGCGCAGCGATGGATTGGCGTCCTGTCCTGGGTCTATCTGCTCAGCGCCCGAGACATTCTGCCCTGGATGGGCATGGGGAACCCCCCCCCCCCCGTGACCCTAATAGAGGATAAAGCAGAAGATAATGAATGAATGACGTACAACAATATGTACTGTGAATTAAAAACTATTAATTAACTATTAATTAACTGTGTTTGATTTAAACATGGGGAGCATGGTGGCTTAGTGCTTAGCATGTTCTCCTCTCAGCACTATGGATTCCCGGTTCGAATCCCAATCTGGGTGGAGTTTCCATGTCCTCCCTGTGTCTGTGTGGGTTTCCTCCGGGTTCTCCGGTTTCCTCCCACAGTCCAAAAACATGGATCAAGTCAATTGAATTCTCCAAATTGCCCCATATAGAGTGTGTCTGTGTGAGTGAGTGTGTGCCCAGCGATGAATTGCCCCCCTGTCCCGGGTGTATCTGCCCAGCACCCGAAACGTTCTCCCCTGGATGGGCATAGGGAACCCCCCCGCGCGCGACCCTAATAGAGGCTAAAGCGGAGGATAATGGATGGATGTAAAAAGGACGTGTCGGCACGGTGGCTTAGTGGTTAGCATGTTCTCCTCGCAGCACTATGGATTCCCGGTTCGAATCCCAATCTGGGTGGAGTTTCCATGTTCTCCCCGTGTCAGCGTGGGTTTCCTCCGGGTTCTCCGGTTTCCTCCCCCAGTCCAAA
>JAFMOD010000063.1:372299-409600 GCA_019802435.1 Corydoras maculifer
CGAAACGTTCTCCCCTGGATGGGCATAGGGAACCCCCCCCGCGCGCGACCCTAATAGAGGCTAAAGCGGAGGATAATGGATGGATGTAAAAAGGACGTGTCGGCACGGTGGCTTAGTGGTTAGCATGTTCTCCTCGCAGCACTATGGATTCCCGGTTCGAATCCCAATCTGGGTGGAGTTTCCATGTTCTCCCCGTGTCAGCGTGGGTTTCCTCCGGGTTCTCCGGTTTCCTCCCACAGTCCAAAAACATGGATCAAGGTCAATTGAGTTCAATTGAGTGAGTGTGTGCCCAGCGATAGATTGGCGTCCCCCCCCCCCCTTCCAGAGGACCCTAGTAGAGGATAAAGCGGGAGATAATGGACGGATGTAAAAGGACGATTCACAATAAACTGGATGTTTTTTATCCCTGTGCAACAAGCTCACGTAGTGCACGCGCGAGTCATTATTATCTCCCGCTTATCCTCTATTGGGGTCGCGGTGGGGTTCCCCATGCCCATCCAGGGGAGAACGTCTCGGGCGCTGGGCAGATAGACCCAGGACAGGGCGCCAATCCATCGCTGGGCACACACTCACTCACACAGACACACTCTAGAGGGGGCAATTTGGAGAACTCAATTAACTTGATCCATGTTTTTGGACTGTGGGAGGAAACCGGAGATCCCGGAGGAAACCCACGCAGACACGGGGAGAACATGGAAACTCCACCCAGATGGGGATTCGAACTGGGAATCCCTAGCGCTGAGAGGAGAACGTGCTAACCACTAAGCCACCGTGCCGCCCTCACGCGCGAGTCAAACCCGCCAATAAGCGGCGGGCCGCGGGGTCACGTGACCGTCACGGCGTTGTTGTGGTAGTGAGAGGATCATGGCGCAGACGGAGCTTCGCTGCTGAGTTTTTCGGGGAAGGAGCGACGTTTGTGCGATGCAGGAGTGAAATGGTCTCACTATCGAGTCGGAGCGCCACTTCTGCTTGTTTGATGACTAAAATTCGGCCCGCAAGAAGCAACACCTCCAACGCCATTCATAAACATTTCTATAGGACTTCAAAGCCCTGAGCGGCGGCTCTGTGGGAGCCGTTTCCGTGCGTGTTGTTAGAGGATTAGCGCGTGCAGCATGGCCGAAAACGTGGAGACCAACTGTTATCTGCCCAACGGCATGGAGAGGTTAAGAGCTGAACATTGGAAGGTAACGCTATTCGCACGGTTTCACATCCCACCGCGTGAGGGGGGGGTGTATTATTATTTCCGGGCAGATTAACATTTAATAAGAGCTTAATGCACATGTTCAAAGTTTGTTCTTTACAGTAAAACTAACACCTCCGACATATTTGCACCTAAAACAGTTAAAGTGTGTATTTAAATGTTACTGTCAGCAACTCGCAGAAGTCACGTGTCGCGCAGGCAGCTGTTCATTCCAGAAATTACTGAATCGCCTGCTGTTCGAATTCCTCGAAATGGGAGTCGACTCCGTGAATCGATCGGTTAAAATTTCCGTGTGTCCGTAGTTTTCCCACTTTTGTGTGACTTGTTTATTTATAACAAGGCTAATTGGTATTTATAGGCTACGTTATGGCTTCGAGTTGTTATCAACAAACGTTGGAAAGTGAAACGATTCAGTGGAGTCGGATCATTTCCTTGTCCGAGCTCAAAGGCTTCATTGTCTGTATTATCATTCATTCATTCCATCCATTATCTTCCACTTTGTCCTCTATTAGGATCGTGGGGGGGGGAGAAGGTTTCGGGCGCTGGGCAGGGCTGGGCACACACTCACTCACACAGACACACTCTATATGGGGGCAATTTGGAGAACTCAATTGACTTGATCCATGTTTTTGGACTGTGGGAGGAAACCGAAGAACCCGGAGGAAACCCACGCTGACATGGGGAGAACATGGAAACTCCACCCAGATGGGGATTTGAACTGGGAATCTCTAGCGCTAAGAGGAGAACATGCCAAGCACTAAGCCACTGTGCCTCCCCATGTCTGTATTATCAATTAAAAATAAAAGTAAAACCGTAAACACAGCAACCATCTTAAAAATAACTTTATACCATGGGAAATATTATGAAATGAATGCAGCCAATCACATTGAACTGGATATAAGGAAGTGGTGTCTATCTAACTACTCGGTGTCATTATTTTTTGCTCTTTCACTTTTCCTTCATAATAAAGCAGACATCAGACACTTTATGGGTTTTCCATAAGCCATAAGAGTGGCGTCACCATATAGTGACAGCTATTTTAAAGTAAAATGCTAAGGATCATATCCATTTTATTTTTTTTTTTTATTGTTGGAATTAAAGTTAAACCAAGTCAAACCAGACCACATGCACATGTGTAAATAAAGTTTCTCTCACTTCTTCAAATTTTTATTCTCTTTTTTAAAGCAGTGCATAACCCAGCTTGCACAATCAGGCTTCTACAACAGATTCAAAACTTGGCAGTCTGACTTGTGTTCAACCAACTCCAGCGAACTCCTGTCACTCCACCTCTCCTCTTTCTCTCTCTATTGGCTCCCTGTAGCTGCTGCATTCAGTGCAAGACACTGACTCTGACCTACATTCGAATTTCTGGATCTGCCCCGTCTTACGTTCGCTCTATATTTCCAAAATACACTCAGACTTGTGCAGTTCACTCTAGTGATGAATGTCGCCTGGTGATCCAACCTCACTGTGGTGCTGTATCAACGGTGGAACCATCTTCCCAACTCACAAAAGTCACAAAACATCTTCAGAAACATCACTTCCTCAAATCCCACTTTTTCATATATATATATAAATAGATAGATAGATAGATAGATAGGCACGGTAGCTTAGTGGTTAGCATGTTCTCCTCTCAGCACTAGGGATTCCCGGTTCGAATCCCAATCTGGGTGGAGTTTCCATGTTCTCCCCGTGTCTGCGTGGGTTTCCTCCAGGTTCTCCGGTTTCCTCCCACAATCCAAAAACATGGATCAAGTCAATTGAGTTCTTCAAATTGCCCCATATAGCGTGTGTTTGTGTGAGTGAGTGTGTGTCCAGCAATAGATTGGCGCCCTGTCCTGGGTGTATCTGCCCAGCGCCTGAAACATTCTCCCCTGGATGGACATGGGGAACCCCCCCNTATATATATATATATATATATATATATATATATGAGATTTCATCATTCTACGTTGTTGCTGGTTTTTCCTTTAATTACTGACTTGTCATGTTCTCTTATTTGTAAGTGTCTTTGGATCAAAGCGTCTGCTTAATGTCCTTATATAATGTGATGTTGTGCATGGCTTTTGTGTGGGATGTACACTGTTTGCTTTGAACACAGTACAACAAATCAGCTTTGATTTCAGTTTTGCCCTCCACAACAGCCCCAGTGTCTCATGTCACCCCTTGAGGAAACAAATTGCACATCTCTATGTTAATATGTTGATATTAACTCATTAATGTGGCCTGGCGCTGATCTGTGGTAAGTAATATGGAAAATGATTTGTACTGGAGTTTCACGAATAATAAATGTGTCGCTGTCCCAATAACAGGTGGTGCAAGACTGCAAAAGTCAGATGGCACACTGGTGAGTTGCCTTTTTTTCCCCCAACAACACTCTTATTTATTTAACCGTTCATGTAATTGGTGTACAGATTTATTAAACCTTTTATACGAGAGCAACAAATGGGCAGACATTTGGATTAATTGTTCTTCATTTACATTGGCATAACATGATGTATAGGATTGTTGAATAGAGGGTTAGTGTAGTCACTGCCTGTTTGCTCCTGATGAGCAGTGGACAAAGGTGCAGAGTCAATTAAGTTCTCCAATAAAGTGTGTTGTTTAAGGCTGAATACAGCATGGGTGTCATTATTGACCTATTATTGTTGGTTAAGACAGAAATTTTAATCTCAAGCTGCATGTCAATTGTATAATTTATTTTAAACCATATTGTATTTGAACATGTTCAGTATTAACAGCTGGCATTCTTTTTTTTTTCCCCACTAGGAATAAAGTTCAGGGTGATTATGACAGTCTGCAGGAGCGTCTCAGCACGTTACCCGATAAGCTTTCTTATGAAATAATGGTATGTAAAATTTCAATTTTAGTATTCTCACAGAACTCAGAACAGAGGCTTAAATCTAACACTCGTTCACTTCGCTCCAGTGATGATCGCTATCTGGTGGTTCCACCTCACCGAGGAGCTCATTCTCAGTTCACCACTGCAAAATGGTGGAACCATCTTCCCAACTCTGTCTATAAGACAGAATCACTAAGCAGTTTTAAGAAACTACTGAAGACGCATCTTTTTAACAAATACCCATCCATTCATTATCTTCCGCTTTATCCTATATTATTATGAATTCAATTCACCCTGATCTATGTTTTTGGACTGTGAAAGGAAACCGGAGATCCCAGAGGAAATTCACGCAGACACGGGGAAAACATGGAAACTCCACCCAGATGGGGATTCGAACCCCTAGCGCTGAGAGGAGAACATGCTAAACCACTAACAAATAGCTGTTGTAAAATAAATAAATAAATAAGAAGGGGGGGGGGGTGCAGCATCAAATAATAATCAGGTTTGATGATTTTACAATGTAGTTGGTTTTCTCAATAACTTCTGACTTGTAATGTTCTCATTTGTAAGTCGCTTTGGATAAAAGCGTCTGCTAAATGACTAAACGTAAATGTAATGTTTTAGTAGAACGAAATGTCTATCCACAGACCCTTAACCCTCCGTGCATCACTTGTTCAACTCTTCATCCAGGTGCCATTTGGCTCTTTGGCTTTCATGCCTGGAAAGTTGGTTCACACCAACGAGCTTACCGTTCTCCTCGGAGATAACTGGTTCGCTAAGTGTTCTGCAAAACAAGCTCACAGCCTCGTAGAACACCGAAAGAAACGTGAGTCACATTTCTGTAACACTTTTAGTCACGTCACATTCTTTAAAACTACAGAGCTGCGTCCTGATTCCAAACCAGCCATTATTTAGAGACTGCTTGGTTGGGTTCTCCGTTCGTTTTTCATTTTCCTGAACTTTTGTGTTCTTTTCAGATGTAAAGAATAAACTCGATGATTTGCACAAAGTAGTGAAGAACTTTGAGAACCGATCCAATTTCACAGAAGATCTTGAAAAGATGTCCAGAGTAAGATTCTAATCCACTCATTTCTGGTGGTGGTGGTTTTGGTGGTGGTGGCGGCGGTCAGGCTCTGTGCTGCATCCACAGCTCTGTGGATTCTCTAATCTTAATCCGATCTCTATTCTTTTTGCAGAATAAAGAAGATTTTGTTGATATTCGAGAGGAAGTGGGAAAAGAAGAAGCGAGCACTAAAGGTAACACTGCATGAAATGCAGCCCGACTTGTGTTCAACCAGCCCAAGCGAACTCATGTCACTCCATTACTCATTTCCCTCCATTGGCTCCCTGTAGCTGCTGCATTCAGTACAAGTCACCGACTCTGGCCTACAGAACCATTTCTGGATCTTTCCCCTCCTACCTTCACTCTATCTTTTCAAAATACACTCCGACTCGTTCACTTCGCTACCGTGATGATGGCCGCCTGGTGGTTCCACCTCACCGAGGAGCTCATTCTCACTCCGTGGCGTTCACCACTGCAAAATGGTGGAACGTTCTTCCCAACTCTGTCCGTAAAGCAGAATCAATAAGCAGTTTTAAGAAACTACTGAAGACGCATCCCTTTAACAAATACCTGTTGTTAAAAAAAAGGGGGGGGGGGCACAGCATCAAATAACAATCAGGTTTGATGAATTTACATTGTAGTTGGTTTTCTGCATAACTTCTGAGTTGTGATGTTCTCATTTGTAAGTCGCTTTGAATAAAAGCGTCTGCTAAATGTAAATGTAATGAAATCAGGAGCATGCACAAGTAGATCTTCCACTCCAGCTCGGTTGGGGAAGCCCTTTGGGATGAGTTAAATCTGAGATGACACATCAGCCAACATCTCCCAACCTTTTTTTGTTCGAATCGATGAAAGCCTATGGTACATGTTCAGGTTTGTCACAGTTTATTCAGACGGCGTCTGCATCATATTGATTATCAGGTAGATACAGAGTCGCACACAAACCCAATTCCAAACCCAGGGAGGAGTATATGGTGCAGCTGGATGAATTGGAGGAGGAGGAAGAAGAGGAAGATGGAAGCAATAAGGGAATACTGTCTGAGGAGGAGCTGTGGGCTCGACTGGATGAGTTGGAGCGTCTGGAGGAGGAGCAAGATGATCGATACAGGTAACCCTGGTTCTTCTGATTGTGACCTGAGCAGGTTTTATTTACATCGGGAAGAAGCCTGACTCCTGTACTTTGTCTTAAGTGGGTTCTATAGTCAATTTAACCTTATACAGTGGTGTACAGAACACCGTGAAAGGAAACAAGGTTTCTCCAGGATCAAAGGTACAACATAGTTCTGTAAACTACACAACATAAAGTGCACATCCATCCATCCATCTATTATCATCCGCTTAATCCTATATTAGGGTCGCGGGGGGGTTCCCCATGCCCATCCGGGGGGGAAAAGTTTCGGGCAGATAGACTCAGGACAGGACGCCAATCTATCACTGGGCACACACTCTATATGGGGCAATTTGGAGAACTCAGTTGACTTAATCCATGTTTTTGGACTGTGGGAGGAAACCGGAGGAAACCCACGTGGACACGGGAAGAACATGAAACTCAGATGGGGATTCGAACCGGGAATCTCTAGCGCTGAGAGGAGAACGTGCCAACCACTAAGCCACCGTGCCGCCCTCAAAGTAATTTAGCAATCCAAAATTATGTTAAACATTCATTCATCATTTATTCTATATTATGGTTGCGGGGGGGGGTTCCCCATGCCCATCCAGTGGAGAACGTTTCGTTGGGTTCTGGGAATCCCTAGTGCTGAGAGGAGAACGTGCTAACCACTAAGCCACCGTGCCGCCCATGTTAAATATAAAAAGACAATTAAATAATTTGTAGGATATATCCCATGAGGGAACAGTGCAGGTGGCCAATTACTAGTGTGAGCTGTAAGGTGCAAATGTGTAAATTGGTTATAAATTTAAAGTGTGTGTGTTTTTCAATAATTGTTAAGTGTATTCAGTGTATAGCGTCTATTAGCATTAAGCAGCAATATCCTGTGTGACAGAATGAACAGCAATGATGTCAATGGTGAGGACACAACCTCCTCATCCTCCTCCTCAGAAGAAGAGAAAGAGCCAAATTCTACTGCGCCCGTCCAGGTTAACGGTCATGGCCGACATGAGGAGCCTGATCTGAGTACTTATAATGGACTGGTTAATGGCATTAAATCCTACCCTAATGAAAAAGAACCAGAGAAGAACGGGGAGGTGGAAGACCATGGATTACCTACGATCTACTTCAGTCACACAGTTGAACCCAAAAAAGTAAGAAATACAATTTCACCACATTCAGAACCTTATACTGAAGTTATAATTCTCATAACAATTAATTTAAATCTATCCATCCATTATCGGGGAGGGGGGGGGGTTCCCCATGCCCATCCAGGGGAGAACGTTTCAGGCCAGGGAAGACACAACCAGGACAGGGCGCCAATCCATCGCTGGGCACACACTCTCTCACACAGACACATTCTATATGGGGCAATTTGAAGAACTCAATTGACTTAATCCATGTTTTTGGATCGTGGGAGTAAACCGGAGAACCCGGAGGAAACCCACTAAGCCGCCCCCTAGTTGAAATCCATTCATCCATCCATTATCTTCCACTTTATCCTATATTAAGGTCGCGGGGGGGTTCCCCATGTCCATCCAGGGGAGAAAGTTTCGGGCGCTGAGCAGATACACGCAGGACAGGACGCCAATCTATCACTGGGCACACACTCACTCACACAGACATAAACACACTCTATATGGGGCAATTTGGAGAACTCAATTGACTTGATCCATGTTTTTGGACTGTGAGAGGAAACCGGAGAACCCGGAGGAAACCCACATGGACACGGGGAGAACATGGAAACTCCACCTAGATGGGGATTCAAACTGGGAATTCCTAGCACTGAGAGGAGAACATGTTAACCACTAAGCCTCCGTGCTGCCCTCTATTTGAAATCATTATTTGATTCATATATGTCTACATTTTTAGCTGATAAATCTTTAATAACGATCCATCGTGTGGTCTTTTTCTGATGCAGGTGCGAATTAACACAGGCAAGAACACTACTTTAAAGTTCAGTGAGAGAAAAGAGAAGAAGGAGCAAGCCAAGCGCAAAAAGAAGAACGGCCAAAGCAACGGGCTCCACGAGCATCACAAGATCACGACTCCGGCTGATCTCTACAGGTAGACTTCTGACACAGAGCGGCATTAAAGCTGCAGTGTGTAATGTTTAGGTATATGGAAATTATATAGGGTTTTATTTTATTGTAACCAGCTTAAGTTTCTCACAGAATGGTTTTAGCCCCGAGTTCCATCGACTATGGAATTGGGCCTTCCATAAAGCGTTGCCATATCATTTTAAAACATGATATTTTAAACAGTGTGCTTGTATATTGTAAAGTCCAAGTCCTAAAGATTGAAGACTGTCCATGCGTTTGGAAAAATAATTTCTGAGTAGTCAAAGTAGTAAATAACATCCATCCATCCATTATCTTCCACTTTATCCTCTATAAGGGTCACAGGGGGGTTCCCCATACCCATCCAGGGGAGAACATCTCAGGCGCTGGGCAGATACACCTAGGACAGGGCGCCAATCTATCACTGGACACACTGTCACACACACAAACACACTTTAAATGGGGCAATTTGAAGAATTTAACTGACCTTGATCCATGTTTTTGGACTGTGGGAGGAAACCGGAGATCCCAGAGGATACCCACGTGGACACGGGGAGAACATGGAAACTCCACCCAGATTGGGATTCGAACCTGGAATCCCTAGTGTTGAGAGGCGAACATGCTAACCACTAAACCACCGTGCCACCCAGTGAAGAACATCCATCCATGCCCATCCAGGGGAGAACATCTCAGGCGCTGGGCAGATACATCCAAGACAGGGCGCCAATCCATCGCTGGGCACACTCACTCACTCACTCGCTCACTCACACACACTCTATATGGGGCAATTTGGAGTATTCACTTAACTTGATCCATGTTTTTGGACTGTGGGAAGAAACTCCACCCAAATGGGGATTTGAACCGGGAATCCCTAGTGCTGAGAGGAGAACATGCTAACCACTAAGCCACCGTGCCACCCAGTAAAGAACATGTTGAAGTTAAAAGTGTGATGTCATAGTTATGATTCCTAAAGCGTGTGCTGCGGCTCACTGTTCTGTTGTAACCTGCGTGAGAAATGCAAATGTTCCTTTATTCCGATGGTGCATGTTCAGGTCATACAGTTACGATAATTAAACTAAAAATGTTAAACTAAAAATGTTTCTCCCAGGTTATTCGTAGACGTGAGAAATGGAGAACCCGTACCGAGGAAGTCCATCCTAAAGTCCCGCAGCCGGGAGAACAGCGTGTGCAGCGACACCAGTGAGAGCAGCACCGCCGATTTCGAGGAGCGCCGTGCCTTCGGGAACCGCTCGCTCAGCCATGATGACGCCACCCACAGTGATACCAGTGATGGCGTCACCGAAGAGGATAGTCCCATAAGCCTGTACCCCAACGGACGCTTCGAGGTACCAAAAACGCCTATATGCAGTTAGTCATCATTACGCCCTCTGGTGGACATGCATTTAAAAGTGTGAGCTTTATGTTGATGAGGGTTAGAATTTGTTTGCATGTTCTCACAAACTAATCCCACCCTGACCGGCCGAATCCCAATCTGGGTGGGGGGGGGGGGGGGGGGGGGGGGGGGGGGGGGGGGGGGGGGGGGGGGGGGGGGGGGGGGGGGGGGGGGGGGGGGGGGGGGGGGGGGGGGGGGGGGGGGGCCCCCCCCCCCCCCCAATACAGGACAAAGCGGAAGATGATGAATGAATAAATTGATGTCCCTTTTTTTCTTGTCAGGCTTTTTCAGGTACTGTGATCGAGAAAGACCCGCTGCCCTCCCAGATCCCCCACCTGACTATCGCCCCTCCCGCTCTGCCCACGATCCTCGAAAGGAAGCAGGAGGAGGTGGGGTTGGAAGCCTCCCCGGAGCCGCCCAAGAGGGTGTCGAAGTTTAAAGCTGCCCGGCAGCAGCAGAAGTGACCGTGTGGCACGGTTTCCTTCGTCTGAGCTTTTCATTTCACTTTCAGACGGTTCAGTAACACCAGCTGATCATCACACTCATCACACTCTCCTGTAGATTCCTGTAGGTTCTTTATCAGCCGCGTCGTCCAATTACTGCTGTGTTCTCTAAAAACCTTCACCTCCCTCTGTCTGAAGATGATCTGACCACCAGAGGGCGCTCTTCTCTAAACGATTCTATCCCACTGCGTAGGCACTGCACTGTTTCTATTCAAGACAGGGTTAGCATAAGCATTCAGAATGTTTAAAATCAGAAGACATTTTACGTTTCGGATAACGGACATCGTCGTGGTTATAATCACAAGGCATTACATGGACAAAAGTATTTGGACGCCTTCAAATTGGTGCCACTTTAACAGCTTCCTACGAAGTTTTGGAGCATGTCTGTGAATTGGGCTTGAAAGCCCCAAAATGGAGCTGAGCTCTGAGCTGTGTGAGCCACATCAAACTCAGCTAAGCATGTCTTTAAGGACCTTGCTTTAAGAACTGAAGAGGCCTTCCCCAAACACTTTCTACAAAGTTGGTCGCATACAGCTGTTCAAAATCCATGGTCTATGTCCATGCTTCATACTACTTACCTAATTGAGATCTGTGTTCATATACTTTTGTCCATGTAGTGTATTTAAAGGGGATTGCAGGTTGCCCAGGGTCTTTCTGTCTCATAGAGAACCTAAAGTCCATAAACTTAAACTTAAGAACTGCTCATAAGTACCACATATTTCTAAACCAGCATCTTCTCAGAGGTTTGATTGATGACTATTGGCCTAAAAAATGGCCGAGTTGACTTGATGTCTTTCTGTTTATTTTAAATTTTTCTTTTGATTTATGCGCTTTGGGTTGTTCTCTAAATCTCATGAGGGTGAAACATTCGAATGTTCGACGTGAACACAAAAAAAGTAGTTGGTTTTCTAAATGTCTAAATTGACATGGTTTAGGCGACTGCCCATCAGACGGTGACTCCACTCATGATGTTTACTATCATTTAAAATGATTTAGTTACAGCAGTATCATGCATTTAATAATCATTTGGCAACATAACTAAACCAGTTTTAATGTCCGTTTCCATGACGAAGGTGAAAATGGCTGATTTCAAACATTCGAGTGCCATGTTGGCGGGTTTATGGCTCCATGCCACATGAGGCTTTTCTTTAATGAGGGTATTTTTTTAATGTGTTCGTAATTACCTCGCTGCTTTGATGGTTAATGACTTTAAGGTGTTTTCTAGAGTAAAAAGCAGTTTTGTCTTCAGCCTTTATAAACCGTCTGTTATCCCGACTTCTTATCTCTGAATGTAAATCAGTTTTTGTGACTGAATACAAGTATAAACCAAATGAAAGAATAAATTACATTTGAATAAGTTAAAATGTTTTAAGATTTTATGATTTTTTTTATTAAAAGTGCTTGTGTTTGTGTTGCGCAGTTACAGCAGCAGCCAGCAGAGGGCGCGAAGCTCAAACATGTTGTGCTTATATAAACGAACGCAGAAAAAGCAGAACCAGCGATGTTTATATACATTATGGTAACATATTACACTCACACATTTGCTCTAATTTTAATTAATTAACTTTAATTTAGAGTTAATTTATACTCATAGCCATTAATCCTGAGAGTCGTGGTGGAGCTACAACGTGGAAGGCGAGGAAACGCCCTGAACATGTCGCCAGATCGAGACAGGGTTAAACGAGCCTTTGACATTTACATCCGAGTGTAATTTGGCATCGAAATATGTCTATTAAGACAATTTGGACTGGGAGAGGAAACAATCATGAACATGGGGAGAACATACAAATCTGCTTAATGTGCTGTAGTGTGTTCTCAGCAGACAGACTATAGAGTCCATCAACAGGTCATCCTTCCATCCATTATCTTTTATTTTGTCCTCTACTGGGGTCGTTGGGGGGGGGGGGGGTTGGTTCCCCATGCCCATCCAGGGGAGAATGTTTGGGGCGCTGGGCAGATACACCCAGGACAGGAAACCAATCTATCACGGGACACACAGACACACAAACACGCTCTATATGGGGCAATTCGGATAATTCAATTGACCTTGAGCCATGTTTTTGGACTATGGAAGGAAACCGGAGAACCCGGAGGAAACCCACGCGGACACGGGGAGAACATGGAAACTCCACCCAGATGGGGATTCGAGGCGGGAATCTTTAGCGTTGGGAGAGGACTGGGTGGAGAAAACGATCATAAACACGGGGAGAACATACAAACCTGCCTAATGTGCTGTAGTGTGTTATCAGCAGACAGACTATAGAATCCATTATCTTCCACTTTATCCTCAAGGGTCACGGGGTGGGGGTGGGGGTTCTCCATGCCCATCCAGAGGACAACGTTACGGGCGCTGGGCAGATACACCCAGGACAAAACACCAATCTATCTGGGCACACACAGTTTGTCACTCACACAAACACTCTATATGGGGCAATTAAAAAAATTCAATTGACCTAGAGCCATGTTTTCAGACAATAGGAGGAAACCCACGGGGACACGGAGAGAGCATGGAGACTCCACCCAGATAGGGATTCGAAGCGGGAATCTCTAGTGCTGAGAAGAGAACATGCTAACTACTAATCCACCGTGCCACCCTCAGGGTCTAATCCTTAAACCAAAAACTGTACATTTATAATTTCCTTTTGTGTGACCTTCTGATGTGTTACTCACAACATGCCGCCAGCGCCTCCATCCATCACAGAAGGTCCTGCCGCTCCGTTTGGCTGTGGTGTTCACAGTGAAGACGAGCCGTTAAGCCTCAGGATCTATACAGGTGATTTGATGGAAGGTTTGGATGAATATTGAGCAAATGAAGAGCCATGCTGTTATCAATCTCCCTGTTTTCCTCCTGTATTGGTGGGTTCGTTGGGTTGCAGTTATCCATCAGCTCATTGACTTTAAGGCTTGGACAGGACCTGTGTCAGCAACTGGACCGAGTGACACAGGCCGCATGCAGGAACCTGATAATGCGGAATAAACCAGTATGTCCTGTAACAAATGTCAGAATCATTCACTCACTCATTCATTCATTATCTTCCGCTTTATCCTCTATTATGGTCGCGGGGGTGTTCCCCATGCCCATCCAGGGGAGAACGTTTCGGGCGCTGGGCAGATACACCCAGGACAGGGCGCCAATCTATCGCTGGGCACACACTCACAGACACACACGCACACAAACACACTATACATGGGGCAATTTGGAGCACTCAATTGACTTGATCCATGTTTTTTGGACTGTGGGAGGAAACCGGAGAACCCGGAGGAAACCCACGCGGACACAGGGAGAACATGGAAACTCCACCCAGATAGGGATTCGAACCGGGAATCCCTAGTATGTCAGAATCATTAATTTTTTTAAAGCTTTCTTCTCCACAGGCCGTAAAAAACCCTTTGTGTTGATTTTTCAGGAGCGTGGGATCTGTTGTTATGGCTGCAAAGCAAGGATCAGCTCCTGAAGGTGTCCTAATACTTTTGTCCATATTTGGGTACCTCTTATTCCAAAATGCCGGTGGGCACAAGGTTACCTATGGTATAAGTTTGAAGTGGCTGTATATTGCAAAAAAACGAATGAAAAAAAAAAAAAAAAAACACAAATAAGGGCGTTAGTAGTTAGCATGTTCTCCTCTCAGCACTAGGGATTCCCGGTTCGAATCCCCATCTGGGTGGAGTTTCCATGTTCTCCCCGTGTCCACGTAGGTTTCCTCTGGGTTCTCCGGTTTCCTCTCACAGTCCAAAAACATGGATCAAGTCAATTGAGTTCTCCAAATTGCCCCATATAGAGTGTGTTTGTGTGAGTAAGTGTGTGCCCAGCGATAGATTGGCGTTTTGTCCTGGGTGTATCTGCCCAGCGCCCGAGACTTTCTACTCTGGATGGTCATGGGGAACACCCCCCTCCCCCACATGACCCTTGTAGAGGATAAAACGGAAGATAATGGATGGATGGAAATACAAAGCAAGAACAAATGTAGAGATTATGTCTCACGGTTGGTCTGGGAACGCCTGGATTTGCCTCCTGAGGAGATGGATGAGGTGATGGGGATGGGGACGCCTGGCCTCTTTGCTTAGATTGCTGCCCGGACCCGGACCCAGACCCGGAGAAGCGATAGAGGATGCATCGATGGATGGATGGATGGAGGAAAAAATATCTACCAAAATAGTGAGTAAATTTATCTTCAGCTTTCTTCAAATAAGAAAAAAATTCTAAAAACTACATTATTAATCTTACTTAGAAATCTATTCAAGCCCAAAACAAGATTTTTTGCATGATTTTCTGACTTGTAAGATTTTTTTGCATTATATAACTCTGTCTTGTTTAGAACCTTAGGGTACTTTTTAAATGAACAATCACAAATCCCCAGTGCAGAATCTTGTGGGCAGCCAGGAACGAGGCGGTCATAGCTGCTGGAGGGGTTGCAGGGTGACGTCGTGTGGTTTGGAATGGGAGGTTCATTAAGCTCTGCCTGGTCTAGTGGTCCGATGCCCACATACTTCTGAGCATATCTCAGTCTTGTAGCACATTAGGACCACTTTGTTTTAATCACTCTTCCCCTGCAGCCTCCAAGGCCACGTTCAGATGAAGCTGCCAAAGCGATGACGATTACCCTAATGATCCTCTCCCTCTCCTGTGAGCACTGTGTCCACATACCACTGCGATGATGCCATTCCCTGCATTACGCCTCCAAGACTGATGGCTCGCTTCGAAATAATGCTAAATGCCTCATGTTCTACCTCCTGAACTGCAGCAGACATTTTAGCGTCTATCATCTAATGTGGCTAATTGGAACATTGTATACTAGCCATTAAAGGAAATTAGATGTTAATTAGTGAAGTGCATATCATCTAATGGTGAGTTTCCACATGCATTCATCACACGGGTAGTCAGTCTCATTAGTCACAGTGAATTCACGTGTCTCGATGAAGATCAACTCTACGAGGGTTCTGAAATTATTATTATTCTTGTTTTTATGATTGATGTGCTTTGTGTCCTCAGCAGAGCAGTATGTTTAAAGCAGGATTATTCATTTCACCACTGAGATATGAGGCTGAATAAAAGCACATGCAAATATATATGATGATAGTCAGTTGTTTTATACATTCTTATATTAGAAACATCTGTACGTCATGCTCAGACATTTACATTATGCAACAAAAAGTATGTAGACTGCCCAGTGATAGATTGGCACCCTGTCCTGGGTGTATCTGCCCAGCGCCCGAAACGTTCTCCCCTGGATGGGCATGGGGAACCCCCACCCCCACCCCGGCGACCCTAATATAGGATGAAGCGGAAGATAATAAATGAATGAAAAGTATGCAGACATCTGTGGTATTTCCCAGTTCTAGAACCTTCTTCAGAAGGTTGTGCAGGTAGACATTGTTACTGTCAGGGGTTTCTTTGAGGTTTGCTCACAGCTGTAACCGGCAGTGTAAAGGTAGCATGAAAGGTATGTCCACCGTGGTATCGCCTCTCATTTGATAATGCTCATAACCCCGTCACTGCAAAGCGATCGGGGGCATCCTTCATCCCTGAGACATCCATCCATCCATTATCCAACGCGTTATCCTATATTAGGGTCGTGGGGGGTTCCCCATGCCCATCCAGAGGAGAACGTTTCAGACGCTGGGCAGATACACACAGGACAAGGGCGCCAATCTATCACTGGGCACACACTCACTCCATGACAACCTTAATCCATGTTTTTGGACTGTGGGAGGAAACTGGAGAACCCGGAGGAAACCCACGCAGACACAGGGAGAATCTGGGAGGGGAAACTCCACCCAGATGGGGATTCGAACCGGAAATCCCTAGCGCTGAGAGGTGAACCACTAAGCCACCGTGCCGCCCTATGCCTGAGACATTCATTCATTCATCCATTATCTTCCGCTTTATCCTCTATTACGGTCTTGGGGGGGGGTTCCCCATGCCCATCCAGAGGAGAACGTTTTGGGCGCTGGGCAGATACACACAGGACAGGGCGCCAAACTATCGCTGGGCACACACTCACTTACACACACACTCTATATGGGGCAATTTGGAGAACTCAATTGACTTGATCCATGTTTTTGGACTATGGGAGGAAAACCTGGAATGCCTGAGACATTTTAGCTAAATTTACATTACATTTACATTTGGTCATTTAGCAGATGCTTTTATCTAAAGTATTTAAATCTTTCAAGTATCCCAACCCCATGGTTGGGGTCAGAACAAAGGGTTGAAGCCGCACCCTAAAGCAATGAAGGTTAAGGGTCTTGCTCAAGGACCCACATTGGTAAATTCAGTGGACCTGGGTATTAAACCTTCACCCACAACCTTCAGACTGATAGCCCAACACCCTAACCACCGAGCTACCAAAATCGTTTAAATATGACCAAAAATAATAGCGAATAATAGAGACTGGACATCTTGCTTGCTTCAGCCTTTCCCGTTTTTAAATAATGAGCTCTACTTTGACTTGCTCCATTTTGGGACCTTTTACAGAACTGTGGCGTGTGACTATGGAAAGTATTTGCGAGATCAGACACTAACGACAAATGAAGCATTGGAACAAGACACAAAGGTTGGAAAAGCCGAGTGTACAAAGGCTCATCGCCCAGATCTTCAAATATGAAGGATGTCCATGTGTCTTTGTCCCTAAAATGCCGGGAATCTGACCCTGGCAGGTAGAACCTTTACAAGAATCTTCTGCTCTTTCTTTCTGTTTCAGTGATGGTTTTGTTCCGTGTGAGAAGCAGGCAGATCATTGAACAGAAGACACGCGCACCTGTTCTGCCTCTCCCCCAGAACCAGGTTTTTGTTATATGACAGTGCATATGTATGCATGCTTTTACCTTGAAAAACAACAGATCACCTTGGACAGCTGCGCTGCCTCCCCTGTTTCCATGGCAGAGCTGCTGATTGACAACTGGCCTGACAACTCCATTCAGCCACCACCTGCTTGCTGTCAATCAAGCGTGCCATCCTGGGGCTATTGACAGAGCTGTCAGGCTGCGTGAGACGTGTCTGTCAAAGTCCCCCCTCCACACTGCTGTAGGTTGGAGAACTCCTTTTTTTACCTTCTGCTATTGTAATTCTCTGCTTTCCTGCTTTTCTATAGAAATAGAATGTGATGGAGGACATGACTTTAGGAAATTAAACACAACTGTATTAGTTGCACCTCTGTTGGCTTAGTGTTTAGTATGTTCTCCTTTCAGTGATAGGGATTCCCGGTTCGAATCCCCATCTGGGTGGAGTTTCCATGTTCTCCCGTGTCCGCGTGGGTTTTCTTGAGCATGAATAATTAATTAAACATGTCCAGCCAACTGCATCATCCATCCATCCATTCATTCATCCATTATCTTCCGCTTTATCCTCTATTAGGGTCGTGCGCACGTGTGCGCGGGGGGAGGGGAACGTTTCGGGCGCTGGACAGATACACCCAGGACAGGGTGCCAATATATCACTGTGCACACACTCACTCAAACAGACACACTCTATATGGGGCAATTTGGAGAACTCAATTGACTTGATCCATGTTTTTGGACTGTGGGAGGAAACCCACACATTGGGAGACATTGGGAGAACATGGAAACTCCACCCAGATGGGGATTCGAACCGGGAATCCCTATTTGCTGTACAGTGCAATTGAATATACCCTGGACAGAATGCCCCTGTAAAATATTTAAGGTTTTAGTTAATGGTGTTGTCCGCATATTTTGGAATTATTTAGTATTTTTAGAATGTGACTTTTATAAAGAACACATGGATCTGACGGTGAGCAGCTCACATACCTTCATATGGTAAAAACATCAGTTCATTTAGCCTCGACAGGGGGGGTGTGGCCGTGTGGTGGAAGTGAGGAAAAGCGCTGACGCAGATGTTTTTGTCTTCGTCAGTCGTCGTTCAGTTGTGCAGTGTTGCTCTGTTACCAACAAACAAATGGCATGGTGACATTTCAAAAAAAAATACAAAGATTTCCTGCAGAAAGAGACGGATGTACAACCCTGCATCTGAGAAAATAACTATGACATCAGAACAGAAACCATGTGTACTAATGATGTTTCCATTCTCTCGTGCTCTAAAGGCAGGAAAGCGGTGGCTGAATGAACGTTGTGTGGTCCTTTCTGCTCTTTGTTCGCTCCAGAGCAGCCTGAACTCTAAACATTTCGATGCCATGGACCAGGGGTGTTTTTAGGGTTTGGAAGCATCAGGGGCTTTAGTCCAGATCCCTTATTCCCCCCTCTGTCCTTTCATGAGTGTTTTTCTCCATTTTTCAAACTGTTATGTTAATATTGTTTGATCATTTATTAGTTATCCATCATCTTCTGCTTTATCCTATATTAGGGTCACGGGGGGGGGGTGTTCCCCACATTTCCATCCAGGGGAGAACGTTTCGGGCACTGGGCAGATACACCTAGGACAGGACGCAAATCTATCGATGGGCACACACTTACTCACACAAACACACTCTATATGGGGCAATTTGGAGAACTCAATTGACTTGATCCATGTTTTTGGACTGTGGGAGGAAACCGGAGAACCTGGAGGAAACCCACGCGGACACGGGGAGAACACGGAAACTCCACTCAGATGGGGATTCGAACTGGGAATCCCTAGTGCTGAGAGGAGAACATGCTAAACCACTAAGCCACCGTGCCGCCCGTTCATAAGTTATTCATTCATTCATTCATTCTCTTCCGCTTTATCCTATATTACGGTCACGGGGGGGGGGGGGGTCCCCACATTCCCATCCAGGGGAGAACGTTTCGGGCGCTGGGCAGATCTATCTATCAATCTATCACTGGGCACACACTCACTCACACATACACACTCTATATGGGGCAATTTGGAGAACTCCATTGACTTGATCCATGTTTTTGGACTGTGGGAGGAAACGGAGAACCTGGAGGAAATCCACGCAGACACGGGGAGAACATGGAAACTCCACCCAGATGGGGATTCGAACCGGGAATCACTAGTGCTAAGAGGAGAACATACTAACCACTAAGCCACTAAGCCCATTTATTAGTTATATTGGATAAAATTAAATTAAATGTGAAATCTGTCTGTCAGCAGAGGAGAGACATTCAGTTTTAATAAATGATGGTTTTGGCTGAAACATTTTGAATAAAGGAACCTGAGCTTCGGCAGAAAATCATGAATCTGTTTTACGAGTCGCAGATGAGAGTTTTAATGAGGTTTTGGTTTGAAATACTGTAACTCTGCGACAGTTTGCACCTTCAGAAAAATTGTGATGGTTTATGAAAGCTGAGAAACTGCGTTTTACAACAACATACAGTTATTACGGTAACTTTACTCCTGTTACTGGTGAAAAAAATCTGTCCCACAAACACACACAGACACACAGAGCCTAGAAACACAAACAGCTGACTGTGACTCCATCATACGGTCCCGCTGCTGGAGGAGAGGCTGCAGAGAAAGCTGCTCTCATTTGATGTGGGGCTACTGACAAAATGTCCGGGGCTATAGCCCCCAAATCCCAGGCCTAACGACGCCCCTGCCTTGGACGAAGGGCTTTAAAGTTTTGGCCTGCTGCATTTAGTGTTTGATGAAAATGAATCCGAAGCGTTCGCCGATTGACTGAAAACCATGTGACTGCTCGTTCCGATGTTGGGGTTGACACAAGTTTGACTGGTGTACAGTTGAATGCGGAGTGAAGTATAATGATTTAATGATTCCCGTCTCGCTCCCTCCACCCCGTCTCCCGTCAGCGTTCGCGCTTGCCATCAACTCGGCAGAGCTCGGCTCACGCTTGACAGCTGATGAGCCCCAGCCTCAGGGTTGATGCCTAAATCAAAGTTCTGTCGCACTTGTCAATACGCTGCTATCATGGCACCTCAGACTAAAACAGCCGTACGCTCTGTAAAAAGGCCGCCTCGAATCCCCGAGATCCCCAAATCTCCTCGGCAACGTTCACCCACTGCCTGACGTGCGGTGCTACGAGTCATGCATGTATGCTGTATGCTTTCAGCTTTCAGGGCCAAAAAATCCATCCATCCATTATCTTCCACTTTATCCTGTACTTGGGTCGCAGGGGGGTTCCCCATGCCCATCCAGGGGAGAACGTTTTGGGCGCTGGGCAGATACAACCAGAACAGGATGCCAATCTATCACTGGGCACACACTCACTCACACACATAGACTCTATATATTTGGAGAATTCCATTGACATTGATCCATGTTTTTGGACTGTATGGAGGAAACCGGAGAACCCGGAGGAAACCCACGTGGACATGGGGAGAACATGGAAACTCCACCCAGATGGGGATTCGAACCGGGAATCCCTAAAGCTGCGAGGAGAACATGCGAACCACTAAGCCACCGTGCCGCTCAGGTCCAAGAAATCCATCCATCCATTCATTATCTTCCGCTTTATCCTATCTTAGGGTCACGGGGGGGTTCCCCATGTCCATCCAGGGGGGAACATTTTGGCCGCTGGGCAGATACACCCTGGACAGGACGTCAATCTATCACTGGGCAAACACTCACACACACAGACACACTCTATATGGGGCAATTTTAATATGATCCATGTTTTTGGACTGTGGGAGGAAACCCACCCAGACACAGGGAGAACATGGAAACTCCACCCAGATTGGGATTAAAACCAGGAATCCCTAGTGCTGAGAGGAGAACATGCTAACCACAAGCCACCATGCCACCCAGGTCCAAAAAATTATTTATATTTATATTTTATGGTGTGACCTACACAGAGCTCTGACCTGAACCCCATCATCTACCTTTAGGATGAACTAGAACAGAGACCGGCTTAGTGTCTCACTTTTGTCCTCACAAATCCTTTTCTGGCTAAATGACCAAAAGTTCCCACAGACGCTCCAAAATAATGTAAAAAAGCTTCCCAATAACGTGGACGCTATTAATAGAGGCATCAATTCAAAATAGGATCTTGTAAAATCCCCAGTATGTGTGATGTGCAAGTGTCTCGATACTTTCATCCGCACAATGTCCTATAAACCTGTTCTAAGGTCAGCTTCGCTTCTCAACCAGGTCGGGTACAATCAGAACTCACAGATGACACTTCTGTCTCACAGCTGCTGACGTTACCGGGACATTTTTATCAGAGGGAACAAGTCACCCTGCCAAGACCCTGATGTTCACAGCTTTGACAAGATTCCACACCTCTTTGACGTGTCCGTATTCTGAAGGTCCTTGCCGCCGTGTTATCACGTCCCCCAGTCGTTCCTCAGCCCTGACCTGACACATTGAACGCGGACAGGACGATCCGAGTGTGTTTACGCTGAATGTGTAGGTACGTATGACGCATTTCCTGAATCCCTTTGCAAACTGGGAAGCATATAAAAATATTAATTTCTTTTTACATGGCTCCTCAACCTGTTCATGTCTCTCATGTATTTAAACTTTTGACTCTTGATTGGTCATGGCTTTACAACACCCCAATGGAGAAGTACAGTACTGGAAGTTAAGGTACATTTGAAAAACAAGAATTTTGAAAGACATTACACTGGAGTTAATTCTTCCTGATGGGATTGCATCCATCCATTATCCTTTGCTTTATCCTCCACTAGGTCGCGGGGGGGTTCCCCATGCCCATCCAGGGGAGAACATTTCGGGTGCTGGGCATACACCCAGGACAGGACGCCAATCTACCATTGGACACACACTTACTCACACAAACACTCTATATGGGGCAATTTGGAGAATTCAATTGGCCTTGATCCCTGTTTCTGGACTGTGGGAGGAAACCCACACGGATACGGGGAGAACATGGAAACTCCACCCAGATTGGAATTCGAACCGGGAATCCCTAGCGCTGAGAGGAGAACGTGCTAACCACTAAGACACCATGCTGCCTTGTTTATACTTAATACGAATAATTATGTTGGTATAATGAGCAGCACGGTGGTTTAGCATTTAGCATGTTCTCCTCTCAGCTCTAGGGATTCCTAGTTGGAATCCCAATCTGGGTGGAGTTTCTATGTTCTCCCTGTGTCCACATGGGCTTCCTTCAGGTTCTCCAGTCTCCTCTCATAGTCCACAAACATGAGTCAAGTTAAACTACATGCTCCAAATTGCCCCATATACAGTCTTTCTGTGTGTGTGGGTGTGTGCCCAGCAATGGATTAGCACCCTGTCCTGGGGGTATTTGCCCAGTGACCAAAACATTGACCCCTGAATGGGCATGGGAAACCTCCCCCCTTCCCGCAACCTTAGTAGAGGACTAAATGGAAGTCGATGGATGGAGGTTGGTAAAATTTGGAAATGGTTCCGTTTTATTATGTTTATATAATATTATGTTTTTTTTGCACATAGGAATTGCACAGGGCTCAGAGCTCACCCCTGTGAAATACCTCAATTATTAGTATTAATATTTTAGATTGTGTTGTGTATATAAATGATATGTTTACCCCTATATACTGTATCATGTTCAACAAAAGTTTTTTTTTTTTTTTTTCTTTCTAAAGCACTAAGACAAACATCTAACAGCGTGTTCATCCGTCCTCTCTCACCCGGAGCCGTCCAACATGATGCCTGTGTTTGTGTGTATGTAGGCTACCTACTGTTCACCATCTGTGTGTGCATCTAATCCAGCTAAGTGCTGCCAGTGCTGTTGAGTGAGCAGCTCTCCACACACAGTAATGACAAGTCAAACAGCTCGTCCAGACAGGCAGACACATGTCCGCTCCATGATCTTCAAAACGCCCCATTTTCGACTCCTGCGACGTGTGAATAAACGGGACGGGGACGCGGCTCTTTGGCAGCTCCGACCGAGAGTGTCAGGCCGATTTGCGTCTCCTGCCATCACCAGATGGACGGAATGGCCCAGGAGGTCGTAGGCAAGCATTCGGCTCATTTCTGGCATGTCGTCTGCGCAAGGCTCCTGAGCGGAGAGCCGGACAAGCGGGAGACGGGAGAGGGACAGTGACGAGACTGACGGCACTTTGGCCCGACTCTGATAGAACATGAGTAGGTGTCTTGTCATATCAGCCTCCTGCTTTGCAGTGTCAAAATGCTTTTGCCACGTCAACTTATCTGGCGCTGGAGCTAGGACAGTCCTGAAAGCTTGCTTTCCTTCACTAATATTGTCCAAATAAATCCACGGCCTGGATGTGAGACAGGTGATGGACTTGAATTCTCCTGGTTCTATTGTGACTATAAAACTTCTACAGAATAATACCATAAATGGACTTTGTAGTTCCACAGTTTGTCCATCTGTTTCTCTACATGGGGCGGCACGGTGGCTTAGTGGTTTAGCACGTTCACCTCTCAGCGATAGGGATTCCAGGTTCAAATCCCCATCTGGGTGGAGTTTCCATATCCTCCCTGTGTCCATGTGGGTTTCCTCCGGGTTCTTCGGTTTCCTCCCACAGTCCAAAAACATGGATCAAGTCAATTGAGTTCTCAAAATTACCCCATATAGAGTGTGTCTGTGTGAGTGATTGAATGAGTGTGAATGATCAGCATCCTGTCCTGGGTGTATCTGCCCAGCACCCGAAACGTTCTCCCCTAGATGGGCATAGGGAACCCCCCGCGACCCTAATAGAGGATAAAGCGGAAGATAATGGATGGATGAATGGATGTTTCTCTACATACTTTGTTAATCCCCTTTATTCTGTCTCTCTATGATCAGGACTCCCACAGAGCAGGTATTATAAGGTGGTGGATGATTCCCAGTACTGCACTGACACATGTTGGTGTGTGATATTCTGGTATATTCACAAATAAATTTTGAGATTGGAGATATTGATGGAGGGGGGCATGGTGGCTTAGTGGTTTGCATGTTCTCTTCTCAGCGCTAGGGATTTCCGGTTCGAATCCCCATCTGGGTGGAGTTTCCATGTTCTCCCCGTGTCCACGTGGGTTTCCTCTAGTTTCCTCCCACAGTCCAAAAACATGGATCAAGGTCAATTGAATTCTCCAAATTGCCCCATATAGAGTGTGTCTGTGTGTGTGACTGAATGTGTGTGAATGATCGGCGTCCTGTCCTGGGTGTATCTGCCCAGCGCCCGAAACGTTCTCTCCAAAATGAACCCCCCCGTGACCCTATAAAAGAACAAAAGTGAAAGATAATAGATACTTTGTTAATCCCCGTTATTCTGTTCTCTGATAATCAGGACTCCCACAGAGCAGGTATAATTAGGTGGTGGATGATTCCCAGTACTGCAGTGACACTCACATGTTGGTGTGTGGTATTCTGGTATATTTACAAATAATATATATAAATAATTTTATTGTAGATCTTGATGGAACTGGACCTAAAGGACTGATGTGCTGCGTTTGACACGCTGTTTGAGGTTGCGGCTCAATATAATTGCTCATGTCATCAGGCATTCATTTAGAAATGTACAGAGACATACTATGAAACCACCATCTTCTGCCAGTGTCAGCAATCGTGCTGAATGTTCCTGACAGCTATCCGCAGATCTGACCCAGCTGCAGGAACTCCATGTCCCTCTAGTCGCTCTTTGGCATTTTGGCAGCAGCATGTTGCATCTATGATTTATTACTGAAACACCATAAGCAGTTGTGCATCGGGAAACTAACACGTTCACTAAGCCTGAAAATATCCAAAATATTTGGACATCTACAAGTACGTTCATGACATCCCATTTTAAACCGCTCCCTCATCTGCGTCTAGAAGAAGTTCTGCTCTTTTGAGAGGATTTCTGCAAGATTTTGGACTATGTCTGTGGGAGGATTTTTTCAGAGAAGCATTTGAGAAGTCTGAAACTGGTGATTATGGCAGATACACCCAGGACAGGGTGCCAATCTATTGCTGGACACACACTCACACAAACACACTCTATATGGGGCAATTTGGAGAATTCTGTTGACTTTAATGCATGTTTTTGGACTGTGGGAGGAAACCGGAGAACCCGGAGACAACCCACAGGGACACGGGGAGAACATGGAAACTCCACCCAGATTGGGATTCCAACCGGGAATCCCTAGTGCTGAGAAGAGAACATGCTAACCACTAAGCCACCATGCTGCCCAAGCTTTATTCTAGTTTATCCCAAATATGTTGGGTGGGGTTTGAGTCAGAACTCTGTATATGACGGTCAAGTTACTCCACACCAAACTCTCCAACCCATCTCTTTAAGGTCCTTGCTTTTTGCAATGTGCACAGTCATGCTGGAACAGCAATGGTCCTTCCCCAAACTGTTTCTTAAATGCATGGCTGGTTGCTTCATTTCATTCAATGCTAACACTAGGACTTCTGCAAACATTAAGGGTTCATTATGTTAATATTGTGAGCATCACATTGGCTTATTAATTAGAACGTTCTCCTGTCAAGAAGTTTCCATGTTTTTTGTTCCTGTGTCCGTTTGGGTTTCCTCCAGGTTCTCCAGGTTCCTTGGGGTTCTCCAGTTTCCTCCCACAGTCAAAAGACATGGATATAAGGTAAAGTAAATGCTCTAAATTGCCCCATAAAGAGTGTATTTCTGTCTGTGAGTGATAGATTGGCATCCTTATCTGGGTGTCTACCCAGCACCTGAAAAGTTCTCCCCTGGATGAACATGGGGAACCCCACCACGACCCTAGTAAAGAATTGGACAGAAGATAATAAATGAATGAACATTGATATTGTTAATAAATGTTCCTTCCAGATGCTTCAGCAGTGGTTTGTGAACATTATCATGTTCTCCTACTTTTTAGACACCGCTGATACCTTTTATATAATGTATTTATTAATGCTGAAATGGGAGAACTTTGCTTTATTGGACAGCGTTACAGATTTCAGGTGGGCCGACACAATCACAAAGATCTCCATTCTCCTCTCCAGAGCGAGCTTTAACAGCAGCTGTGACGGGGCTTTCACAGTTTTATATGAATAATTCATTATGAATCGTTCATTTCCAGCACTAATAGCCATTTCCACCATTTGCTAATGTCTCCGTCATTTCAGCAGAGGCACATCTGAGAGTAATTCTAACTCAGCATGGACCTGGTCGACCAGCAGAGCCACCACTTTCTCTCTGTCCCATGACTCCTCCTCTGGAGCTGTCGTACCCCGTCATGTCATCTCAACCCGATCCCGAATCAGATCTGACGGACTCCAAGGGGGTGACCATGATCTCACACGGGCTGGAATGAAATGGGCCTACGCATCATTGCTTCGGTTTTATCCATGATGCCGTCCTCATCTGAATGAACCAGAGCTGGATCGTGTACCATCAGGTAAACCATCATCTGCACCGTTTCTTCAGAGTCGTAGAGAAACAATGATTTCTGATGCGACTTTAAGCCTTAACTTTTCATGAGGCATCTCTGACAGCGTTCCCATTCAAACTTGCCAGATCAGGTTGAAGCTCATCGCACTGTCAATCCTGGCTTTCTTCTCATTAGCCGGAGCCTGTCATCAGTGTGTGCTCTCAAATTAGATTGACATCCAAACCCCTCAGATATACCAGGCAATTTAGACGATATTCATCACAGTGATGACAGAATCATGGAACGACGACAGACACCACTTTCCTCTCATTTTATCTCTCTATTTTTATCTTCAATTAAGGATGACAATAACTAATGGATTGCAACACAGCAGACTAAAAAATAGATCATTTTAAAAATGCTGCTGACTGTAGAACCCTGAATTATTCATTATTTCAGGTTTTGGATTGTGATTTGTAAGAGTTCAGCAATGCTTAAACCTCTTAGGGAGTAAAATGGGAGCTCCTCATTTAAATGTAGCACTGGGGGCCAAAAGTTTAGGACCACTTTTGCTTAATAAGCTGCTTCTATTTTGCAGCTTTAATAATTTTTATCCATCTTTTTTGTCTTAGGAACCAACAAACATGCAAAAGCTTTGCAGCTATCACTTGAAGACCAAAGAGCATCAGTGAGTGCTGACTTTCAATGACTTTCTTTCCCAGTCTCCTCCCCGAAACATCCTTCAGACACTTATAGTTTGGAGAACTGTAGGATCAAGCAGAATAACATGTCTATGCAAGTTCGGTCACAAAAACATTACAATAAATAAGCAAAATGACGGCTGTCCTCAGACTTATGACCTCCATAGATCTTTATTTTCCATCTTGTAAGATAAAAAACAGGTTTTAACACAGCAGCCAAAGTGTACATTGTGTACAATAATAAAAAATAGATGCCACATGCTACATCGTTTGATTTACATTCGGAAAAGGTGACAATAAATCAGATCCAGAATGTTCAATAAATAAAAATGACGTATTTTATTCTGTATTAAACAATTAAACAATGATTTTAACAGGGAACTTTAAATAAATAAAAAATATTAGGTTGCAGTTCTGAAAATGTATAATGGAGCCCTGTACAAATTTACATTCTCTTCAGGATCAGCAAACAAATGTCAATAAAGTCATTGGCCACTTTATCAGATACATATTTTGTTGAGTATAAAGGTGGGTGTGTGTAATGGAGCCACCACTTCAGGGCCACTGCAGTACTGAGAATCAGCCACCACCTTAATATTATCTGTTTTGTCCATGGTCGTGATCATCAGAGTAAAGAGGTCTACTAGAGCATGTAGAGGACCAGTTGGACTCATTCATTCATTATCTTCCGCTTTATCCTATATTAGGGTCGCGGTGGGGATCCCCATGCCCATCCAGGGGAGAACCTTTCGGGCGCAGGGCAGATACACCCAGGACAGGGCGCCAATCTATCGCTGGGCAACCAATTGGACTACAGAATGTAAATAAAGAGCTTGAGTAGAAACAAGGTTCTCTGGAGCTTTGACTTGCTCTTTCGGGATTAATAGGCCTATAAAACTGTAAAACTGCTTTGTGACAATGTGCTATTGTAAAAAGTGCTATATCAATAAATTACTTGAACATGAACCTAACAAGGTGGCCAATGAGCTAAAATAACAAAATTAACAGAATTTCAGGGCAGTAACTGTACATTTATTCTTGAGTATTAAAAGGTTCATTAATTATTTTCTTGATTTCATACAATGCATATAACAGAATGTACATAACTATAGAATTAAACTAAATTAGAAAACAATGTTCTGATTCAGACTCAGTGAACCATCTTATAGAGTTTATATTTCTTAAAAGAAGTTTAAAAAAAACCTTTAGCTAGCTGCTCCGTTCACGGCAGTAAACTGTGGACAGCATGTCAGTAACTATAGGTATATGCAATGGGCTTATGTTGTTGATCTGTGTTGTCTCCTAAAACACGCCTTCAAACCTTCATGCTACGTGATCAACATACACGGTTTGGTGTGCAAAGTATGTGGACATCCACTTTGCTGGAAAATTTTATTTACATTAAAGGTTTTTTTTTTTTTTTTTTTTTGGAAACATGAGCACTTGCCTAAACACCATGTTTTTTTGGCACACGGTGTCTGAGGAAGGCTTAGTGGTTAGCATGTTCTCCTCTCAGCGCTAGGGATTCCCAGTTCGAATCCCCATCTGGGTGGAGTTTCCATGTTCTCCCCGTGTCCATGTGGGTTTCCTCCGGGTTCTCCGGTTTCCTCCCACAGTCCAAAAACATGGATGAAGTCAATTATGTTCTCCAAATTGCCCCATATAGAGTGTGACTGTGTGTGTGAGTGTGTGCCCAGCGATAGATTGACGCCCTGTCCTGGGTGTATCTGCCCAGCACCCGAAACGTTCTCCTCTGGATGGGCATGGGGAACCCCCCCGCGACCCTAATATAGGATAAAGCGGAAGATAGCGAATGAATAAATGTCTTAGGAAGCCATTAGTCCTTACACTGTATATAAATTTTCTGGCACTGGAGCAGATGAAAGGCGAGACATGACCATTTTGTCATTCTTCGAATGTCTTAATATCATCTTGTTGAGATTTTCGCATGAGAACTTTGTCAGGTCTCGCATCCTAAAGCCAAGA
This sequence comes from Corydoras maculifer, assembly GCA_019802435.1. NCBI lineage: Eukaryota > Metazoa > Chordata > Actinopteri > Siluriformes > Callichthyidae > Corydoras > Corydoras maculifer. The sequence continues at coordinate 401,286 of JAFMOD010000063.1, forward strand.
TGCGATTCGAGGTGACAGAGATATGCAGAACGAGTCTGGATCTGTATAGCACATTCACTGCAAAAGAAAGTGGGGTGACCCGAGTCTACGTTTTTAAGGAATTTGGTTCTGCCCGTTCTCCTCAGCTGATATTTCACATTGGCTAACCAATGGCTGATGGTTGTCATGGAAAGCCCCGTAACTCGAGAGATGACCATCCTTTCCTGAGGGCTTAGGTCTGAGGTGACGTACTTCCCCTCGGCCGTCTTCTTGAGGGAGGATGTGAACTGGGCTTGCAGGATGAGCAAATGTTGGGGATTCCAGTGGGACTGCCTGCCTTTGCGTTTGTGCCCAGCAGTCGCTTCATCTTCCTCATTCGACGGCTGTGCACTTTCAGTCTTAGAACGTTCCAGCTTATGGGAAGGAGATGATGGCACCTTCAAGAGGTGAGCGTCAGACAGATTTCTTAACATGTCTGATATATCTGAGAGAGCACTCTCGAGAACCGGGCTGGTGGAGACTATTGGGTCTGTTGAATCTGTTCTGGTTATAACGGGTAACGCAGAGTCCATGGTCTTCTTTGGAGGATCAAAACATTGACTTCTTTTGCCCCTGGATAAATCTATGGGTTGATCTTTGTCAATAGGTGAAGCCTCTGGATGTTCTCCCTCTGGTTCTGAGGCAGATCCTGGAACCGAAGCTGAAGCCTTCTTTGCCAAGCCGTTGCTCATCTTGAGAAGCATAGCCATAGGGTCCTGGACTGTCCTTACAGGCTTGGCAGCTTTACCAAGGTGGAGATTCATCACAGACTGAAGGGCATTCAAAGGATTAACAAAAGGTTGTTTTGGCTCTGGATGCCCTGTTATCACATCATCATTACAGAATGCTGTGTCTTTCACTGGACCATTACATTTGTGAGCTGCTTTTTCCGCCATTTGAGGTCTTACTGCTCTGGGGGAACTGGCTGATGTTCTCCTGTCTGCATGGGAGGAATCCATCAAATGCCTCTGAAGGCAATCCTCCTCAGACTTCTCTTTGACAGTTTCCTCTGTTGCCTTCTTTACCAATTCCTCCATTACTTGAAGGTTCACTCTGGGTGATGGACAGCTCTGTGGAAGCGGATTTGAGGAAATCTTGTCCACTGGTTGAAGTTCTACACTGCTCACAGATTGTTTTGTGAAGGACACCTGCCCTGCACCATAAGGATAAGTCTTCGTGTTTTGCAGCTGATAAGCAGCGTGAATACTTTGGTATCCTCCCCAGCTCGGCGTGCCCTTCTGAGCTTTGTTAATAGCCAAGGTAACAGTGTTCTCCAATGACTTTAGAATGTCCAGGTTTACCTTGGGACTCTGCTTCAGGTCGTCCTCGGTAAGATAATTAAACCTCAATGGAACATGGTACGTCTCCTCTGTGAGTTTCTTCCCTTGCTCTGTCCCCGTTCTTTCCTGCAGAGAGGTATTTCCTTCACTTTCTTTAATTGTCGGAGAAGTGACGACTGTTGGTTTAGTGGTTCCAGTTGTTGATGTGCATAAATGGTCAGCCTTCCTTTGAATCTTGTCATCTTTCATCTGAGTCTGACCCTTTTTTATGGGTGAACTGGCTTTTATGAAGTGTCCCGTCAGCATTACGTGGGCACTCAACTGTTGCAGTGACTCGTAGACACACCCACACTGCACACATCTCACAACCTGTGAGTTGTTGCTCACACTGTCCTTGGTTTTATCCATGATCTTGGAAATGGGAGGGCTTACACTTTCCCTAGTCGCAGAAGATCCATTCTGCTCTGTGGCACTCAACTTCGCAAACTCCAACTCCACTGGTACTCGCTTTCTGAAACTAGAGAGCACCTTTGCGGCAGCAATGGATGTCCCGGGTTCTTTCAGAGGCACTTTTTGGTAGTGTTTGGTCTTAATCATATGTACACTGAGGTCCTGCAATGATTCAAAAGAATGTCCACAATACATACAACGTAGAACCTTCTGAGCATCCTCCTTACCCTCCAGTTCTAGCAAGGAACGCTTGCGCGGCTTGGACCAGTTCTTGCCACCTTTCTCAGGTGATTCGTGGTTGTCATCTCGGTAGTGGCCCGTATCGTTCATGTGAACTGTGAGCTCAACCAGCGTGTCGTAGGACGCACTACAGCTTTTGCAATGAAATTTGCTCGCCCCTGTAAAGATCGATCCGTACATCTTGGTACTCTGGCGGTAGAGCTGAACGCTGCTAAAAAGGCTTTGCTCTCTTTGGGGATGGAGTTGCTTTTCAGAAACATGCTGCATGGTCTTGGCGATTGCTGACTGATGCCAGTCATAGCAACTGGGTCCGGGACTGCCGCTGCTGCTGCTGCTGTTGCTGCTATCCGATCGTTTCTCTGCACTCGACTGAGTTGGATTTAAATGCAGTGAAGACCAACAGGAGTTAGCCAAAAACCCGTTATAAATGGCCTTAATCTGTTGCAGACTGTCTGATCCGCACTTTTCGGGTGCTTCTTTGATGGTGGGAGGTTCTTCATTGTTTGCAACTGAGCCATTTTCAACCTCAGACATGGGTTCGCTTCCCTCACGCTTTGCTGATTCACGTCCTGTCTTTGAAAACTCATTACTTGCATTAATAACACTCTGCCTGTCTTCCGATTGGTTCGTCAGGTAGCTATTGACTATTTGTTTCATGGTGGTGTTGTTTCTTTTTAAATCCTCATTTTGCAAGACCGGCTCAGCGACATCCTCCGAATCGTAAACTAGAAAAAGGGAAAAGAGAAATGATGTGTTAATCAAAGCAACCAGTGATTTAAATCCATCCATCCATTATCTCCCGCTTCATCCTCTATTAGGGTCGCGGGGGGTTCCCCATGCCTATCCAGGGGAGAACATCTCGGGCGCTGGGCAGATACACCCAGCACAGGGTGCCAATCAATCACTGGGCACACACTCACTCACACAGACACACACTATATGGGGCAATTTGGAGAATTCAATAGACTTAATGGACTGTGGGAGAAAACTGGAGAACCCGGAGGAAACCTACGCGGACACAAGGAGAACAAAGAAACTCCACCCAGATTGGGATTCGAACCGGGAATCCCTAGTGCTGAGAGGAGACCGTGCTAACCACTAAGCCACCGTGCCGCCCGTGATTTAAATAAATAATTAAAAAAAACAGTGCTACAATAAAGTTTACAGAATCAGTTCTGTACAGAACCCAGATAGACACCACGTTCTACTACATCTCAGAAGTTTTGGGGGTTAGGCTCACATCTCTGTGCAGGTCAATCAAGTTCCTCCACACCACACACACCCAGCCATGTCTTTGCTTTTGCACAGCCCCAAAGGACCTTCCTTAAACTGTCTGCAAAATGTTGAAAGCAGGTGCTTAATCCTGAACACCTATGGCAATGGGACTGACACTGTAAGAGGTGTGTTCCAATACTTTTGACCATATTTTGTATGGGCGGCATGGTGGCTTAGTGGTTAGCATGTTCTCCTCTCAGCACTAGGGATTCCCGGTTCGAATCCCCATCTGGGTGGAGTTTCCATGTTCTCCCCGTGTCCGTGTAGGTTTCCTGCGGGTTCTCCGGTTTCCTCCCACAGTCCAAAAACATGGATCAAGTCAATTGAATTCTTCAAATTGCCCCATATAGAGTGTGTCTGTGTGCGTGAATGTGTGCCCAGCGATAGATTGGCGCCCTGTCCTTGGGTGTATCTGCCCAGCGCCCAAAATGTTCTCCCCTGGATGGGCATAGGGAACCCCCCCATGACCCTAATTTAGGATAAAGCTGAATATAATGGATGGATGGAGTCTTCTGTGGGGCAGTACAGTGGCTTAGTGGTTAGCATGTTCCCCTCTAAGCACTAGGAATTACCGGTTCGAATCCCCATCTGGGTGGAGTTTCCACGTTCTCCCCGTGTCCGCGTGGGTTTCCTCCGGGTTCTCCGGTTTGCTCCCACAGTCCAAAAACATGGATCAAGTCAATTGAATTCTCCAAATTGCCCCATATAGAGTGTGTCTGTGTGAGTGAGTGTGTGCCCAGCACTAGATTGGCGCCCTGTCCTTGGGTGTATCTGCCCAGCACCCGAAACATTCTCCCCCCGCGACCCTAATAGAGGATAAAGCGGGAGATAATGGATAAATGGATATTTTGTATGTGTAATTCACCAACTGGTATTTTTTCTAATGCAGAAGAAAACTGGAGTAAGACCGGGAGAGAACATACAAACTTTTCACAGCTGGGAACTTCTTGCTGTAAGGTGACTGCACTAATCATTGCATCACTAAAGTGTTATAGACCTGTGAGTCAGTGTGTTCCTTAAGAAACCATTCGATTTCATATGACAACTTTTAAAAAGTAAAGTTTCCTCCAGCAGAGCATCGTTTCTCACACTGGCTTCAGCCCACGTGTGTATCAGTGAGGAGATGAAAAGCGAAAGCAGAATGCAGACAGATTTATTGAGAGGTTACAACAAAAGACAGGATGGCAACGCATAAGTCAGCCGTCACTTCAAATCCATCCAGACGGCCGCCAACCTCGGGACAGGTGATGCGCTGGGAGAAAGGTGTCTGACTGAGCACCTCGGAATGACATATTCAACGGGACATGGTTCCCTGTCTTGCTGCCAGCTGCCCTTAGCTCAGAAAACACTCATCTACTAACCGTCCCCTGGGACTGACGAGTTCCTCTGCTGACAGCCTGACTGCTACTAGTTCCACACTGTCGTCCTTATTTTGTAAGTAGGACGATCATTCTTTTGAAACTCGCACCACATTTGCCCTTCCCCGTTCCTCATCCGTGCATAAGACGCTCGTGTCAAACATTCTCTCAAAATGGAAGATGTTCGACTTAATACACGGCCAGTTCCTCTGAACCCAGATAATCTCTCTGTCGTTCTTGCTTTGGTTGGACGTAGAATATCTAACAGGACGTGTGGTGTAAAAGCACAAATAGCTCTCATTTCAGCTGATAATACACAATCTTCAGAGGGTGTGCTTCTCTCATTTAGCCCCTCACTACATGTCAAGCCAGGATGCCTGCAGGACTGGGGCTTTAAAGGATAACTGGCAGGTGCAGGCCAGTCTTATTCCCCTCTAGATTTGGATTGTCACTAGGTATCCATTACCTGCCAGTCTCCTCTGATCGGTCCTGACAGCCTTGATCAAAAGATGTCATTTGAACGGCCCGCATTTGGCAGAGATTCCGAATCGGCGCGTAAAAGCGAATGAACCAGGTGTAAATACAATGACAAGATCATTTTCCAGGCCGCTCATATCCTCGAGACAATTACGCTGACACCGAAAGGGCTGAGGATGGGGAATGCTCTTTTTAGGTCAGGAACACTTTAACACAACGCTTCTTCCTTTGAAAAGTGTTTCTGGAAGAAAACAACTTTTTAATTATTCATCTCTTTTCTAAGCCTTGTTTCCTGAGCAGGATAGCGTGGGATGCTGGTGTCTATCCCGATGCTCAGACGGGGACCCATGGACAAACTCATTCACATTTCGACACAAAATGTATCTGGTTGAATGTCTTCTGGACAACGGTTCCAAAAAAAATAACCCCACATGGAGAGAACATGCAAACTCCACAGTCAAATTACATTTATATTACATTTCAGCATTTAGCAGACACTTTTATCCAAAGCGACTGAGCACAGGGTTCATCACAACACCCCTGAAGCAATGAGGGTTAAGGGTTTTGCTCAAGGACCCACAGTGGTAACGTCAGTGGACCTGGGAATTGAACCCTCAACCTTCAGATTGATAGCCCAACACCCTAACCACTGAACTACCACACCCAAATGCCTTTACTAGTACTTAAGCTGTCATTGCTGTAGCTGAAATGTGTAGGTGTCCCTATAATTTTGTCCGAATGATGTGTTGGATGATGTTTACATGATCTGAAGAGTAAAGTGTCTATTTTAGATTTCATTTTTTCATATCTCATGCATTTATTGATTATAAAACTATGATCAATGGTAAAGACAGGAGGTTCTATTTGTACTTATTGCGATTTGTGTCTTTGTTTTTCCCTCCCAACACGCAGTTGATGCGATTGGAATGTAAAAATGTTTATCCCTGCAGCGATGCCGGTAAAGGCGTTTATCCGAGTGAAATGAAGTCTGTATAAAAAGGCTGGTGTCATCGCTGGATGACAGGCACGGCACAGTCAGAGCCTTGAGGTTTCTGTTTTCACATTCATATGAAACTTTAATACTGACAGCTGATACTGCACGTGTTCTGCCGTCTTCTGTAACCCTTAATTAAAAGTGTCCCTGGTGGTTGGATGGCTTGACTCCAGGTCAGGAAAACAAGCTGCTCTTATAAAAGTGAAGGTGGTGGCAGGATCTTGGGCACTAGGTTCAGGCTCCAGTATCTTTGTGGGTGTGGCATTATAATCCCTATTGTTTATTAGTGACTATGAAATATGGAGGTTACTCCACAAACCCCCTTTTTGCTTAGTGGGGTTATATAAAATAACTCACCCCACATTCTGACCCAAAAAAGAAAAGAGTCCTGAATTTTATTAAGTGCTGTTTTTAGTACTTTTTTGTTAGGACTATCCATCCATCCATCCATTATCTTGCGCTTTATCCTCTATTAGGGTCGCAGGGGGGTTCCCCATGCCCATCCAGGGGAGAATGTTTCGGGCGCTGGGCAGATACACCCAGGAAGGGGAGCCAATCTATCACTGGGCACACAGACACACATACAGACACATAGGGCAATTTGGAGAATTCAGTTGACCTTGATCCATGTTTTTGAACTGTGGGAGGAAACCGGAGACCCCGGAGGAAACCCATGTGGACACGGGGAGAACATGGAAATTCCACCCAGATTGGGATTCGAACGGGGAATCCCTAGCGCTGAGAGGAGAACATGCTAACAACTAAGCCACTGTGCTGCCCCAAAGAAGACTCCATCTATCCATTATCTTCTGCTTTATCCTCTATTAGGGTCCCGGGGGGGTTCCCCATGCCCATCCAGGGGAGAAAGTTTCGGGTGCTGGGCAGATACACCCAGGACAGGACGCCAATCTATCGCTGGGCACACACTCACTCACACAGACACATTCTCTATTAAAAGCTTATTATTTTGTTATTTTTGGGTTTTGTTCATTTTTAGTACCTAATTCTACAGTACATAATCTACAGTTCACGTGTGACCTCTGTAATATAAATTTAAAATTAGAATAAACTAACGATGCAGAATACATACCATTACAGAACCTGACCCTAAAAGCTGTTCAGGCTGCGTGTCTCCCTGATTATTGCTCTGCATGCCTTTGATTCTCTTTTCTCCCTGACAGTGGTGTGTCTGATGCGCTTAAGCTGCCAGAAGTGACTGGCAGAGATGCTGCATGAGTCGAAGCCAGCAGCTGCAGAGACGACGGTCTTACGAGGAGCTTTTGGACGAGATTGATTTCAATCATAATTTCCCTTTAGAGTGAAAAGGTGAGGGGTGCTGAGAGGAATAATTAACATGAAACCCAACAGGCTTTTTCCTTTTGTCTGGGGCCGAGCACTCGCTTAATGAGCTCGTTTCCACTGTGAATTTGCAACCTGACACATGAGGGTATCATCTGAGGTTTAGTCGATTGTCAACTGCAGATCTCTGGCAACTCTCCGGCACCGACCCAGCTGGGGTCTAGTAACAAACCGAGTGAAAGCAGGTCATCCATCATAGAGCACACATCTAAGAGTGCGTCTCTGGCTTTCTACCGCTCGGGTTACAGGCTTACGTGGCGTCTAAATAATATTCGCTGTGATGAATGGCCCTATGAGCCTCTTACCTCTCATTAATCTCTTTCCTTAGAGAAGTATCCATCACAGAGAGCTGGGAGAGCGCGGGAGGGTTCATTCAGAGGCCAGCCAAGCTTGAGTGATGCGTGTCACTCCGGGAATGCATAGGAATAAACTAACGCTCTATAGAGAACAAACCAGCTCACCATCGCACAAGCAGACCTGATCTCTAAACGGTCATCTAAAAGCTACACCCAACACCCAACACACAACTCTGGTCAGCCAGACTGTCTATATAATTGTGCTTCATCTTAAATAAGAGCGCACTTGCTCTCTCGTTCCTTCAACAGGCTATTAAGATTAATCCTCCACTCGTTTTTACAGATCTCCCTGCAGCACTGACCCTCCCGTTATTCGGAACCTCCTCGTGTTCTCCAGCAGAGGTGAGTTGTGCCTGTTTATTCATCCATCCGTTATCTCCCGCTTTATCCTCTATTAGGGTCGTGGGGGGTTCCCCATGCCCATCCAGGGGAGAACGTTTCAGGCGCTGGGCAGATACACCCAGGACAGGACGCCAATCTATCGCTGACACACACTCACTCACACAGA
>JAFMOD010000063.1:435797-510355 GCA_019802435.1 Corydoras maculifer
ATATATATATATATATATATATATATATATATATATATATATATATATACACACACACATGCATAGAGAGAGAGAGACTTATGAGATGAATTAGATAGAGGGACTATTTACATGTGTACACTGGGAATAGAAAGCTATAAAGGATTATAAAATGTATAATGACTCTATAAACATTATACAGATGATTTTATTACATTAAATGTTAATATGCATATATATATATTACAGAAAATACAGCTTGGAATTAAATGATTTAGTGTCCTGGTATCAAAACTGGAGAATAGAACAGAAGGTTTTAATGATATGGCTGTCTTTGGATCACATGCACCTCGACCTCATACTTAAACTTTGTGATGAACTAGAATGCAGTCTGAACCAGGATCTTAATGCTCCGCTGGATAATTAGGCGAAACTCCAATTGATTTTCCAAAATCTTATAGAAAGCCTTCCCAGGTGTATTTTGGGGGTGTCCCAATACTTGTCAATAGTGTAAAACAGTTACAAAACAGTAACGATAAAGATAACCAGCGAACCCCGAGAAAAGTCAACAACTGCAGATATTTAACCAGCTGCAGAGGGAGATGATGCGAGAGGCTTTGCAATGTGACGTGAGCAGATCCTCTCCTCCTCCTGTGATATCAGACTGTGCTTGGACATATTTGCATGCTCAGCGCTGCGTGTCTGCAGTAATTCATCACTGGGCTCTGAAGTATTGAAGGCATCAGCATCTGTCAGCAGCTTTCTGTCAATGCTGTCTGTGTTTTTAAAACAACACAAGAATTATTTCACATCAGGAGAATGCGTAAACGGACCACTTACTTCTAAAAGGGAAAGAGAAAGAGCACCTTGGCACAAGTCAGCGACACTGAAACAGGAATGGGGATGACGGCTGCTGCCGGTGGAAATAAGTTCCCACAAGTCATTAGAGGCTGAATTGAGACGAGGCGCTCGTCCGCACCACTTCGGCGTTCGCTATAAATCCAGGCCGGGTTTGATTTACGCACTGCGATGTAATCGTAAATACACTGGGTATTAAGTTTGACTACATGACACTGATTTGTATAGGCATCAATTAAACTACTGAACAAATCTGAGCGGAGATATTTATACAGCATAGTTCTCGCAGTGCAAACGCATTCGTATTGCACAAAATAAAATGTGTTTGTAGGGCGGCACAGTGGCTTAGTGGTTGGCATGTTCTCCTCTCAGCTCTAGGGATTCCCGTTTCGAATCCCCATCTGGGTGGAGTTTCCATGTTCTCCCTGTGTCAGCGTGGGTTTTCTCCGGGTTCTCCGGTTTCCTCCCACAGTCCAAAAACATGGATCAAGTCAATTGAATTCTCCAAATTGCCCCATATAGAGTGTGTCTGTGTGAGTGAGTGTGTGCCCAGCGATAGATTGGCACCCTGTCCTGGGTGTATCTGCCCAGCGCCCGAAAGGTTCTCCCCTGGATGGGCATGAGGAAACCCCCCCACGACCCTAATAGAGGATAAAGCGGAAGATAATGAATTAAAAAATGTGTTTGTTGTGTTTCGGCCTCCGGTCCACGAGACAACAAAGGGTCCGGGGTCTGAAAAAAGTTCCACAGGGCACTTAAAAAATTTTTTTAATTAAAAATGCAAGCAGCACGGTGGCTTAGTAGTTGGCATGTTCTCCTCTCAGCGCTAGGGATTCCTGGTTCGAATCCCCATCTGGGTGGAGTTTCCATGTTCTCCCCATGTCAGCGTGGGTTTCCTCTGGGTTCTCCGGATTCCTCCCACAGTCCAAAAACATGGATCAAATCAATTGAGTTCTCCAAATTGTCCCATATAGAGTGTGTCTGTGTGAGTGAGTGTGTGTCCAGCGATGGATTGGCGCCCTGTCCTAGGTGTATCTGCCCAGCACCCGAGACATTCTCCCCTAGATTATTAATTCTGTTTAGGGTGGTGGATGATTCTCAGTACTGCAGTGACACTGACATGGTGGTGTCATAACCCTGTATCCACTTACTGTACAAGGACACCTCCATCTTAATGGAGAACTGGGAATGAATACACCCAAGTATTTGATGTACTAAAGGAGGGGGGGCAAGTAAACAGGGCGGTTGCTCATTCGTTCCTGTGTGCGCTCCTGCTGCCCTCTGACCCCTCGTGTCCACATCACATCAGATGAGTTTATCATTTCCTGCTGCGCTGTCGTGTCTCGGTGTCCTCACATTTGCGAGCAGCGCAGATAGACGGATGAACGTGTGTGTCAGTTGGAATGACACGCTGCCACTTTGCAGTACGGCCCTGGGGCGCGATGAGCTCGGCGTGCACCACGCCACGCCACGCCGCGCCTCCCCACGCTGGGAGTGAGTGAGTGAGTGAGTGAGTGACACCGGGTGCTCGCTTTTCCGTTGCTCCTCGTTCTCACGATCTCCAGCTGCCACATCAGACGCCGCTGTCAGGCTGATGCCACCGACAGCTGGGCAGAACCACAGACACTGAACCATAATACTGCAGACATGTTCCACTGACGATGCGTGGAGCCGGGCAGAAGTTTGATGATTCTTATAAAAGTATTTGTTATGATTCAACGGGGAGTTTGTTGGATAAAAATGCAGAATTGTGCAGGTTGAGCTCCACATTTGGTTTATTACAGAATGAAAATAAATTAACACATCATCTACAGCCAACTTTAAGACACCATGTGAGAAAGGAACCATGGTGGGGGCCAAAGCTACACACTAAACTTCATTAGAAGTAAAAACAATGCAGTGAGACCATGTGCATGTCATACAGTGTGCACCGCAATGCTGCACACACTAATGTACATAAAGGTCATAATGTAAGCAGAGCTGTGGTGTTGCTTGGATGGTGGTGCACACTGTATGACATGCACATGGTCTTACTGCATTGTTTTCACTTGTAATGAAGTTTAGTGTGTAGGTTTGGCCCCCACCACATTTGGTTCATTACAGAATTAAATTAAGGCATCTATTACAGCAAATTTTAAGAGACCATGTGAAAAAGGGACTGTGGTGGGGGCCAAACCTACACAATAAACTTCAGTCCAAGTAAAAACAATACAGTAAGACCATGAGCATGTCATACAGTGTGCAACACCACGGCTCTGCTTACATTATGGCTTTTATGTACATTGGTGTGTGTGCAGTATGTTCAAGCCAAATACTTTCCATTGAACTCATGCAGGACATTTATTTATTTGCCACGACATGATCATAATGTCATGAAATACACTACATGAACAAAAATACCTGAGAAATGTCATGACCTCGTGTTCAGAGTTGGTCTTCAGCTTTACCCGTTTTGTTCAACTATTCAGTCATTCCGTAGAAATGCCTCCATCTTGTGGAACAGTTTGGAAGTGCAACGCATAGCAGCATATGTCTCTACTTCCACTTAGGTTAATCTTCCACTTAATCCTCTATTAGAGTCGGGGGGGAGGTGGGGGTGTTCCTCATGCCCATGCCAGGGGAGAACATTTCGGACGCTCGGCAGATACACCCAGGACAAGGCGCCAATCTTTTGCTGGATACACACACACATACACACACTATATGGGGCAATTTACAGCATTCATCCATCCATTCATCTATTATCTTCCACTTTATCCTATATTAGGGTTGCGGGGGTGTTCCCCATACCCATCCAGGGGAGAACATTTCGCGTGCTGGGCGGATACACCCAGGACAGGGCGCCAATCTATCACTGGACACACTCACTCACTTAGACACACACACTCTATTTGGGGCAAATTGGAGAATTCAGTTGACCTTGGCCCATGTTTTTGGATTGTGGGAGGAAACCCACACGGACACAGGGAAAAGATGGAAACTCCACCCAGATTGGGATTTAAACCAGAAATTCCTAGCCCTGAGAGGAGAACATGCTAACCACTAAGCCACCATGCCACCCTTTACAGCATTTAATATATCTTAAATTTATGTTTTTGGACTGTGGGTGGAAATCGGAGAACCCAAACCCAACCCACGTGGACACGGAGAGAACATGGAACCTCCACCCAGATTAGGATTCGAACCGGGAATCCCTAGCGCTGAGAGGAGAACATGCTAACCACTAAGCCAGGTGATCTTGTTACAGTAAATTTAGTCGGATTGGTTCCTAAACATTAATTAAATCCCTTTTTGAAGAAATTGAATGAAATGATCGATGGCTTCAGTCGGTCGTGTGGTCAGTCGGTCATCACTGCAGTTTTTATACCCAGCAATAACACTGTGGAGGTAAATCGGTGGAGCTGCCTTGTGCTCATCCTCATTGATCACATCTGCTTCTTAAAGACTTGAAATTGAAACTTAACACCATTTTCCTCTTGAATCTCCTCTGGGACGCCAGGAAACCTGAGCACAATGAGGAACAGAATAAACATGTTTTGGATGTTTATACACGATATGGACAAAAGTATCGGGACACACCTTTTAACCTCTGAATGAAATCAAGCAGCCAGCCATTTTTGGACAAATACTTTTCAACTTTGTTCAGGAAAGGGCCTTTGAGGTCCATTGAGACATGCCTGGGTGAGTTTGGTCTAAGAGAACCTGACTAACCCACAGATAGCCCTGACCTCAACCCCATCTAAGACACAAGATGAACTAGAACTGAGATTATAAGCCAGGTCCATTAGTCCAACATCAGTGTCTGACCTTACAAATCCATCATTTTCTGATTTGTCCAATAATAGGGGTTTCCCATTCCCATCCAGGGGTGAAAGTTTGGGCCTCTGGGCAGATACACCCAGGACAGGGAGTTAATCAATCACTTGGCACACACTCACTCATTCACACACACTATCCATCCATCCATCCATTATCTTCCGCTTTATCCTCTACTAGGGTCGCGGGGGGGTTCCCCATGCCCATCCAGGGGAGAACGTTTCGGGCGCTGGGCAGATGGACACCCAGGACAGGACACCAATCTATCACTGGGCACACTCTTACTCACACACACACACACACACTCTATACGGGGCAATTTGGAGAGTTCAATTGACTTGATCCATGTTTTTGGACCGTAGGAGGAAACCGGAGAACCCGGAGGAAACCCACACGGATACGGGGAGAACGTGGGAACTCCACCCAGATGGGGATTCGAACCGGGAATCCCTAGTGCTGAGAGGAGAACATGCTAAGCACTAAGCCACCATGCCGCTCTCAAACACACTATATATACTGTAGTATATATGGCAATTTAAAACAGCCAATTCACCTTGAATTTATGTTTTAGGACTGTAGTAACTAATAGAGGATAAAGCGGAAGATAATAAACGGATGGATTTTAAAGAGTCAGTCATTTTAAGGAACCCTGAAAAACATTAACACACATTCTCTATACTAATATATACTTTAGATTTTTTTCCCTCAGTATCTTTAAAGGCTACTCTGCATGAGATATGAGATGCTTGGAGAAAAGAAAGAAGAAATACTGATATAAAAATCTTCTCCCATCAAAGCTTTGGGAACTGGATGATCCCACAATGCCACCCATAAGGTAGGAAAAGTTTACCTAATTTGTTTCTTGTAAATATTCTGGTCAAAATTTGGGAAGAAGACGTCACAGTCAAAGTATTCTCTAATGTCAGTGAGGTAGATGAGTTCACACCATGGATGCTGTAGAGCCTCCTGCAGGAGGAAAAACATTTAAAGCAGTTTAACTTAATAGAATAGAATGCTTTATTATTACTGTACACAGGAACAATGAGAATAAAAGAGATAAAAACGTCCATCCATCCATCCATTGTCTTCTGCTTTATCCTATATTAGGGTCGCGGGGGGGGGTTCCCCATGCCCATCCAGGGGAGAAAGTTTTGGGCGCTGGGCAGATACACCCAGGACAGGGGGCCAGTCTATCGCTGGGCACACACTCACTCACACAATCACGGATATGGGGCAATTTGGAGATCTCAATTGACTTGATCCATGTTTTTGGACTGTGGGAGGAAACAGGAGAATCCGGAGGAAACCCACAAGGACACTGGAAGAACATGGAAACTCCACCCAGATTTGAACCAGGAATCCCTAGTGCTGAGAGGCCAACGTGCTAACCACTAAGCCACCGTGCCGCAAGATGAAAACATATACATATAAGGAAATATACATTAAATTAAAACATAATTTGGAGATACTACATGATAACCATCCTACCCACCGGTGTGGGGAAGGGTATCATTGCCGAACATACCAAACTGAGTGTAAAGTCTTATTACCAAAGAAATAAATTCATTCATTCATTATCTCCCGCTTTATCCTCTATTAGGGTCGTGGGGGGGTTCCCCATGCCCACCCAGGGGAGAACGTCTCGGGCGCTGGGCAGATACACCCAGGACAGGACGCCAATCTATTGCTGGGCACACACTCACTCACACAGACACACTCTAGAGGGGGCAATTTGGAGAATTCAATTAACTTGATCCATGTTTTTGGACTGTGGGAGGAAACCGGAGAACCCGGAGGAAACTCACGTGGACACGGGGAGAACATGGAAACTCCACCCAGATGGGGATTCGAACCGGGAATCCCTAGTGCTGAGAGAAGAACATGCTAACCACTAAGCCACCGTGCCGCCAGAAATAAATTAATTAAATAAATTAGAAATAAAGTCCCCTTTGTCGAAAGTTCGTACCTTGTACACCTGAGTCCCTCCTAAGATCCAGATGGTCTCTATCACATCACAGAGTGAAGGCTGTGAGGCCAAACCCACTGCCTTATTAAAGTCCTCGCACAGGAAGTGGGCATGTTTGGGGACAGACCTGAAGGAAAATAGTTTAAAAAATGATGTACAGTATATGACTAAAAGTATTCAGACTCGCAGGTCCTTAATCTGTTGACTCTGCATGTTCTCCCGCATTTCAAAGACATGATGGGCGATACTGACCGACTCCCTGCAATTTTTTTACTTGTAATTATTTTAGAAACTATTAAAAAAAAACTTCCGACACTGTTCAGGCATCAAACTCCAGATAAACGTACCTCAAGTTTTTGCTTAGAACCACATTGAGGCTGTTGGCCAAGGGGAACACACTTATAGGACAGGAAGCCCAGCTGTATCTGCCAAATACAATCAGGTTCTTCTTTCCTACGAGCACATGAGATCTAAAAGTTAACACCATTCATTCATTCATTATCTCCCGCTTATCCTCTATTAGGGTCGCGGTGGGGTTCCCCATGCCCATCCAGGGGAGAACGTCTCGGGCGCTGGGCAGATACACCCAGGACAGGGTGCCAATCTATCGCTGGGCACACACTCACTCACACAGACACACTCTAAACGGGGCAATTTTGAGAATTCAATTAACTTGATCCATGTTTTTGGACTGTGGGAGGAAACCGGAGAACCCGGAGGAAACCCACGCAGACACGGGGAGAACATGGAAACTCCACCCAGATGGGGATTCAAACCGGGAATCCCTAGCGCTCAGAGGCGAACGTGCCAACCACTAAGCCACCGTGCCAAGTTAACACCACTCACATAAAAACATACAGAGGCTTAAGAAAAACTATATACACATCAAAGACAAGATGTCTTTACAATCACAAGGTTACTTTTATTAAACATGATGATAAGACATCGTGGCTTAGTGGTTGGCATGTACTCCTCTCAGCACTAGGGATTCCCGGTTCGAATCCTTATCTGGCTGGAGTTCCCATGTTCTCCCCGTGTCCGCGTGGGTTTCCTCCGGGTTCTCCGGTTTCCTCCCACCTAAACATCGATGAAACGTTCTCCCCTGGATGGGCATGGGGAACCCCACCGCGACCCTAGTAGAGGATAAAGTAGAAGATAATGGATGGATTTCTACTTATAGTATACTTTTTATCTTATATCCTATATTACATTTTTATATTATTACTAGGGCGGCACGGTGGCTTAGTGCTTTAGCATGTTCTCCTCTCAGCGCTAGGGATTTCCGGTTCGAATCCCCATCTGGGTGGAGTTTCCATGTTCCCCCCCGTGTCCGCGTGGGTTTCCTCCGGGTTCTCTGGTTTCCTCCCACAGTCCAAAAACATGGATCAAGTCAATTGAGTTCTCCAAATTGCCCCATATAGAGTGTGTCTGTGTGGGTGAGTGTGTGTCCAGTGATGGATTGGCGCCCTGTCCTGGGTCTGTCTGCCCAGCGCCCGAGGCGTTCTCCCCTGGATGGGCATGGGGAACCCCACCGTGACCCTAATAGAGCATAAAGTGGGAGATAATGAATGAATACATTATTACTTCTATGTTATGCTGTTTACCTTACCAGCTACTGGTTGCCCCTAAATTTTCCTTTGGGATCAATAATCTATTTATTATCTATATATCGATAGATTGGCGTCCTGTCCTGGGTGTATCTGCCCAGCGCCCGAAACGTTCTCCCCTGGAAGCTAATCAGTAGTATCAGCTTGTGTAGCAATATTAGTAACTCCTGAACCTCGTAATTCAGAGGATCTAGTGATAAACAGGAGAAACAGAACAAAACATATCGGGTTCTGAACATTTTTATTTACCACAGAACCTGATGGAGGGGATTTTTGGAAAAGCCTATTTATTTTTACAGCTGAATATCCTCATTAGACCCAGAATGTCATGCACCCCGTGCCACCTGACAGGCGAACCGGGCTTCGATACACTCCACTCACCTGGCTTGCACACAGTCGTGATGGTTTTTAGAAAGAATTGAAACTCTGACCTGAAAAAAGAGAAAAATAATATTACAGTACACATTTACATTACATTGGGTCATTTAGCCGACGCTTTTATCCAAAGCGACTTACAATGTGAGCACAGGGTAAATCACAACATCCCTGGAGCCCCCAGTATAATTTTACTACTTGCACAAAACTCCACATGCACCGCTGTCACAAGTCAGAGTCACTGCAGTACTGAGAATCATCCACCACGTTAATAATACCTGCTTTTACTATGGTCCTGATCAACAGAGAACAGAGTACAGAGAACTAATAGAGTATGTAGAGAAATAGATGGTCTACTGAATGGAACTGTAGAACTACGAACTCCATCTGTATGATTTTTTTTGTATCTCATTGTACATGTGTATATTGACACTAATGACTTCCTATTCTATATAATGTATAATATAAACAGAAACAAGATGAATATGAATAAGGGGGTTAGTCAATTTATCTTATATATTTTATCTGCGGCGGCACGGTGGCTTAGTGATTAGCATGTTCTCCTCTCAGAACTAGGGATTCGCAGTTCGAATCCCAATCTGGGTGGAGTTTCCATGTTCTCCCCATGTCCACGTGGGTTTCCTCCGGGTTCTCCGGTTTCCTCTCACAGTCCAAAAACATGGATCAAGGTCAATTGAATTCTCCAAATTGCCCCATATAAAGTTTGTGTGTGTGAGTGAGTGTGTGCTCAGTGATAGATTGGCGCCCTGTCCAGGGTCTATCTGGCCAGCGCCCGAAACGTTCTCCCCTGGATGGGCATGGAGACCCCCCCCCCGTGACCCTAATAGAGGATAAAGTGGGAGATAATGAATATTTTGATGGACTTTCCATTCTGGGCGGCCCGGTGGCTCAGTGATTAGCATGTTCTCCTCTCAGCACTAGGGATTCCCAGTTCAAATCCCAATCTGGGTGGAGTTTCCATGTTCTCCCCGTGTCCACGTGGGTTTCCTCCGGGTTCTCTGGTTTCCTCTCACAGTCCAAAAACATGGATCAAGGTCAATTGAATTTTCCAAATTGCCCCATATAGAGTGTGTTTGTGTGAGTGAGTGTGTGCCCAGTGATGGATTGGCGTCCTGTCTTGGGTGTATCTGCCCAGCGCCCGAAACGTTCTCCCCTGGATGGGCATGGGGAACCCCCCCCCCTACACACACACACACACACACGGTTCTAGTAGAGGATAAAGCGGAATATGATGGATGGATGGATATTTTTATCTCGTCTATTTCATTCGACAGAAGATTACATTGAATTCTGTGTTTTGCATCGATCTAAATGATTTAGAACCCTTTAGGGAACGTTAGGTTATAACCAGCGCCACAGGCTGGACTTATGGCCGCTAATAAACGTTACATAAACGCGAATGCCACGTCACTCCGACGCTTTGGCTGAAATGCGGCTTACGGAAGGTTCCATGGAAGCTGGCCGTTCTTGCCGATGCCCATGTTCCTGCAGGCGGCCGCGATGATCCGCATCGGCTTCTTTTTGTTGTCCTTACAGTTCGGCATGATGATCTGCTCCATGATCGATCCGATCCCTGAATCCGCTGATCAGAACCCGTACTGCGGTCCGGCAGATGTCGCAACACCGCTGGAACAACAGCTGGAACCGCGGTTGCCAATGCACGCAAAATTCCTTCTTTGTGCCTACATTTGGTGTGGACCATTACATTTAAAACCACTTAAAGTGTGCTGTCCTAAACGCTCCTGCAGGTGTCCAAAATGTTTCTTCCACATCCAATCCTTTCATTCATCCATTATCTCCCGCTTTATCCTCTATTAGGGTCGCGGGGGTGGGAGGTGGGGGTGGTTCCTAATGCCCATCCAGGGGAGAACGTTTCGGGCGCTGGGCAGATACACCCAGGACAGGGTGCCAATCCATCACTGGGCACACACTCACTCACACAGACACACTCTATATGGGGCAATTTGGAGAACTCAGTTGACTTAAACCATGTTTTTGGACTGTGGGAGGAAACCGGAGAACCCGGAGGAAACCCACGCGGACACGGGGAGAACATGAAACAAGACGTTGTCCCCTGGATGGGCACGGGGAACCCCCCGCGACCCTAATATAAGATAAAGCGGGAGATAATGGATGAATGATTTTTCGAAATGGATTTCCAGTTCGAATCGCCATCTGGGTGAAGTTTCCATGTTCTAGTTCAAGTTCAAGTTATTTATTTATATAGCACTTTTTACAACAGTACATTGTCACAAAGCAGCTTTACAGAATGAAAAGCCTTTAATCCCCCAAAGAGCAAGCCGAAGCGACAGTGGCAATAAAAAACTCCCTTTTCTGTTGTTATTCAAGGAAGAAACCTTGGGAGGACCAAGACTCAGTGGGGGACTCATCCTCCTTGAGCGGCCAGGCAGCAACAACAATGTAGGACAGTTCTCCCCGTGTCTGCGTGGGTTTCCTCCGGGTTCTCCGGTTTCCTACCACAGTCCAAAAACATGGATCAAGTCAATTGAGTTCTCCAAATTGCCCCATATAGAGTGTGTGTGTGTGAGTAAGTGTGTGCCCAGCAATAGATTGGTGTCCTGTCCTGGGTGTATCTGCCCAGCGCCTGAAACGTTCTCCCCTGGATGGGCATGGGGAACCCCCCCCCCCCCCCCCAAAGAGTCAGTCATTTTAAGGAACCCTGATAAACATAAACAAACATGCTTTATAATAATATATACTTTTGTTTTTTTTCCTCAGTATCTTTAAAGGCTACTCTGCATGACACATGAGATGCTTGGAGAAGCATTACATGTAATGCATTATTTACATTTGGTCATTTAACAGACACTTTTAACAGGTTCTTGTTTAAGGACCCACACTGGTGACTTCAGTGGACCTGGGATTTGAACCCACAACCTTCAGATTGATAGCCCAAAGCCCTAACCACTGAACTACCACACCCATATGTGTGGACCGAGCCTCTGAACAAGGGTGCGATTATAAAACGCTTACATGATCGAACACACACACACACACACACGGGGACAAACACAAAACTGCAAAATATTCATCTTTTAATGGTCCCATCATCATAAACAAAGACATGTCATTTACGAACTTAAACCTTATATTGATATATAATATAAACATATAAATATAAATGAGTAGATGAAATTTGTAAGCTCTACTTTGACATCCTGTAGTCCATCTGTGTCTCTGCATACTCTGTTAGTCCTCTTTACTGTTCCCTTATTATCAGGACCATGGACAGCGCAGGTCTCATTAAGGTGGTGGATGATTCTCAGTACCGTAGTGACACTGACATGATGGTGGCGTCTTGGTGTGTGTTGTGCTGCTGGAGTTTAAACCCAGTATCCACTCACTGCACACCCATCCACCTTATTTCTCCACTTTGTGGAGGTAAAATCAGAGACAGTGGGGTATCTTCAGCTGCACCGTTTATTATTTCCTCCTCTAATCCTTCATCAGTGATCACAGGATGACGGTGAAGGGACATTTGGTCAGAAATGGGGACAAAGCTTCTGCTCTGTGAGGATCCTGAGCACAGATGATCTACAGTCTATAATTCTAGAACTACAAAGTCCATCTCTAAGGTCAGTTGAGCTGATATAATGAAAATTGAGAGGATTTTTTATAATCTGATAAATATGTAACCCACATGTAAGGAAAGGTCTACTTTCAGACATTAGTGTAATCAAGAGCAAGATGATATAAAACCACCTCATGGCTCACAGATGGAAAAAAAAAATCTTCTTCACATTCTCAGAATTTACAGCATACAGCATCGCGAGTGTTTCATCAGCTCACAGTGTTGTATTCACTGCATGTGATGGGAAACCAAAAATGGCACAGGTACAATAAACATAAAAATTCCATACAGAAAACATTAAGATACATTCTGGAGCTTTGAATAAGCTTTTAAAATAAACATTAATTCTATATCGAGCGGCACGGTGGCTTAGTGGTTTGGCGTCCTGTCCTGAGTGTATCTGCCCAGCGCCCGAAATGTTCTCCCCTGGATGGGCATGAGAAACCCCACCGCGACCCTAATATAGGATAAAGCGGAAGATACTGGATGGATGGATATAGAGGATATATACAGAGGACTAAAAGTAAGAAGGCGGCTTAAGGTGGCTTAGTGGTTAGCATGTTCTCCTCTCAGCGCTAGGGATTCCCGGTTCGAATCCCCATCTGGGTGGAGTTTCTATGTTTGCCACGTGTCCGCGTGGGTTTCCTCCGGGTTCTCCAGTTTCCTCCCACAGTCCAAAAACATGGATCAAGTCAATTGAGTTCTCCAAATTGCCCCCTATAGAGTGTGTCTGTGTGAGTGAGTGTTCTATAGAGTGTGTCTGTGTGAGTGAGTGTGTGTCCAGTGATGGATTGGCGTCCTGTCCTGGGGGTATCTGCCCAGCGCCCCTGCGACCCTAATAGAGGATAAAGCGGTAAATGATAATGAATGAATGAATGAATTCTATATCGAGTCAGTGCTTTGATGCAGGTTCTGTGTACACAGGGTTTGAACCACAGTACGGAACAACTGAGATGTAAATCTGAAATCACACGGGACAGACAGACAGACAGACAGACAGTGGAGATCTTCTGAGTACTGAGACCATCCTTCAGGACTGATGTAGTGTGTATACGTTCGCAGGGACCAGAAAAGGTGCATGCGTTTCATTACTGCTGCGCTTTGGATTCTTACATCCTCGAACTGATACTTCATCAGGGACCTGTCGCTTCACAGCTCCTGTTAATCAAGGTACACAAGAGTCCCTCAGCTTTCCATGATCAGGTACCTTTTGTTTAATTCTAACATCCATCTGAATTTCTGTTAAACATTCTCACAGATGTTCATTAATTAATTTCAGAAAACAAGTAGTACTAGTCCTTAAATCTGATATAAATATGTTGAGCTGTTTGTCCAGCAGTGGCTTAGTGGTTAGCACATTCGCCTCTCAGCGCTAGGGATTCCCGGTTCGAATCCCCATCTGGGAGATGTTCTCCCCGTGTCCGTGTGGGTTTCCTCCGGGTTCTCCGGTTTCCTCCCACAGTCTAAAAACATGGATCAAGTCAATTGAGTTCTCCAAATTGCCCCATATATAGTGTGTTTGTGTGCGTGTCTGTGTGAGTAAGTGTGTGCCCAGCGATAGATTGGCGCCCTGTCCTGGGTGTCCCAGCGCCCGAAACGTTCTCTCCTGGATGGGCATGGGGAACCCTCCGCGACCCTAATAAAGGATAAAGTTGAAGATAATGGATGAAATGAATGTTTGTCCAGCCATGACATTCATAATAATGCACACCTCTGACTGCTTCACATTCGTATCAATGTTTTTTTTTTATAAATTGCGTTCTCTTATTTGGCCACTAGATGACAGTATTTGATTGTTAGAGAAATTATGAACAAAATATAAATATACTATATGTAATATAAAAATATTACTTTGTGCCTAATAACACCTCTTTCCCTGTGATTTATTCACGATAATGCACACCCTCTTATGACATATTGCTTTATTATTCTACAACGGCATTTTATTAGATGTACTATCCTTGTTTCTACGCCTAATGTCCATTATATTAGCTCCACAGATCAAATAGATGGTCATTGTAGTTCTACAGTTACAGTCTGTAGTCCTTTTGTCTCTCTGTGCACTTTAACATTTAATGTTTCATTGCTTGTTGAGGTAAAATCAGTTTTGTACAGGGTGTCTGAGTACATAGATAGTATGATAAGAAATTCAAGGAATACAAAATACATCTATATGGTAAGTGGAGCTGGTATATTAGTGTAGATACATTGAATATATTTTAATAAACTTGACTGCTGGGTGTAAAAGTACACACTTTGTCCCACCTCTTGTTCTTTCTTTGGAATTTTGTCCAACTTCATCCACTGAGAGACCTTAAGGAACCAAGAAAAAATATAAAAAATATAAATAAATGTAATTACTAAATTGACGTCAGGGCCACACGGTGGCTTAGTGGTTAGCACGTTTGCCTCTCAGCATTAGGGATTCCCGGTTCGAATCCCAATCTGGGTGGAGTTTCCATGTTGTGTCCCAGTGATGG
The DNA here is from genome assembly GCA_019802435.1 of Corydoras maculifer. Classification (NCBI taxonomy): domain Eukaryota; kingdom Metazoa; phylum Chordata; class Actinopteri; order Siluriformes; family Callichthyidae; genus Corydoras; species Corydoras maculifer. Next base: position 450,492 of record JAFMOD010000063.1, read on the forward strand.
ATTGGCGCCCTGACCTGGGTGTATCTGCCCAGCGCGCGAAATTTTCTCCCCTGGATGGGCATGGGAACCCCCCCTCCCCGACCCTAATGGAGGATAAAGCGGAAGAAAATGGATGGATGGAAATTGACGTCAACAAATCATAAACCTCATTCTGTCCCGTTTACATACCGAATACATAGTGTGTAATATCACAGCACTTATAAGTCCAGGGAGGGTTTAGAAATGTTAGTATACCAACCTGCGTGATAATGGGCACTGGTGCCAGCTCGCTGCCCTGAAGGAGAATATGTTACTGTGCCAGCTGACAGATCATCCATAATGTTGGTTGGGTTTGACTGCACTGATGGAAAACGAGAAAGGATACAAATTCAGTGTCAGAGAAAGAGTGATTAAAGTAAACTGCACATAAATATTTATGATAAATGTAACTGGGACTCAACATGTTAGTTGAATTCAGTGTTTTGTTTAGTCTTATTCACAGGTGAACAGACATTAAGCAGCTTGGCGTGCTTATTGGACAACTGTATGCCTTTGTGAAAACAGTTTGGGGAAGGCCTATTTTTGTTTCATCAGAAAAGACCTGCGAGCAAAATCTAGTATTGAGTCTGCTATCTAGAATATCTTGTGTTGTCTTGTGTGTTTCAAACACACTCCAAAATCTTGTAGAAAGCCGTCATAGATGCAAAAGCTTGGTGTCCCACTACTTTTTTTTATAAAATCTATGTATTCGTCACCCTGGCAAAAGACATAAATCAGCTGTAATGTTCACTATTGTAAGAATACCTTGAGTGTGGTTCTCCTGTGTTCTTTCAGCAGAGTTCACACCCCTCTCTAGATCCTCAACATTACCATTACCACCGGAGTTAGATGGCACAGAAGCCAGAAGCTCTAAAACACAACATAAATAAATAAGTGAATATAACCAGAAAGGAAAAACAATGCCAGTTGTTTTGTTCTATTATAAACAGGTTATTATTATTATTCATTCATTTAATGATTCATTATCTTCAGCTTTATCCTCTATTAGTGTCCCCATGCCCATCCAGGGTAGAACGTCTTGGGCACCGGGCAGATACACCCAGGACAGGGCGCCAATCTATCGCTGGGCACACACTCACTCACACAGACACACTATACATGGGGCAATTTGGAGAACTCAATTGACTGGATCCAAGTTTTTGGACTGTGGGAGGAAACCGGAGAACCTGGAGGAAACCCACGTAGACACGGGGAGAACATGGAAACTCCACCCAGATTGGAATTCGAACCGGGAATCCCTAGCGCTAAGAGGCGAATGTGCTAACCACTAAGCCACCGTGTCGCATTATTATTATTAGGGTTTTACATTATAACTGAACTCACCAAGACCTCTGTAACAGGACAGCTGTTGGTAAACCTGTTTCATCCGCTCGATGTTAATCCTGCTGGCCTCAGCATGGTTGACCATCGGCTTTGGGTAGTGCACTCCGATAATGCACTTAGCAAGCCGCTGCACACTCTCTGGGGCATTCCAAGGTTCGTAAATATATTTGGCAGGAAAAGCCCTCAATATAGGCAAATATCGCCTAAAAGAATAAAAACCGCACGTTATAATTGCAGGAATAAAAAATACAGATTTTGGTGGTATGATTATTGTCTGAGAATCACAATTATATAATTATTATGCAATAATTCACTTTACCAAAAAAGTGGCAGAAAACACAGGAAAAAAAATATGTTTTTTTATGTTTGTTATTTATTTAATGTAAACACAGAATAACATTTTGTCAGCATAAAAAACTTCAGGACTTTTGCTGAGTATTAACAAAAATATTCTTTACTAAATTCATTTATTCATTCATCCATTATCTACTGCTTTATCCTCCATTAGGGTCGTGGTGGGGTTCCACATGCCCATCCAGGGGAGAACGTCTCGGGCGCTGGGTGCAGATACACCCACGACAGGGTGCCAATCCATCGCTGGGCACACACTCACTCACACAAACACACTCTATATGGGGCAATTTTTAGAGAATTCAATTGACTTGATCCATGTTTTTGGACTGTGGGAGGAAACCGGAACCACGTGGACACGGGGAGAACATGGATACTCCACCCAGATGGGGATTCGAACCGGGAATCCCTAGTGCTGAGAGGCGAACATGCTAACCACTAAGCCACTGTGCCGCCCCTCTTTACTAAATTATTTTGTGAAAATCAAAGTAAAAAGAAAAGATCTGTGTCCTTAAAAGTACATATTAATGTATTTTTAAAAGAAAATAGGTTTTTCCTGTAAAGACCAAGGTCAAGTGTGCTGCAAGTGTAACTTTATTTTTGTACTTAAAGTCCCAGCTACCAGCATAATGACTAGTTTTTATCATGTCACCATGATGTTTAGTTACTTTTGCGATTAATTAATTGTAATGCTTTTAAATGCAATTATTTACATAAACAATTAATCGGCTCATCCCCTGTCAGTCACTTTAATTATATGTGTGAATCCTTAAACATCCCTTGGGCTTCACCCAAGTATCCAAACTTGATGGTTGGTGTCAGAACACAGGGTTGACCAAACAGCACCTTTGGAGCAGTAAGGATCAAGGGATTTGCAAAAGGACCCACACTGGTAACTTCAGTGGACTTTGGATTTTAACCCACAACCTTTAAAACGGCCTCACCGTATATAATCTCCATTAGGGTCGGTCCGACGACCAAAGCCCACTGGACAGTAGCAGTGGAAGAACTGCTGAAAGAAGGAGCTGCACGAGAGCCACATCCAGCTGCCTGCATTCACACTCCAGTCTGCATCCAGCAGTAACTCCTCAAACACCTGGACCCCCAAACACACACAACCCAAGTATAAACAATAGAGCCCTGATTATTACCCCATCAAACACCCATAAGATGAATTAAATGGTGCTCCTTTATTGTTTAAAAAAAAACAGTGGCATGTTATTCCTGTTCTTCTCAAACTGTCCTACCTTGACACCCTCTTCCCAGCTGATCCAAAGGTCTCCTCGGGTAAGAAAGCAGGCGATGGCATGCCGTGCCAGGTGGTGGATCCAGCCTTCCTGCCTCAGCTGAGTCATTATAGCATCAATCCAGGGAAAGCCAGTCTTGCCCTCAGCCCACTTGGCTAGTGCTTCTGGGTTACGGTCCCATGGGATCTGCACACAGATGGGATTTCCCTCCATCTTGTCAAAGCATGGACTATTCGTCGCAGCCGTGTAGAAGAACTCTCGCCACAGCAGTTGGCCGTAGAGAGACAGCGGAGGGGCACTGCTCTTCTTTACCTGAAATAAAAATAAAATAAAAAAACACTTTGATGTAGTTTAGTGACCTTTATATATAAAATATATTATAAAGTTCACAGAGGAGCTTTCTCTGTTTACCTTTTTGTACAGGTCTGTGAGTTTAAAGTAGAAGAGTCTACAGGAGAGGCAGCCAAAGCGGAGGTAAGGGCTCAAACCTGTGGGACTGGCCAGTAGGGAGTTTGAATTCATCTTGGGGCGTTCAAAGTTTGCCACCCATGCCTGTGAATAATGCATAGCAACGTCTATTATAGTCAAATACAAAGGGTAAACTTCCATTTCTTTGCTCATGTTATCATAAATGTAATACATATTTATATATATATATATATATATATATATATATATATATATATATATATATTGCTCACCTTTCTCTCCAAATGTCTCTCCAGACGAGTCAGAGCCTCGGTCTCTCCTCCCGGCCACACAGCAGACAACAAACCTTCGGTCTCGAAACCTAAATAAACATGCAATGAAACACAAGCAAGTATTCAAAATCCCCCCACATATAAAGAAGAGAAGGAAGCCTACCTAGTTCCTCAAGGGATGGCACGCCGAACTTCTCATCGTGATCGTCACTGATGGGAGTGGTACACCGAGCCATGAGGTCAGCGCCGATGTGTTCTGCTGGTGTTTCCACTGGGTCCATTCTGCTGATAACCGTCTGGAACCTCTTATAGGTGAGAGGTGGCTGCCCTCCATTCAGCTCGATTATCCTGATACCAATAATGGCAGGTAAGCAAAAGCTATATTAGAACTTTAATACATATGTTAGGCCACTTGGTGGGGATATTCTAATGTCCAATGCATTAGTAGTGCCAATGACAAAATAAATATCAGGTCTCGTGCATTGGTGTCAAACCCGAGGCCCGCGAGCCATATCTGACCCGTAAAACAATAATATTCGGCCCGCAAGACCATTTTATATTTATCTATTATTGTTATTAATGGCCCGGCGATATATTTTTTTGAACCACGCTCATATTTAAAATTTGTAATAATTTGACAGAAATATTTTTATGGAGAACCGAAATATCTGAAGATATTTAAAGTTTAAGTTTATTTATATATTTTTTTACATTACTTTTTAATGTGTTTAATAAGTCTTTATCCTGTACGGCCCGCGACCTAAAGCGGGCTTCATGATGTGTTATATAAACAAAACTGAGCTGAGAAGCATAAGGACCCACCATGAACATGCACATCTACACTAACTCACTCACTTGTCTGGATCAAACAGCGTGTGGGAGATTTGGACCTTCACCTCGACCCCTGCCTCACTCGCCAGCTTCCTAATAGCTGCATCCCGATCCTTTCCAAAGGGTTCAGAATCGTACTCGTATGACAACCGGGTGATCTTCCACTCCTGTGGTGAAGAAAACAGCCAGCAAAGTAAGCCTAATTTCTGCAGTAGAGTGTGTTGGATCACTAACATTACCGTCTGGCATCCCGGCAAAACAATGCCATTAAAAATGCTAAGTCATTAATACTGAGCAATATACTGTAAGTTCACAACAAGTTCCAGTTACCTTAAATATCCTGGGAAAGATGTCTGTGGGCTGTCCCCTGATGACAAACAAGCGGGAGTTGATTTTCCTAAGGCTGGCATCCAGGTCCTCAAGACACTGCAATAAAAATCTACAAAATACAAAGAAAAGAAGAGAGATCCTTATACAGAGTCGAGGACAAACTCTAGCATCTGTTCTAAAGCAAAAAACTAGCATCTGGACTGTGAACCTTCATTGCAGACATAAATGTTTCTAGTAAATAGTCAGTAGAGATACACAGGATGGACAATGAACAGTTTGGGGAAGGCCCTGTGATATTCCATCCCAAAGCAAGATTTATGTGGAGGAATTGGACTGACCCACAGAGAGCTCTGAACTTGAGATAAACTATGATGGAGATTGTGAGCCACATCTTTCGGTTTCCAACCTCACAAATGCCGTCATGGATTAATGGGCAAAAAATGTTAAATCTTATTTCAACCTTTACAAATATATGGAAGTTTTTATAGAAGAAAATGTGGAAAAAGTGCCTGTATCTATATAAATTGATAAAATATCAATATATTATATAAGATTATATAAGATTTTAATCAGCAGGAACATCCGAATGACCTACTTCACTGCTTAATAAGGTTTGTTATGATTTGGTCCTGTCTAGACTTAGTAAATTATTTGTCTCATATAGGATAAATCCTGTCTGAGCTGCGGTTGGGTCTCTTTTGCCCCGTCAGAGGCGTGTGTCAGTGAGACTGGGTCATGGGCACAATCCACTTCGGTCTGTCGGCAGCTTTCCTCCAGATGTCTGATCCATTTGAACCAGGAGTTATTGACATACTTACTAAGGACACATATGTCAGGGACAACAAAGTGCTTTTAGCGCCAATATGCGGTTAACACAACAGCATGCTTTAAGTAAACAGTGTCTAAATCAAGCCGTATGTACAGAACACAGTGACTTATAGTTGTAAGTTGAGCACAAACATAAAAGTGCCATTAACATTAGCACTGAATGATTATCTAACTGCATAAAAGGATTTAAGGAAAGTACTAGACAGTAAAACTGATGGTCTGACTGACGTCAGAAAGCATTACAGGCAGCAAGCCAACCGTTTGTACTTTGCCGACTCGTGTAGGAGTGGCATTTCTGCGGCTGGATCACGGGGGAGGCGGCAGGCAAGGCAGCACGATACAGTTGTAGACTAGAGGATGGAAAGTAGGTCAGCACTGACTAAGGAATGTGGTAATGGCCTCCGCTGACACACTGACCTACTTTTCATCTCCATGTTACATAATCACTAAAACTTATTGCAGTAAAGTCTTCTAGTCACTCATCTGCTACACACTGGCATTACTGTAAAAACACAAAATGACCGTCTGTTCTGGGTAACAGAAAACTGGTCTCACTTTTTGATGTCTAAAACGTCTGAAAAATACAGAGAGCAGGACGTAAGCTCTAAAGTTCACTACAAAATGTGAAGCATGAGGACTGCCGACAGACAGTGAAGCCTCATCTTATTGGCTTCCAAAACATCTGAGAAATTATAATGATTAATTAAAAAAGGCATATCGGTGACATGACACTTCATTGTGTAACACATTATATAACCGTGAGTATTAAGACACCTACACAGTCCATCCACATGCGATAATAAAACAGCATTAACTCCTCTGGAAAAGCTTTGTACAAGATTTTGTAGTGCATCTGTGGGACATTTTCTCTATTTATCCATATGAAAGATACACATAATATGTTTTTTTTTTTTGGGGGGGGGTCAGGGCTCATTGAACCAGTCAAATTCTCTCACAGTTATGCTGGAACCGAAAGTTCCGGTGGAAATTTTTATTGGAATAAGTGTGGGTTTTTGTGTTTATTGGACATAAATCCTTTACACACGTGTTTTGTGCAGTAATAACATTAAAATAAACATTACAATACATTGCATTAAATCACATCTGTTTATTTGTTTGGCAGTTTTGTGCTGCCTGGATGGCACCAATAGCTGTTTTCCAACAGGAACAAGTCATTAAGACACTTTAATATCTCTAGTTTACTGATCAGAATGTGTTTGACATGTGGGAAGAAACTGGAGGAAACCCTAAGTAAACCAACAGGTGCATTGAGAGGACATGCAGACCGTATGTTTTGTTTTATTTATTCTTATTTTGTAAAGTGACTGAGTGTTGTGAAAGGTGCTTATAAATAAAATGTATTATTACTTTTATTTTAATTATTATTATTATTATTACTAAAAGGGCCCTAGTCACTCCAGCTGGGAATTGAACCTATTTCTACAAGGCAGAAGCCTTAATCCCTGCAACCACAATATTATGGTTTACCTACTTGTCAAACTATTCCCTATTGAGTAATGTTACTTCACATTTATTTTGTAGATTGTTGGTTAAATGGATGCTTTTGGTTGTTAATGTCAATTAAGTTAATGTATAGAGAGCGGCACAGTGGCTTAGTGGTTAGCATGTTCTCCTCTCAGCACTAGGGATTCCCGGTTCGAATCCGCATCTGAGTGGAGTTTCCATGTTCTTGTGTCCACGTGGGTTTCCTCCAGGTTCTCCAGTTTCCTCCCACAGTCCAAAAACATGGATCAAGGTTAATTCAATTATCCCCATATATAGTGTGTGTGTCTTTGTGAGTGTGTTCCCAGTGATAGATTGGCGCCCTGACAGGCATGGAGAAACCCCTAGTACAGGATAAAGCGGAAGATAATGGATGGCTGAAAGTTAATGTATAGAAGACTAAACAGCATGGGTTCCCCCTGAATCTGTAGCCCACTTGGAACAGTTGAATTGCCATGAAGCTGACACTCTCCATTAGTCTGATCATTCATTCATTCATTATCTTCCACTTTATACTATATTAGGGTCACGGTGGGGTTCCCCATGCCCATCCAGGGGAGAACATTTCGGGCGCTGGGCAGATACACCCAGGACAGGGCGCCAATCTATCGCTGGGCACACACTCACTCACACACTCACTCATACATAGTCTACATGGGGCAATTTGGAGAACTCAATTGACTTGATCCATGTTTTTGGACTGTGGGAGGAAACCGAAGGAAACCCACGCAGACACGAGGAGAACATGGAAACTCTACCCAGATGGGGATTCGAACCGGGAATCCCTAGCACTGCCACCGTGCCGCCTTAGTCTGATCAGTCTGATCGAATTATTACGTGAGCAGACTTTTGCACGACAGTAAAACTTACCTCCATCTGTTGATTCCAACGTTGGACGAACCTGCGAACCAGGGATCCAGGATATAAATGCAGCGCAGACTGTCCGCTCCCACTGCACACTCCCGGAGCGACGGGTTGTCGTGGAGCCGCAACCCTTTCCTGAACCAATGCACCGCGTTGACCACCATTGTTCCTCAGCTGACTGGTGACTTGGGAATTCGGACTCTTGGAGGTCGGTGAAGGCAGATAGATATTTTGGGAGTTCGGGGGAACTTGCTGGACCCGAGTTTAACCTTGTTCGAGGAAAACCTGAGGCATGTCGAAGCTTCTGGAAACAGAGACTCGGCGCTCGGTCATCCAAAAAGTCTTCATCGACTCGGTTTACATACGGCGTGTAACAGCTGGAAAGACCAAAAAAACCAACGACTTTAATCCTGAGGCGTTTAAAGGCCTGAATGGGTCAACGACGGACAACGACGTCGGAAGAATGGATATAGAAAAGAAGATATTTGAATTGAACCGCCTCAGAAAACGTTTCTAAATGGAGGAAAAGCCTAAATATGGCAAATAAAAAAATATTCCGAATCTATTAAAGTTCGTCGCGTATCTGTGCGTTTGTCCGTCAGTTCGGAAGCGCGCCTGTATTTATTGCGTCGCACCTCGTAGCTCCGCCCACAAGCTCGCGCGACAGCCCGCGTGACGTCACTGCGATGGCCGGGGTTCTCAGGTGCGTAACCGGCGGCCACGTTTTTACAATGTGGAGGTTACGTGATCCGAACAGAAACACAGACGCCATTATTTAAAGGTTAGTTGTTGTGTGGGTGATGTTAACGATACACAAGAAGAGTGGCCATCAAATCAAAGCAAACGAGTCGACTTGTGCTTCCCTCTGATTGGACAAGTTTGCAGAACCCGAATGAGCACAGTGGCCCTCCGTTTCCGTGATAAAACTATAATCCTGCACACTGACGATGGCTTAGAGGTTAGCATGTTCTCCTCTCAGCACTAGGGATTCCCTGTTCGAATCCCAATCTGGGTGGAGTTTCCTTGATCTGAGTTTCCATTTGTCCGCCATGGGTTTCCTCCGGGTTCTCCGGTTTCCTCCAACAACAGTCCAAAAACATGGATCAAGTCAATTGAGTTCCCCAAATTGCCCCATATAGAGAGTATCTGTGTGAGTAAGTGTGTGTCCAGCGATAGATTGGCGTCCTGTCCTGGGTGTATCTGCCCAGCGCCTGAAACGTCCCCCCCCCCATGCAAAAACATAAATATGCAATACATGCGTTTAATCCAGGACCGTATTAGGTCTTGGTTCCAGTGATGGACAAAGTATTGGAATCTTTTGAATTTGCTACCATTGCAAGTGAAGGACACTTGAGTAAACATTAACATTTAGTCATTTAGCAGACGCTTTTATCCAAAGCTACTTACAAATGAGAGACAAACAAGCTACGATGTATCTGTAATTATCAAGACCTGATCCGATCCCACTCATCCATCCATCCATCCATCCATCCATCCAAATCTTCCGCTTTATCTTTTAACAGACAGAGTTGGGAATCAGCACCATGGTGAGGTTGAATCACTAGGCGACATCAATCACCAAAGCGAAGTGAACAAGTCAGAGTGTATTTTGGATATGTAGAGTGATATTGAGTGATATGGTAAGAGGGGGTAGATCCAGAGAGTCAGTGCCTTGTACTGAATGCAGCAGCTATGGGGAGCCAATTAAGAGAGAGGAGAGGTGGAGTGACAAGAGTTTGAGTTGGTTGAACATGAGTCGGGCTATGTTTTTTATCAACTGTACAGGCCTGATTGTGCAAGCTGGGAGACCAGCAAGCAAATGCTACTAATTTCAAAGTACATACGTATGATTTGCATTTGGTCATTTATTGGACACTTTTATCCAAAGCGACTTACAAGGTGAGCACAGGGTTAATCACAACATCCCTGGAGCAATGAGGGTTAAGGGTCTTGCTCAAGGACCCACATTGGTAACTTCAGTGGACCTGGGATTTGAACCCACAACCTTCAGATTGATAGCCCAACACCCTCACCACTGAGCTACCACGCCCTCAATATTATTCAAGATTCAAGATTCAAGAAAATTTTATTATCATTAATATCACATTGTTAGATGAGATAGTAACGAAATTATGGGTCACGGACGCTGATTACCCTGTTATTGAAATTAAATTTTGAAGAAGAGAATTACACATATCGTAATGTGAAATATAATTAATTTAGTATACCACTGTGAATATATAATAAATTATATTTCACATTTCACATAACGATATGTGTACTTCTCTTATCAGCAATATGTATTTTAAGTATGTGAATTAAATCTAAATTAGAAAGTTCTTTAATTATGTCAGAATAAAGTATCAGCTATGCATTTCATTAATTGTTGACCAAGAGTCTTGTCACAATGACCTAAGAGTTTATGTGATAGCGACCTCTCATTTGATATAAGGTACACCTGCATAAACATCAATCATAAACATCCCTGTCACATTGAACCACAATGAACACAAGATCCAATTCATTACATAAACAGACTGCACAAGTGTTTCGTGATTTTCTAAGGGACACTTCACTGCTCTACATCTTACAAGGACAGAGACATTGGAGAAAATGCTATTCCATACACATGAAGGTGACAATTTTATGCCAATGTAAGAACTAGGGATTCAAAAGAGAGGAGATTTGGTTCTGCAGAATAGATTTTAAAACTCATAATAGACACAAACAAACATATTTTTGGGCCATTAACTTAAAATGAAAACATATTGGCAATTGCAAACTGCTCATTGTCATAATAAATAAAATATGTCATTATTTTGCATGTTTATATTTTTGATTTTGATTTTTATAAGACTAAATGGATGTCATGTGAGAATTTCACACGTTTTATTGGTGTGTACACTCTTTTTTATTCACTCTGCTCTCAATATTGACATTCAGCATTGTAATATTTTCCAAGGACAAATATTTATAAAACGAACAACAAGCCAAGTACAGTTTCTTCTTTAGTATCTGTGATAAAATATAGGCTGCTTATAGACCAAATGTATGTGTTTAGACACTGAATAGAGAAACTTGTATATATATATATTTTTTTTTTTTTTTACCATAAATGAGGTGCTTGAACCTGATTTTTTTACATAAACTGCATTACAAGGTGCATAGTAATAAGTTTGGTTTAGTTTAGCAGCAGAGTAACTTTTTAAAACAATGTCAAAAGGGAAAAAAGTCTCTGGTTATATTTTATGGCGCTGTTAAAATCAATGAATCGGTTCTGCAACCTGCATTCAGCAGGGGGCGCTCGTGTTCCTCTGGTTTAAATGGCCGCATTTAATATTATTTTTTTATTATTTATTTTATTGAATAATGTTTATGATTTGAAATACAGAACTGCGGCAGTTTTTAGGAGTACAGAACATTATTTTATACTATATAAATATATAGTATAAGTGCATAAAAAGAGCCTATAGAGCACAGTCTTATTATGAGAAATAATAAATGATGCATTAATACCTTAAATAGAATAAAAATAATATATGATATAATATACTGTAATCTAGTGCACAATTAGTAAGAAAACACGTACCACAGTATTTAGTAAAGTATATATGAATTTCTCTGAGCCAAAATTATTCTGATTATTGTTTAGATTTTAGAGAAACAATCCAGAATTTAGAAAAAAATTTTATAAAATATTTATTGGTTAGCATGTTCTCCTCTCAGCTCTAGGGATTCCCGGTTTGAATCCCAATCTGGGTGGAGTTTCCATGTTCTCCCCGTGTTCTTCTGTTTCCTCCCACAGTCCAAAAACATGGATCAAGTCAATTGAGTTCTCCAAATTGCCCCAAATAGATTGTGTGTGTGAGTGAGTTTGTGCCCAGTGATAGATTAGCGCCCTGTCCTGGGTGTATCTGCCCAGCGCCCGAAACGTTCTCCCTTGGATGGGCATGAGGAACCCCACCATGACCCTAATAGAGGATAAAGCGGAAGATAATGGATGGATGGGTGACACGGTGACTTAGTGGTTGGCATGTTCTCCTCTCAGCACTAGGGATTCCTGGTTCGAATCTCAATTTGGGTGGAGTTTCCATTTTCTCCCCGTGTCCGTGTGGGTTTCCGCCAGGTTCTCTGGTTTCCTCCCACAGTCCAAAAACATGGATCAAGGTCAATTAAAATTGCCCTATATAGATTTGTTTGTGTGAGTGAGTGAGTGTGTGTCCAGTGATAGATTGGCGCCCTGTCCTGGGTGTATCTGCCCAGCGCCCGAAACGTTCTCCCCTGGATGGGCATGAGGAACCCCACCATGACCCTAATAGAGGATAAAGTGGAAGATAATGGATGGACAGTCTGGTTAACAATTCTGCAGTTGCACAACACATTTATAACACAGTTTAACTGTTTTTGTCAGTATTCTGTCAGTCCATTTTGTTCTTTACCCCCATTGAACCAGTCCAATCCTAATCCAGTGTTCATTTGAAACTGCTCTTGTGGTTTGTTTGGGATTTTTTTTCATCGCCACAATATTTCCCTAAATTATAAAGAACCGTTTTGATTTGCTGACTGCTTTAGAGCATGATCTCGGTGTTTTTGGGCGTCGCCAAACGGCCGATTTTACACAGGACTGTTTTGAATCGCTCATGTGGCCCCTCCTTCCATCACCCAGCTACTTCTGCGGTGCAGCAAGAGTCCGCCACAGGGCTGCGGGAGCCTAGTCCGCCTGCTCCGCACACCTTTTTACGCGCTCCTTTCCACCTTCCCCAGTGCCCCTGCCCCATCGTTCGGATCTCAGCCGGCCTCCTTACCCCTCGCTTGAACTTTAATCGACTTTGGCACCGAGCCTTCTGGACACTATGTGGCGCAGCCATGGCGAAGAGGGTTAAACCGGCGCCGAGGACCCTGGAGGATTTGACCCTCGACTCGGGTTACGGCGGCGCGGCAGACTCGTTCAGGTCGTCGAGCTCGTCGCTGTGCTGCTGCTGTCCCGAGGCGCACGCACCGTATGCGCATGGAGCGACCTGCTGCCGCCTGACCGACCGCATGCGCAGTCGCCACGGCAGCTCGGACACCGTCAACGCGGCGTCGGGAGAGGACGCCGAGACCCTGGAGTGCCCTGGACTGTGCGCCAGACTTCCCGAGCTCGACGAGGTGCCGTGGAGCCTCGCGGACGCGCACGCCGCGCTGGCCAAGCACACGGATCCGAGATGCGCCGCCGCCGCCGCCGCCACGGGCGCGGAGCTGATCGCCAGCCTGTCGTCGCTCCTGAGCCGCGCGTTCGTGCGCATCGCCACGGAGGCGCGCCGGCTGAGCCTGCGTTACGCGCGCTGCACCCGGTACGAGGTGCAGAGCGCCGCCAAAATCGTGCTCTCGTGGACCGTGGCGGCCGATTGCGCGGCCGCCGCGCTCAGCGCGCTCTCCACCTACAGCATGAGCACCGAGGACAGGTACAGCCGGGGCAAGTCGGAGCGCTGCGGCCTCGTGTTCTGCGTGGGGCGCTTCTTCCGCTGGATGGTGGACAGCAGCGTGGCGCCGCGGATCCACGAACACGCGGCCATCTACCTGGCCGCCTGTATGGAGAGCTTGTTCCGCGAGGTGCTCGGTCGGGTACTCCACAGCGCGCTCCTGGAACAGGGCAACGGCATGCCCACGCTCACCGTGGAAACCTTTGAACAAGCCATCAACAACGATTCCGAGCTCTATGGTCTCCTCCAGCCACACCAACACCTCATATGTGGCAAAAATGCCAGTGGTAAGTCAGCAGAAGTTCGAGGTTTTGGAATTGTGGTTACTGAGTCATCCAAATTGCTTTATGAGATGCTTGGGGGGGCGGGGGGGGCAGTTTTAGGGTCCTTAAATTGCTCTAAAGTCACACCCTTGCCAACATGTGCAACACAGTCACAACCTTTTTAATTACCACTGATGGCATTCCACAGCATCTTAATGGTGTGGTTTGGATTTGGAGGTTTTAATTCTGTGAAAACGTTTTTAAAAGAAACCCCATTTCAGGCTTGGTGGTTAGTATGTTCTTCTCTCAGCGCTTCGAGTTTCCATGTTCTCTCCGTGTCCACGTGGGTTTACTCCGGGTTCTCCAGTTTCCTCCCACACTCCAAAAACATGGAGCAAGGTCAAATGAGTTCTCCAAATTGCCCCATATAGAGTGTCTGTGTGAGTGAGTGTGTGCCCAGCGATAGATTGGCGTCCTGTCCTGGGTGTATCTGCCCAGCGCCCGAGACGTTCTCCCCTGTATGGGCATGGGGAACCCCCCTGTGACCCTAGTAGAGGATAAAGTGGAAGATAATAGATGGATGGCTGGTTGGTATTCCACAGCATCTCAATGGTGTGGTTTGGATTTGAAGGTTTTAATTCTGTGAAAACGTTTTTAAAAGGAATATACATTTCAGGGCGGCACGGTGGCTTAGTGGTTAGCATGTTCTCCTCTCAGCACTAGGAATCCAGGTTTGAATCTCAATCCGGGTGGAGTTTCCATGTTCTCCCCGTGTCCACGTGGGTTTCCTCCGCATTCTCCGGTTTCCTCCCACAGTCCAAAAACACGTATGAAGGTCAATTGAGCTCTCCAAATTGCCCCATATAGAGTGTGTTTGTGTGAGTGAGTGTGTGCCCAGCGATAGATTGGCGTCCTGTCCTGGGTGTATTTGCCCAGCGCCCGAGACGTTCTCCCCTGGATGGGCATGGGGAACCCCCCCACGACCCTAATAGAGTATAAAGTGAAGATAATGGAGGGATGGATGGTTATCTATTTCACTTACATTTAAATGTAAGCTTCATGTCCTGTGTTACATGAGTTCTAGACCTTACTTAAGAAAGTTGGGTTTTTTTTTGGAGGAAACGGCTTAAAATTTAGAATTGATTCCTAGTTTTATGGAGAATCATATGGACTGAATGGCTTCAGAGGGATAAACAGCAGATGATAAACATTTCATGGCTTATTTTTTCCCTCAGAGTCTGAAGAAAGTTAGGTATCAGAATTTGTTTGCGGTCTGTGAGATGCATGATGTCACAACGTACAGCTGGGTGGAGGGTCAGAGTCTTCAGGTTGACGTGCTTCGGTCTCTGTAGATGAGGCTGCAGGTTTTTTGCTCTTACCATTCATTCATTCATTATCTCCCGCTTATCCTATATTAGGGTCGCGGTGGGGTTCCCCATGCCCATCCAGGGGAGAACTTCTCGGGCACTGGGCAGGACAGGGCGCCAATCCATCGCTGGGCTTGCTTTTACCAGCTTCACATAATTTCACAGCTGATTAAAAAGGTCGTTCAAGGTGAAGCTCCAGCTGGAAAACCTGATCCATCAGATGATAACTGCTTCATCAGTTAATCTAATGCCTCCACCCACATACTTAAATATTAAACCCGCAAAGCATCCATCCACCCACCTCCCTACTGACTTTCAGATCTGTCCATCCACATATCCTCCATTAATTAACTTTTCTAATTACAGATCAATCCAACAATCACTTCCCACCATTCATCATCCATCTATTCATCCGACTATCTATTTAGCCTGCCTGTCTGTCCCCCCTTCTGTTTGTCCACCTGCCTTTCTGTCCCCCTGTCTGCCTGCCTTCTGTCTGTCTTTCCCCCTGTTTGTCCACCTGCGTGTCTGTCTGCCTGTCCCCCTGTGTGTCTGTCCCCCTGTGTGTCTGTCCCCCTGTGTGTCTGTCCCCCTGTCTGTTTGTCCTCCTGTGTGTCTGTCCCCTGTCTGTCTGTTTACCTGTCTGTTTGTCCACCTGTGTGTCTGTCCTCCTCTGTCTGTCTACCTGTCTGTCCCCTTCTCTGTCTATCCCCATCTGTCTGTCCCCCTGTGTGTCTGTCCCCCCGTGTGTCTGTCCCCTGTCTGTTTGTCCACCTGTGTGTCTGTCCTCCTCTGTCTGTCCCCCTGCCTGTCTGTCCCCCTGTGTGTCTGTCTCTGTCTGTCTGTCCCCTTGACTGTCTGCCTGTCCCCCTACCTGGTGGACATCATATTCATGTGAAACTTTACATATAGAGGACATGACCTTCGACTCACATGGACCATTACTGTAAAACAGGGCCGTTCTTTTTCCCAGAGAACAAATTTTGCTCTGTTTTGAGGTTCTTCAGAACCGTGGGCTCTGTGTATCGATGGATCTCTGCTAGAAACCCTGCTATTATGTTTATCCATTTAAATGATCTTTCGGGCCTCCTGCCCAGGCGCTGACATCATCTGTGTGTTACTCCAGTCCACATTTCAGATGTTTGGGCTGCAGGCCAGGCACTCAGAATCTTGTGTAAAGGCAAACACAGGCCTGGCTCTACAGCGTTGGGTTAAGTGTGTGTGTGTGTGTGTGTGTGTGTGTGTGTGTGTGTGTACGTTTAAAGAGCTTGGTTAAAGTCTTTTATACTTTTGCGTCTGATTGCTGGTAATAGGCGACTGTGGGGCCTCTCCTCTCGTCCGTATTCAGTTCAGATCCCATTATTCTTTCTTTTAGTGATGAAAACATTCCCAAAAAGACGTCTGCATTTCAAGCGGAGCTCAGCCTCGCGTCCGGAGCCGGTTTGTCGTGCAGTGGAAATGCCAGTGACTCACTGTCCGTTTGTGCACGATTTCTGTGTCAAGAAGCATGTGGTTTTCACTCTGTGGATGGTGACATCACCAACTGATCCACCCTCCAGCCAAGTGCTCCGACTCACTGGCCAAAAGTGATTCTGCTACGTAGCCATGATTCAGAAAAAGAGAGGATGCCGTTAATCTCTGAGTGATTATCAGAATTACAGAACGAATCCCCAAAGACTTTGAATTGACCTTCAGGATGTGAGTGGAAAATATTACTGAATCAGTCAAACAAACAATATGGATATAAGTATAAGTACTTTTAGGAAGGCTTTCTTGATCTGTGGAATTTGTTGCTCGGAAGATCATTTGTGAGATCAGACACTGATAATCCTGAGGTCTTCATGCACATCCATCCATTATCTTCCACTTTATCCTCTATTAGGGTCACGGGGGGGGTTCCCCATGCCCATCCAGGGGAGAACGTCTCGGACGCTGGGCAGATACATGCAGGACAGGGTGCCAGGACACACTCACTCACACAGACACACTCTATACGGCCAATTTGGAGAATTCAATTGACTTGATCTGGCGGCACGGTGGCTTAGTGGTTGGCACGTTCGCCTGTCAGCGCTAGGGATTCCCGGTTTGAATCCCCATCTGGGTGAAGTTTCCATGTTCTCCCCATGTTTGCGTGGGTTTCCACTGGGTTCTCCGGTTTCCTCCCACAGTCCAAAAACATGGATAAGGTCAATTGAGTTCTCCAAATTGCCCCATATAGAGTGTGTATGCGTGAGTGAGTGTGTGAGTGAGTGTGTGCCCAGCGATAGATTGGGGCCCTGTTCTGAGTGTGTCTGCTCAGCGCCTGAAATGTTCTCTCCTGGATGGGCATGGGGAACCCCCCCGCGACCCTAAAGAAGATAACAGATGAATGAATTGACTTGATCCATGTTTTTGGACTGTGGGAGGAAACTGGAGAACCCGGAGGAAACTTACACGGACACGGGGAGGACATGGAAACTCCACCCAGATTGGGATTCGAACCGGGAATCCCTAGTGCTGAGAGGAGAACATGTTAACCACTAAGCCACCGTGCCGCCCTCTTCATGCACAATGGTTTCTAAATGATATTGTAATACAATAGAGATAAAGAGTAGCTCCGTACATGGAAACACCTCACTGATGGAAGAGGCAATCAGAGAGTCCGACTGATTTCATCTGACAGAATAACTGCAGCTGGAACTCTTATATTCACCTTGAATGATTGTGATGAGGAGAAAGTCATCTTGGAATAAACATACAACACTTCATTTTCATTTATTCATTATCTCCCGCTTTATCCTCTATTAGGGTCACGGGGGGGGTTCCCCATGCCCATCCAGGGGAGAACGCCTCAGGCGCTGGGCAGATACACCCAGGACAGGACGCCAATCTATCACTGGGCACACACTCACTCACACAGACACACTCTATATGGGGCAATTTTGAGAACACATTATTTTATAGGAATAAAATTCCCAGACAAACAATAGAAACCAGCACAACTGCAGAACAGTGCAGGGCTACAAAGGGTTAAAGGTTTGGGAACAAAATGTCCAACTCGCTGATGTTACTGTGGGGTTTCTGCGTGACGTTGTCCGTATAGTCTTCATTTTCATTGATTATAGATTTGCTGTGTTTTTTCCTGCGCAGCGTTGCTCATCGACCTTGCGTCGACCTTCAGCTTGCGCTGAAGACTCGAATCCCTGATAAATCTCTGCGGTTAAAGTGAGATGAATCTCTGCTCTCTGTGTATCTTTATTTTATTGGTGTTTGAGCCTCAGAAGGTTTCGGAAGATGAATCTGATTTCAGGTTCAATGCTCGAACACCCCACGGTGAAGTGTTATTACCTTTCTCTGGTCTCCTAAACGTATAAAATGCATATGCATATGTATTAGAAAAGATAAGGACTGGTGATGGAGCATGTAGGATTTCTCCACCTCGCTGCAGCATCTGTGGGGGCTGAGGTGCAACGGCAGAAGTGGGCTGTTCAGGATCACAGGTCTGTTGTGTATCTCTGTTAGCTCTGTTCCAGGCGCTGAAGGGTGTCGGTGAGTGTAAAGAGAAAAGTGTCCAGGCACGAGAAAGATCTCGTAGCAGGTTCATCTCTAATTCAGGTTCTAACACCATGAACATAATGGTTTACATATTTTATATGCTTAAATTGGCTTTCGGCTTAGTGGTTAGCATGTTCTCCTCTCAGCACTAGGCATTCCCGGTTCGAATCCCCATCTGGGTGGAGTTTCCATGTTCTCCCCGTGTCCGCGTGGGTTTCCTCCGGGTTCTCCGGTTTCCTCCCACAGTCCAAAAACATGGATCAAGTCAATGAGTTCTCCAAATTGCCCCATATAGAGTTTGTGTGTGTGAGTGAGTGTGTGCTCAGCGATAGATTGGCGCCCTGTCCAGGGTCTATCTGCCCAGCGCCCGAAACGTTCTCCCCTGGATGGACATGGGGAACCCCGCCGCGACCCTACTAGAGGATAAAACAGGAGATAATGAATTAATGAATAAATTGGCTTTCAGACAACATATTCCGAAATCTACTTTGCGCTCATGGTGTGAAAGCGGTGCAGATGTCTTTGCTCCTGTGCCACCCAAAGCATCCCTCGTATCCCTGTTGGCTTCTCTGTACTTCTACACTGACGTTTGTCTTTAACACTTGTTGCTGACCTCTGCTTAGTCCAGCTGATGAGAAAGGGTGGTATTATGTATTGGAGATCAGGTGTAGTTGGCTTTGCTCCTGTGCCACCCAAAGCATCCCTCGTATCCCTGTTGGCTTCTCTGTACTCCTACTCTGCCGTGTGTCTTCAACACTTGTTGCATGACCTCTGCTTAGTCCAGCTGATGAGATTAGATGCCATAGTGACACCATAAGGAACCAGACTGACTGAGAATCCATCCATCCATCCATTATTCATTCATTCATTCATTCATTATCTTCCGCTTTATCCTATATTAGGGTCGCGGGGTGAAGTTCCCCATGCCCATCCAGGGGAGAACGTCTTGGGTGCTGGGCAGATACACCCAGGACAGCCAATCTATTACTGGGCTCACACACACTCACACACACAGACACGCACACAAACACACTCTATATGGGGCAATTTGGAGAACTCAATTGACTTGATCCATGTTTTTGGACTGTGGGAGGAAACCGAAGAACCCGGAGGAAACCCACGCGGACACGGGGAGAACATGGAAACTCCACCCTAACTGAGAATAGTAATCTTTTTCATTCATTTATTATCTTCCACTTTATCCTATATTAGGGTCGCGTGGGGGGGGGTGTTCCCCATGCCCATCCAGGGGAGAACGTTTCGGGTGCTGGACAGATACACCCAGGTCAGGGCGCCAATCTATTGCTGGGCACACACTCACTCACACAGACACACTCTATATGGGGCAATTTGGAGAACTCAATAGACTTGATCCATGTTTTTGGACTGTGGGAGGAAACCGGAGAACCCAAAGGAAACCCACGCGGACAAGGGGAGGACATGGAAACTCCACCCAGATTGGGATTCGAACCGGGAATCCCTAGCACTGAGAGGAGAACATGCTAACCACTAAGCCACCGTGCCGCCCCTGACTGAGAATAGTAATCTTAATAAACAGCAGGCTCTCTCTTTTATATCTGACATCAATTCACAATCCTGTGACATCTTGAGTAACGATGAGGAAAGTCTGGATTTACTCCTGAGCAGTTGTTTACAAAAGTCTTCCATGGTTCATGGCTTGTTTCTTATTCAGGGGCAGTGACATCCTCATAAAAACTTCAGTTTATTGACAGTGTGACACAACCCTCGATGTCACAATGTGTTTCCTGAAAAAGCTGTTGAAACTTGATCAGAGCTGTTGGCTTGCTTCATCCAGAAACCTGCTTTTTTCAGATCGGCAACATGTTTCCAGGGCCTTGCTAATAATCCGGATCATTAAACGTGGATTAATTAATCACAAGGATTTGGTTTGATGTGCGTAATAAATTATGAATCTGACATTTCCAACTGCGACTGCGAGACGTTTGCATTATTAATCATCATTAATAATCATTTCTTCATATATTGCACAAATTTCATGTTTCTTCCATAAATCAAGTTCAATATTCCGAGTGATTTCAGAAACAGGGGACAGTGACCATACTTCAACTCTGGCTTATGTAAGACCGTGCATGTGCACCATACAGTCGGGTTTCTCCTGTGGGCATGGTGACATTTGGGAGACTGTTCTGATGCCCAGGGACAGAAGGTTCCCAGTATGAAGCGGCAGGTCTGGACAGCAGGAACTCATTATTACTCTACTGTGAAAAACAATGAACCATTTATTAAATACTCATCCATTCACACAATTAACGTATGAAGACACGTCATATACAGATTGTGGATGACCATAAATATGTGGACATCCTTTAATTATTAAGAGGTAATGCTGATGAAATATAAAATCCCTACCATTACTGTACATTATAAAGCTATTGTGGTGTAGGGACACCTGCACAGATCCATGTACCCTGATGAGTTTATGTAAGACCGTGCATGTGTACCATACAGTCGGGTTTCTCCTGTGGGCATGGTGACATTGGGAGACTGTTCTGATGCTCAGGGACATGCCCACCTGCACAGATCCATGTACCCTGATGAGTTTGTTACAATATTGGGAACTAGAGACTTAAATGGAAGGGAGATGGGTGGATAGATGGATGGATACTTTATTGATCCCAAAAGGGAAATTTAGGAAGAGAGTGGGGGAAAAGGGTACTCAACAAACCATTTGCACATTTATGGTACATTCCTGATGCTCATTAAGTATCTTGAAATCCCTGCTTAGGGTCCCTGTATTGAATATGCTGTGCAGGGGTTTGAACCCATCCATCCATCTATCCATCCATCCATCATCTTCCGTTTTATCCTGTAATAGGGTCGCGGGTGGGTTCCTCATGGACATTTTGGGCACTGGGTAGATACACCCAGGACAGGGCATCAATCTATCGCTGGCCACACACTCACTCACACAGACAAACACACACACACTCTATATGGGGCAATTTGGAGAATTCAATTGACCTGGATCCATATTTTTTGGAACCCTGAGGAAACCCACGCGGACACGGGGAGAACATGGAAACTCCACCAAATTGAGATTAGAACGGGGAATCCCTAGCGCTGAGAGGAGAACATGCCAACCACTAAGCCACCGTGTAGTCCATAGTCCAGTCCTTTAACCCAATGCCCCTTGCCCATTTAATTTCTTGTATCTGCTGTAAGCTGTAATATGTACGGAAAATCTTTGGCTTTAGTGTCATCATGTCAAATAGATCACACTGATGACAGGGACTTTCAGCCAATAGCAGTGAGCTGATGCTCTGCTAATAGGCTGTGGCAAAGGGTTTATTTCAGGACATCTGCTGTGATTGATCAATGCAGAGGGAAAATACAAAGAATTCAATGCAAACTCTGCCAGTGGGGTTTAATGGTGGCATCCACTGTGTTGATTAAACATCCATTACGATGGTTTAACCCAAATACAAGTGTAATTAGTGAGTCAGGAAACTCATTTTGTGTTTCTATCTGTAACATAGTATCTATATAATCGAACTATAATATTAGTTCCTGTTCTGTTGCGTTACGTATTTATTTATTAAGTGCAGATTTTTGGCCGCTTACTGGCTAAGGTGACCACATTCCAATTCACCAGCTGTGGGACAAAGACTATGTTTGTGTGGGACAATGTGGGACGCCAATGCACTGCCATATATATATATATATATCATTCATTCATCCATCCATTATCTTCCGCTTTGTCCTATATTAGGGTCGGCGTGGGGAAGGGTTCCCCATGCCCATCCAGGGGAGAATGTTTCGGGCGCTGGGCAGACACACAAAGGACAGGGCGCCAATCTATCACTGGGCACAGACTCACACAGACATGCACACATACACACACTATATAGGGCAATTTGGAGAACTCAATGGACTTGATCCATGTTTTTGGACTGTGGGAGGAAACCGGAGAACCCAGAGAAAACTCACACGGACACAGAGAACATGGAAACTCCACCCAGATGGGGATTTGAACCGAGAATCCCTAGTGCTGAGAGCGAACGTGCTAACCAATAACCGTGCCGCTCTCTGTCTCTGTCTCTGTCTCTGTCTCTGTCTCTCTCTCTCTCTCTCTATATATATATATATATATATGTATATAGGTATATATAGGAAAAAACTAATGAAATTGCATGACTGGTCACCCTATCACTGGCATGTAAAACAGTTTTCTCTTGGTAAATGTACGCAGTTATAATAAGCAGCAGCAACAGCAACCTCTACTGGTGGCTCTGAAGAGATATGAAAGGAATAGCGCCGCTTCTTTGTGCAGAGTGATGTTTCCTGTGAACCGTTAGGTTGGTGTCACGCAAAGTTTCCATTTTTTGAAAAGCTTTTGTGGAATTTTTGGACTTAAACTGAAAGAAATTCGCGAGAAAAGCAACTTGCGAGCACTTTTTAAAAAACTTGTAGGTTTAAACAGTTTAGGGGCGGCACGGTGGCTTAGTGGTTAGCACATTCTCCTCTCAGCGCTAGGGATTCCCGTTTCGAATCCCCATCTGGGTGGAATTTCCATCTTCTCCCCGTGTCTGCGTGGGTTTCCTCCGGGTTCTCCGGTTTCCTCCCACAGTCAAAAACATGGATCAAGTGAATTAAGTTCTCCAAATTGCCCCATATAGAGTGTGTTTGAGTGAGTGTGTGCCCAGCGATGGATTGGGGCCCTGTCCTGGGTTTATCTGCCCAGCGCCTGAGACGTTCTCCCCTGGCTGGGCATGCGGAACCCCACCACGACCCTAATAGAGGATAAAGCGGAGATAATGAATGAATGAATAAACAGTTTAGGCAAGGCCTTTTCCTTGACCTCAACTCTATCCCAAAAATTTGGGATGAATTAAAATGGAGATTGCGAGCAAGGTAATCTCATCCATCATCGGTGTCTGACCTCCTAAATGCTTTTCTGTCATAAAAGTCCTGAAATCAAACTCCAAAATCTTGTCGAAAGCTTTTTGTTGAGGAGCTCTGCAAAATGGGGACGAATCAAAATGGGATGTAGTGAAAGCTCCTGTTTGTGTCGCAGTACTTTTGTCAGTCCACATGTTGTATTTTCTTCTTGGGGCTAATAACACTCTGAACGACGGAGGCAGATCCGATGTGAAGACCTGCAGACAGACAGCAATAGTCTGTCCCCTAATCACACGTCTGTGCTGCACAACTGTGCTTCGTGTCAACAGAGGATGAAATTACACGTTTAATGGCGCACATGATACGGTGTCTGTATGAGAGCTTGATCAAGGTGACCTTGAGAAAGACAAAGGGTTTTTACTCTTCACATGGGGGGGGATTCACAGAGGAACATGGAGATGAAGTGTATGTGGGGTAAACGGTAGCGGTGGTGCAGCTTCACTTATGTAATGTGTACAATCATACACTCATCACCATTCACTGACATTAGAACTGGACATTTTTTTTCGGCATCATGCTGGAAACAGGAAATGCCCCTCCCCAAACTGCTGTCAGACTGCTATATTAAAATTCTAAACCAAACTGGGGCTAAGTGGTTAGCACGTTCTCCTCTCAGCACTAGGGATTCCTGGTTTGAATCCCCATCTGGGTGGAGTTTCCATGTTCTCCCCGTGTCCATGTGGGTTCACTCTGGGTTCTCCGGTTTCCTCCCACAGTCCAAAAACATGGATCAAGTCAATTGAGTTCTCCCAATTGCCCTATATTTTGCATGACAACTTTTTTGCCCCAACTTTGCATGACACCAACCTAACGGTTCACAGGAAACGTCACTCTGCATAAAGAAGCGGCGCTATTCTTTCCATATCCCTTCAGAGCCACCAGTAGAGGTTGCTGTTGCAGCTGCTTATTATAACTGTGGACATCTACCAAGAGAAAACTGTTCTACATGCCAGTGAGCGGCCAAAACTCTGCACTTCATAAATAAGTAATGAATGCAACAGAAGAGGAACTAACATTATATTTAGATTATGTACATACCATATTACAGATAGGGTGGCACTGTGGCTAAGTGGTTAGCATGTTCTTCTATCATTAGGGGATTCCTGGATTGAATCCTTATCTTGGTGGAGTTTCCATGTTCTCCCCGTGTCCATGTGGGTTCACTCCGGGTTCTCCGGTTTCCTCCCACAGTCCAAAAACATGGATCAAGTCAATTGAGTTCTCCAAATTGTGTGTTTGTGTGAGTGAGTGTGTGCCCAGTGATAGATTGGTGCCCTGTCCTGGGTGTATCTGCCCAGCGCCCGAGACGTTCTCCACTGGTTGGGCATGGGGAACCCAATCACAACCCTAATAGAGGATAAAGCAGAAGATAATGGATGGATAGATAAACCAATGTAGATGAACATTATGGGAGTTCATTGACTCCAGTTGGACGCTCTGCAGGTTGTCGTTAGAACTTGCGTGGATTTTACTTTTAAAAAAGAAATTTTGAAACCAGTTTTCAATTTTTTGACCAGTCAGAGACATCTTCCTATCGAACAGAGCCTTGTTTAAAAGAAATTGGAGGGAAATCTTCAATCTTAACACCATATTTCTCACCAGCTGTGAGAGCTGATGTGTGTGTGGGTGAAGTTTAGTCATAGGGAGTTGCTCTGTGACTGAATAATTAGAATATTAATATCGTGTCCCATGCTGACGGCAGCGGATTGGCCCAGTTGGGTGTCTGTAATTAAGCTGATGGATAGCCGTATAAGAGACGTATGCTGGCGGTGAATTCATTAAGTTCAGGGATGTTAATGATCTTCTGTATACAAGGCTGAGCTCAGCAGAACACATGTGGATCCCAGTTGTAGCGTTCGCTCGGTTCTTCACCGCGTGCGGCAAAATCCCGGGATGCTGCATTCACCCAAATACGAACGTGCACTCGGTTTTTCTAATAGCTTTGTGTGGAGGAGATTAGCAAACCTGCATGGAATAATTAGGACTAATCCAGGAGTTTCTTTCTCGGCATGAGGATAGAGGAGATCCTGTCATTCTTACTGTGTGTACAGCTTCGCAGGTTTATTATAGGCTTTTGCTTTGGCACCGTGTGAGTTCAGAAGGCATTATTATGTAAGTCGAGTGTGGTTCAGGTGCTGAGCACCGACAACAGAATTGGGAAAACCAACAGGCAGAGGGTGAGGAGTCATATTGAATTCATTAATCATGTTCATCCTGAAGCTGATGGGTCTTGACCTCGCCGATGCCGATTCAAGTGCTGCAGGACATGAGCGCTGAAACTGGAATTCGGAGCAGGATTGAGGAGAAGGGTGGACTGATAAGGGATTTATCACATGCACAGACGCGTCTGCTACTCCGGCGTCTCCGTCAGCGCGCATGCAGATGCCAACGTTAAAGTAAAAGTGATAAAGTGAGCTATTTTTCCGACAGTACTGACAAACAGAGGAATGTGTCCTCCGCATTTAACCCATCTGTGCAGTGAACACAGTGCACACTGAGTGAAGTGAGCACATGTGCCCAGATCATTGGGCAATCCTGTACACGGTACACAGGGAGCAATTGGTGTTAGGTGCCTTGCCCAAGGGCACTTTAGCCCTGAGAACTGTGTAAATCAAGCCTTTAACATTCTCATGTCCCATAATGTTCCTCTACATTCCAGTTTGGTTTATCCATCCATCCATTATCTTCCGCTTTATCCTCTATTAGGGTCGCAGTGGAGATCCCCTTGCCCATCCAGGGAAGAACGCCCCACCAATTACTATGGCGAAAGTGCCCTTGGTTTAAAAATATCTTTTTTAAAGTAAAATCCACGCAAGTTCTAACAACAACCTGCAAAGCGTCCAACTGGAGTCAATAAACGATACCTGAGAACTGTGTAAGTCAAGTCTTTAACATTCTCATGCCCCATAATGTTCCTCTACATTCCAGTTTGGTTTATCCATCCATCATCTTTATCCTCTATTAGGGTCACGGTGGGGTTCCCCATGCCCATCCAGGGAAGAACGTCCCACCAATTACTACGCCAGTATTTTCCTATCATCCTCTTTGCAGGTTGTCGTTAGAACTTGCGTGGATTTTACTTTGAAAATGATATTTTTTAACCAGTTTTCAATTTTTTGACCAATTGCACTTGAGCCGTAGTAATTGGTGGGACGTTCTCCCCTGGATGGGCATGGGGAACCCCACCGACACCCTAATAGAGGATAAAGCAGAAGATGATGGATGGATAAACCAAACTGGAATGTAGAGGAACATTATGGGACATTCATTCATTCATTATCTCCCGCTTATCCTCTATTAGGGTCGCGGTGGGGTTTCCCATGCTCATCCAGGGGAGAACGTCTCGGGCGCTGGGCAGATAGACCCAGGACAGGGCGCCAATCCATCGCTGGGCACACACTCACTCACACAGACACACTCTAAATGGGGCAATTTTTGAGGATTCAATTAACCTGATCCATGTTTTTGGACTGTGGGAGGAAACCGGAGAACCCGGAGGAAACCCACGCAGACACGGGGAAAACATGGAAACTCCACCCAGATGGGGATTCGAACCGGGAATCCCTAGCGCTGAGAGGCGAATGTGCTAACCACTAAGCCACCGTGCCGCCCATTATGGGACATGAGAATGTTAAAGGCTTGACTTACACAGGTCTCAGGTATCGTTCATTGACTCCAGTTGGACGCTTTGCAGGTTGTTGTTAGAACTTGTGTGGATTTTACTTTAAAGTAAAGTGCCCTTGGTCAAAAAATTTAGAACTGGTTAAAAAATATCTTTTTTAACCAGTTTAAAATTTTTTGACCAAGGGCACTTTAGCCGTAGTAATTGGTGGGACCGGGAATCGTACCAGAGACCTTCAGGGTATATAACCACAAGCCTACGACGGCCTTAAAGCTGGATGTCACCTTGAAACTGGATTAACTCACCAACCTTGGAGTTAGATCAGCAAATATCTGTTCTGTATGGGAAGGGAAAAGATCTGAAGCAGCATCCTGGCAGTTCTGCAGTTTCAGAACGTAGTCCATCTGTCCATCTTATTTACTCCTCTTCGCTTAAGCTTGGGACCCCAACAGAGCGGGGACTATTTGAGTGGTGGATTTTACTCTGACAATCACATGGTGGTGGTGCATTAGTGTGTGGATTAGACTCTGCAGTGCCAGTCTTCCTCTAATCCATGCTCAGTGCTTACAGGACGCTTGTTGTCAGCCACATTCAGCATAAAAATATAGGAAATGGAATTAATTTCCAATTGTGATCTGAAGGACAGAATGTCCACATACTTTTGCCATGTAGTTTACAATAAACAATCAAGAAATCACCTATTAAAATCCATCCATCCATTATCTTCCGCTTTATCCTCTATTAGGGTCGCAGGGGGGGGGGTGTTCCCCATGCCCAGGGGGGGGGTGTTCCCCATGCCAAACCAGGAGAGAACGTTTCGGGCGCTGGGCAGATACACCCAGGACAGGATGCCAATCTATCGCTGGGCACACACTCACTCACTCACACTACATGGGGCAATTTGGAGAACTCAATTGACTTGATCCATGTTTTTGGACTGTAGGAGGAAACCGAAGAACCTGGAGGAAACCCACGCGGACACGGGGAGAACATGGAAACTCCACCCAGATTGGGATTTGAACCAGGAATCCCTAGCGCTGAGAGGAGAACATTCTAAACCACTAAGCCACCTATTAAAATATTAATACTAATTAACTGTAAACTTTTGGGGTTGCATATTTTACATCTGTAATTATCCATCCATTCATAATCTTCCACTTTCTCCTCTACTAGGGTTGTGGGGGGTTCCCCATGCCCATCCAGGGGACAAGGTTTTGGTCACAGGGCAGATACACCCAGGACAGGGCGCCAATCCATCGCTGGGAAACCTCTGTTATTAATTATAGTAAGTTAATTACAGAATCAGTCTTGTAATGATTGTCTCCCTGCACTAGACATCAACCAGTCCAGTGCTCTGCCTCCTGCCTCAGCACCAGGAATTCTGATATAAGTGACTCCCAGTGCGAGAGCAGCTCGGTCTGCCCTGATTGCACATGCAAGTAAAAGCACTTTAAAGCAATTCATGCCGTTCAAACCTCTGCCTCTGAAAGTAGGGCGGCCAAAACCGTGCGAACCTCCATTTGACAGGAAGGATGTAGCAGTCCCTGGTGTTCCCTCAGGCTGCGGTAGGGCTGGGAGCTACTCAGCACAGAATCCTCGTACTGAAATCAGACAGGCGTGCGGGAAGCCTGGATCGTACCATTTTGGAACCAGTTTTTCTTTCTTGATCACATTCAGTGAGATCATTCCCAGCTACAGTATGTTTGAAAACGGGTTCGAGTTATTGATCCCTATGAAAAGACAGGGTAGCTCAGTGGTTAGGGCGTTGGGCTATCAATCTGTTGGAGGTTCAAATCCCAGGTCCACTGAAGTAGTACTATGGCAATTGATGGATGAATGGATGGAAAAGGATATCTCCAGCCCTCATTCATACCCATACCTTGTTGCACAGTACTCTTGGGGCAAAGGTAAAGAAACATGCAGGGTCCAAACACACTTTTGGGGGAGGAACGGCCAAGCCAAAGGCATTGTTCACTTCAGGGCGCAGTAGCTCAGTGGTTAGGGTGTTGGGCTATCAATCTGAAGGTTGGGGGTTCAAATCCCAGGTCCACTGAAGTTACCAGTGTGGGTCCTTGAGCAAGACCCTTAACCTTCATTGCTCCAGGGATGTTGTGATGAACCCTGTGCTCACCTTGTAAGTCACTTTGGATAAAAGCATCCAATAAATGACAATCTGAAGGTTGCGGGTTTAAATCCCAGGTCCACTGAAGTTACCAGTGTGGGTCCTTGAGCAAGAACCTGTTAAAAGCTTCTGTTAAATGACCAAATGTAAATGTAATGCATTACATGTAATGCTTCTCCAAGCATCTCATGTCTCATGCAGAGTAGCCTTTAAAGATACTGAGGAAAAAAACATGTAATGTAAATGTAAGACAGAAAGTCTTTTCCATTATTCAGGTGTACAATTTGTAGGCGACGCACTAGTGTGCCGTTAGAGGTGGAGGTGTCCTAATACTTTTGTCCATCCATCCATCTATCCATTATTTTCCGCTTTATTCTCTATTAGGATCGTGGGAGGGGGGGGGATGGGGGTGGTTCCCCATGCCCATCCAGGGGAGAACGTTTCGGGCGCAGGGCAGATACACCCAGGACAGGACGCCAATCTATCACAGGACACACACTCACTCACACACAGAAGTTGAAGTTCAAGTTATTTATTTATAGAGCGCCTTTTACAACAGTACATCATCACAAAGCAGCTTTACAGAATGAAAAGCCTTTAAACCCCCAAAGGCAAGCCGAAGTGACAGTGGCAAGAAAAAACTCCCTGTTATGTTGTTACTTAAGGAAGAAACCTTGGGAGGACCAAGACTCAGTGGGAGATTCATCCTCCTTGAGTGGTCAGGCAGCAACAACAAGGCAGTCACACAGACACGCACACATACACACTCTACATGGGGCAATTGGGAGAACTCAATTGCCCTTGATCCACGTTTTTGGACTGTGGGAGGAAACCGGAGAACCAGGAGGAAACCCACGCGGACACGGGGAGAACATGGAAACTCCACCCAGATAGGGATTCAAACGGGGAATCCCTAGCCTGAGAGGAGAACATGCCAACCACTAAGCCACCGTGCCGCCCGGATGGTATATTAACCATGGGGATGGGGATGGATGGGGATGGATGGATGGGGAGAACGTTTTGGGCGCTGGGCAGATACACCCAGGACAGGGTGCCAGTCTATCCCCAGTCTCCACCCAGATTGGGATTCCAACGGCGAATCCCTAGCCTAATAGGAGAACATGCCAACCACTAAGCCACCGTGGCGTCTGGGGTTTGAACCATCAACCTTATTCATAGTCCAGTCCTTTAACCCAATGCCCCTTGCCCATTTAATTTCGTATATCTGCTGTAAGCTGTAATCCCTATCCCTATCGCTGAGAGAACATGCCAACCACGAAGCCACCGTGCCGCCTACTTTTGTCCATATAATGTAAATGATTGACAGCACTTTCAGTGGCTCGCTTTCTGAAGGAGGACCATCAAAGATGAAATAAATCATACACGCTGTGAGGAAATCGCTCATTTATTTGAAAAGGGAAGTCTAAGAGAGGTTATTTCCCATGACCGTCATGTCTGTACTTCTCTATAATCTTCTCCATTTTTGCACCTCGAAGAATTGCGAAATGTTTTCAGATCAGAAGCAGCAGGACAAGAGACGAGGTCCATGTCAAAATACATCGGTGACCAATAAAGGCAGTGTCCCTGCCAGTCCCTCTGGCTTTTGTTCAGAACTCAAGCAACCATCCCATCTGTCCCGAGCGAGTCCATCAGAAGCACTCCTGTCTGGCCGGCTTTATATTTATCTCCCTGCCAAGCAGCACATTCCCCCCTCGGCTGAGCTGCACCGCAGATGGGAAAAATGTGCTGTGCCTCTGTGATTGTGATTGATGGGAAATAGAGTACACCTGTTTTGCAACCTCTCCGGCTTTAAAGTCAAGACCGTTTGTTTATCTCAGACGTCGGCGTCTTGATTGTTTCCTGTTTACATAAATGCGATGCGGTAGGTTCTTCATAGAAATTTTCTTTTTCGTGTGGATATATAATAAAAGGGCGGCACGGTGGCTTAGTGGTTGGCATGTTCTCCTCTTAGCTCTAGAGATTCCCAGTTCGAATCCCCATCTGGGTGGAGTTTCCATGTTCTCCCCGTGTCTGCGTGGGTTTCCTCCAGGTTCTCCGGTTTCCATCCACAGTCCAAAAACATGGATCAAGTCAATTGAGTTCTCACAATTGCCCCATATAGAATGTGTCTGTGTGAGTGAGTGTGTGCCCAGTGATAGATTGGCGCTCTGTCCTGGGTATCTGCCCAGCGCCTGGAATGTTCTCCCCTGGATGGGCATGGGGAACCCCCCCGCGACCCTAATAGAGGATAAAGTGCAAGATAATGGATGGATGGTCGGCACGGTGGCTTAGTGGTTGGCATGTTCTCCTCTCAGCGCTAGGGATTCCCGGTTGGAATCCCCATCTGGGTGGAGTTTCCATGTTCTTCCTGTGTCCGCGTGGGTTTCCTCTGGGTTCTCCGGTTTCATCCCACAGTCCAAAAACATGGATCAAGTCAATTGAGTTCTCCAAATTGCCCCATATAGAGTGTGTCTGTGTGAGTAAGTGTGTGCCCAGCGATAGATTGGCGATAGATTGGTCGTGGTGGGGGGGTTCCCCATGCCCATCCAGGAGAGAATGTTTCGGGTGCTGGGCAGATAGACCCAGGACAGGACACCAATCCATCACTGGGCACACACTCACTCACACAGACACACTCTAAATGGGGCAATTTGGAGAAGCCAATTGAGCTTGATACATGTTTTTGGACTGTGGGAGGAAACCAGAGAACCCGGAGGAAACCCACGCGGACACGGGGAGAACATGGAAACCACCCAGATTGGGATTCGAACCGGGAATCCCTAGTGCTGAGAGGAGATCATGCCAACCACTAAGCCACCGTGCTGCCTGTTAAGAGAAAAGATTCTGATTTTCACACAAAGACTTTCTAAAATCCAGTGGAAGGCATGAAGACCCTTCCTACGAGTTGACAAAGCCACGATGGTTGGCCGTTCACATACTTTCGGGTGGACCGTGTACATATTTAGCAGACTGTAATGATACATTCAGGCGGTATACACCACAGGTTATTTGGGAAATGTCCAGTTTTATCCGTGTGGTTACAGTAAGTAATCCGAGGCTGTACTTCCTGCCCCGGGTCAGCATCCGCTGGGCTGTGGATTGATCGCTGTTTATTTGGCTATGCAACTCGGCCCAGTTCTCCAAAAATAAACCTCGGACTGTCTGCTTTCGCCCAGCGACTCAGCTGTGTGCGGTTCATCCCCATGATACCGTGCACCCCTGTGCTGCCGGTAGCAGCCTGCCAATGACAAAATTCACAGAGCTATTAAAGGAGCTACAGTCATCTTGATCTAAAGGCTCGACTCTCAGGACTCTGATAATGACCGGTTTTAAGGACAGGAGTGCATGAATCAGCTAAAATTGTTGATACAGGTTGAGCTCATTTATCTCTCATTAAAATCTTATCAATTGCCATTGGGGCGGCACAGTGGCTTAGTGGTTGGCATGTTCTCCTCTCAGCACTAGGGATTCCCAGTTCGAATCCCATCTGGGTGGAGTTTCCATGTTCTCCTCGTGTCTGCGTGGATTTCCTCCGGGTTCTCCGGTTTCCTCCCACAGTCCAAAAACATGGAGCAAGTCAATTGAATTCTCAAAAATTGCCCCATATAAAGTGTGTCTGTGTGAGTGAGTGTGTGCCCAGCGATGGATTGGTGTCCTGTCCTGGGTCTATCTGCCCAGCGCCTGATGTTCTCCCCTGGATGGGCATGGGGAACCCCCCCGCGACCCTAATAGAGGATAAAGCGGGAGATGATGAATGAATGAACGATTGCCATTGGCTGAATTTTAATGATATTTTAATATCACTAATGTGTTTTTAAAGCAACAATGATTAGTAGTACAGCAGGCCTGGTGCTCAGGTCGATTACGTGACCTAATTACATTCGCTGCGGCCGCTTAAATGACTTTGCAATGATAGATAAACAGTACTGAGGGTTAATCATGGACCAACAGTTTCTCCTGGAGCCTGGCTCTATTTCTTACCTCCATATGGAAACACTGCATGGAACGCTTTGCTTCTGAGCCTTTGGATGTTGCATCATTGCAATTCCATGTTGGAATCTTGCCTTTTCCCAACATCACCCGTAAAATTCATTCATCCATTATCTTCCGCTTTATCCTATATTAGGGTCGCGGGGGGAGGGGGGGGTTTCCCCATGCCCATCCAGGGGAGAACGTTTCGGGTGCTGGGCAGATACACCCAGGACAGGGCTCCAATCTATCGCTGGGCACACACTCACACACACAGACACACTCTATATGGGGCGATTTGGAGAACTCAATTGACTTGATCCATGTTTTTAGACTGTGGGAGGAAACCGGAGAACCCGAGGAAACCCACACGGACACCGGGAGAACATGGAAACTCCACCCAGATGGGGATTCGAACCGGGAATCCCTAGTGCTGAAAGGAGAACGTGCTAAACACTAAGCCACCGTACCGCCTCACCCGCAAAATATCTAATAAAATCATACGACGGCAGGCCGCGGGCCGCATGCTACAGCACGTGCTTTAACTGTATCGTTTAAAATGACTTTATTAGGTGTTGAAAGTGTGAAATAATAATACTAATAATAATGAGATGATGGTGAGGAAGATTAAAGGTGGCAGCGAAGACTGCGGTATTAATAAATATGAGGTTTTCCTCTGGCACTGACTTTCATTTGCACTTCTTTTGCAGCAGAGAGAAAATGCACATTAACCAAACAGTATTGGATTTCAGTTTCTTAGGTCGGTGTCAGAAAAATCTCATTAGCAGCGTTTCACCCCCAAGACAACTGAGAAGAAAAACATTAACATACAGCGTGGTCTTACGAACCGAGACACAAATGAATCAAACATTAGATCAGTCAGGAACCGGAGTCGGAACAATTAATCGCTCTGAAAGGAACTGCTGAGAGCAGTGTTTGTGTTTGGATGAAGTAAACATGACTAGAAGACACAAGTGAAAACAGAAAAAGATAAGATTTAAATTAGATTTTAATTTTGAGGTATGTTTTAAGGCCCAGCGATGGATTGGCGCTCTGTCTTGGGTGTATCTGCCCAGCGCCCGAAACATTCTCCCCTGTATGAGCATGGGGAACCCCCCCGCGACCCTAATAGAGGATAAAGTGGAAAATAATGGATGGATGGTATGTTTTAAGTTTTGGGAAACCCCTTGCAGGTGTAATATTAATGTATTGTGGCATCTGTCATTATGGACTAGGGGGCGGAGCTTAATATGCAGCCACCCGGCAGCACTTATGCTTAAGATAAGATAGACGTTTATTTGTCCCTCAAATGGGGAAATTTACATTCAGACAAATTAGAAGAAAGGTGAGAGGTATTTAATCCTTAGAAAGAGATTTTAAAAAATAGAATAAATAGAATTAGAAATATATATATATATATATATATATATATATATATATATATATTCATTCATCATCTCCCGCTTTATCCTCTATTAGGGTCACGGTGGGGTTCCCCATGCCCATCCAGGGGAGAACGTCTCGGGCGCTGGGCAGATAAACCCAGGACAGGGCGCCAATCCATCGCTGTGCACACACTCACTCACACAGACACACTCTATAGCGGGCAATTTTGAGAATTCAATTAACTTGATCCATGTTTTTGGACTGTGGGAGGAAACCGGAGAACCCGGAGGAAACCCACGCAGACACGGGGAGAACATGGAAACTCCACCCAGGGGATTCGAACCGGGAATCCCTAGCGCTGAGAGGAGAACATACTAACCACTAAGCCACCGTGCCGCCCTATATATATATATATATACTGTATATATATACACGATAGGGGCGGCACGGTGGCTTAGTGGTTAGTATGTTCTCCTCTCAGTGCTAGGGATTCCCTATCTCGGTGGAGTTTCCATGTTCTCCCCGTGTCCGCGTGGGTTTCCTCCGGGTTCTCCGGTTTCCTCCCAAAGTCCAAAAACATGGATGAAGTCAATTGAGTTCTTCAAATTGCCCCATATAGAGTGTGTTTGTGTGAGTGAGTGTGTTCCCAAGTCAATGTAACAAGTCAATTAAGTTCTCCAAATTGCCCCATATAGAGTCTGTTTGTGTGAGTGAGTGTGTGCCCAGCGATAGATTGGCGTCCTGTCCTGGGTGTATCTGCCCAGCGCCCGAAACGTTCTCCCCCTAATGGGCATGGGGAACCTCCCCTGCGACCCTAATAGAGAATAAAGCGGAAAATAATGGATGGATGTAAATAAGTGAAATTAAAAATGTTCTATTCTGCAGCAACATACAGTGCTGGCTAACAGGAAAGCTAACTGCTAATCTATGAACCTTGTGCAGTCAGTTCTTCTTTTGAGTGAATGTGATATTATTAGCTCCTTGATTGTGGAAAGAACAAAAAAAAGGTTTCCTATTAGAAATCCCTGACCCCGCCGCCTGCTCCACCCCCGGCCTTTTTAAAGGACATTTACATGTAGAAGCTGGTCAGCTACGATTAGCTTTTCAGAAAGGCTAATCTGTCCTTTAGGATTTTTTCGCTCGGGCTTTTGATGGTAATCACAGACTGAGGCATTGAACGTTGCTGTTCTATTCAGAGCGCGGTCGTTTTTAATTGCCGTGATGGTTTGGTGTCTGTGTGAAGTAGTAGGGCACGCACCGCTAATCGTGCATGCTGCTGGAGGTGGGTGGAGGCCGTGACAGGCAAGAAGAGACTTGTGAGCCTGCGGATGATGAATAGGACAAGAAGATTGCCTGTCACACGGGCAGAATGTTCTGTTTTCATCTCACGACGGCGTTTCTCGTATGTTAAGCCATGCGAGGTGTTTCTGACGAACGTGTGGGGGTTTCATCCAAACAGTCGGAGCCCCCACACACACATGACAAAGCACAAATCACAGTTTTTGAAGGATGCACCAAGCTGTCGAATGATATATTGTACTGATGTCGATTTTCAAAATCAGAACAGGTATTATTAGGGTGGTGCATTATTCTCGGTCCTGCAGTGATACAAACATAGTGGTGGTGTGTTGTGCTGGTACCAGTGGATCATACACAGCATTAGACACATCCACCTTATTGCTTTACCTTATAAAACCTGAGACTCATCCTCACATCCTCTGTGGCCGTTATTGGAAGAGGACTATTATTGTAGAAATACAATATGGTTGATGGTATAAAGCCTTGCCCAGCGATGGATTGGCGTCCTGTCCTGGGTGTATCTGCCCAGCGCCCGAAATGTTCTCCCCTGGATGGGCATGGGGAACCCCCCTCCCCCCCCAACGACCCTGATAATGGGTAAGATAATGAAATTTAGCCAATGCTTTTATCCAAAGCGACTTACAAATATCCCAATTTGGTTGGGGTTAGAGCACAGGGTTGGATGGATGGATGGATATAAAGCCTTTGCGATTACATTTATGATTTATTTATAAAGCAATGATTAAACTAGCACTCTAACTGTACAAATGTCTTTAAAATCATAACCCAAAGCACTTCTCGTCATTCTTTGTTAAAGATGGCTCTATAGTGTCCTTTTAAAGGACATTTAAGAGGACTATTATTGTAGAAATACATTGTGGTTGATGATATAAAGCCTTGCCCAGCGATGGATTGGCATCCTGTCCGGGGTGTATCTGCCCAGTGCCCGAAACGTTCTCCCCTGGATGGGCATGGGGAACCCCCCCGCGACCCCGTGAAAATCATAACCCAAAGCACTTCTCATCATTCTTTGTTGCTCACGGTTTAAAAATGGTTCTATAGTGTCCTTTTAGTATTAAGTAGTATTAAATACTTCCTGTGCAGATGTTTCAGTTTATGGTTTTGTTTATAGTGTTTCAGTATAAAATTAAATGTAATCTCTGCAAATAGTCACACCTTACTGCCATTCAGGCTGCGATTGGGTAGAACCGGTTCTTTTGTTCTGATTCGTCTAAAAATGTCTTTAGCTTTTCGGAGCTAAACTTTTCAGCATTGTATGAGCGACTGTAAGAGAGAA
Organism: Corydoras maculifer; assembly: GCA_019802435.1. NCBI lineage: Eukaryota > Metazoa > Chordata > Actinopteri > Siluriformes > Callichthyidae > Corydoras > Corydoras maculifer. The sequence goes on from JAFMOD010000063.1 coordinate 487,771, forward strand.
CCTCCTCTGTGGTTGCCAAAGGCTCCGTTTTCAGGACACATCTGTTACCTAATATCTTCATTTCTACGGCACATTGTCCTTCGGATTCGGCTGAATGCTCCTCTCAAACGGAGGATTGTATGTGTAGTAAGAGCCAACGCTGTGCTATCATTCGTACCCCTCCTACTGCCTGGCTGCAGTGCATTATGTTCTTGTGTGTCCTTTGAGACAGACTTCCATTCCAGAGAGGCGAACTGGGTTACGTTGTTAGGCTGATTTGTAGGACGCTGTCATCTGCTGGCACCGAGCATTTAGCGTTTAAAAATACTGAGTTGGATGAATGCACACTGAGAATGTTGTGAGCGCTGAAATGGTGTCACCAAACTGTCAGTACCAGTTAACTCTGGGCGTCAGTGCTGAAACCAAAGGCCGTGATTTTGGTTTAACCTTGTGCCACCTGTGCATTAAGGACTTTGTTGGTCTGATTTACTAGCTGGCAAAAAAAAATTGTAATAAAAAAAAAAAACGTTGCGAACTGAATTTCACAACTTGCATTACAATGGGCGGCACGGTGGCTTAGTGGTTAATATGTTCTCCTCTTGGCACCAGGAATTCCCGGTTCGAATCCCCATCTGGGTGGAGTTTCCATGTTCTCCCCGTGTCCGCGTGGGTTTCCTCCGGGTCCAAAAACATGGATCAAGTCAATTGAGTTCTCCAAATTGCCCCAAATAGAGTGTGTATGTCTGTGTGAGTGAGTGTGTGCCCAGCGATGGATTGGCGCCCTGTCCTGGGTGTATCTGGCCAGCGCCTAAAACATTCTCCCCCTAATGGGCATGGGGAACCCCCCCCCCCCGCGACCCTAATAGAGGATAAAGCGGAAGATAATGGATGAATGAATAAATGAATGCATTACAATAATGAATCACTTTCAATTCTAAACCTTCCATCATTATTATTAGATGATATTATCTCCTCATTATAATTAATGACCTTAACAAGCATTGTACTTTGATCCACCCTTATTTTTACTGGAATGAACGTCTGGAAAGCTTTAAACCCCAGAGTGCTTTTCTCTACACTCCTCCACCCACCCACTTTTCGATGCCGGTTAAAAGCTTGGCTGGTTCTTACGACATATTCCATCCATTATCTCCCGCTTTATCCTCTATTAGAATCGCGTTGGGGTTCCCCATGCCCATCCAGGGGAGAACGTCTGGGGCACTGGGCAGATACACAGAGGACAGGGCGCCAATCTATCGCTGGGCACACACTCACTCGGACAGACAAACACACTCTATATGGGGCAATTTGGAGAATTCAATTGACTTGATCCATGTTTTTGGACTGTGGGAGGAAACCGGAGAACCCGGAGGAAACCCACACAGACACGGGGAGAAGATGGAAACTCCACCCAGATTGGGATTCGAACCAGGAATCCCTAGTGCTGAGAGGAGAACATGCCAACCACTAAGCCACCTGTTCTTACGACATGGATTTTAAAATGTGTTTTGTGTAAAATGCACTTTCTATATGGTGCACAAGAAGTGACATCAATCCAAATGTTTCGATTTGGTTCACGGGGTAAAGTTCCGACGAGGAACCACATCACGCACGGCAACAGGTCCCGCACCCGACTACAATTCGGTGCACTAGACTGAATTATATTTAATGCGCTGGAGTAAATAACATTTATCCGTCTGCTCTGTAAACACCACCTTTTGGAATGGAAAGGACACAGTAGTGAAATTTATTTAAAGCCCCGCTTGGCGGCTCGCCTCGGAGAGCAGCGCACCAGCTGTTGTTGTCGGCTCTGTGATGTTGTAGCGTGGTCTGTTTATAAAGGTCAGCAAGCATGGTGTTAGTGAGTTCACTGAAACTGGCTGATTCGTGTCATTACTCATGGAGTCATTAAACTGCCATGACATGTGCCAGTGGAGCAGAAACTCCAGCAAGCTCAGGCTGGGAGTGTGGGGAGTAACTGGGCAGTGGCAACCCTCAGGGTTTAATCTTTGGAACACTGCAGTTGTGGATCGTTGCTCCCGAAGCTTGTTTTATGTAAAGAAAGGGCTGATGGGGATGTTTCTTTATGACATATCTAATAAGGGGTGACTTAAGCCCCTTTCACACATTCATTGCAACCTGCCACTTATACAGGCATTACCCAGACGAGCTATATACCAAAATACAGATATCCAACTCAGTGGTGTATGTGGAGGGTGGAGGCGTGGGTGGGGGTGTCATTGATGTTATCTTGTGACTGCCACAAATATCTGAAGGTAAAGAAGAAAGGTGTCAGTGAAAATGTTTTAATAGAAAAAAATCTAAATTTTGGGGCGGCATGGTGGCTTAGTAGTTAGTAGCACATTCTCCTCTCAGCGCTAGGCATTCCTGGTTCGAATCCTAATCTGTTCTCCCCGTGTCCGCGTGGGTTTCCTCCGGGTTCTCCAGTTTCATCCCACAGTCCAAAAACATGGATCAAGTCAATTGAGTTCTCCAAATTGCCCCATATAGAGTGTGTGTGTGTGTGTGTGTGTGTGTGTGTCCAGTAATAGATTGGCGCCCTGTCCTGGGTGTATCTGCCCAGCGCCCGAAATGTTCTCCCCTGGATGGGCATGGGGAACCCCCCCCCCCCTCTAAGTTCTAATTTGACTTTTGACTTTTTGTCTCTATACTATTGTTTAATAAAAAGGAGCGATATTTGAGATGGGTGGCGCGGTGGCTTAGTGGTTAGCATGTTCTCCTCTCAGCACTAGGGATTTCCGGTTCGAAAATAGTCCAAATACATGGATCAAGTCAATTGAATTCTCCAAATTGCCCCATATAGAGTGTGTCTGTGTGTGTGGGTGTGTGCCCAGTGATGGATTGGCGCCCTGTCCTGGGTGTATCTGCCCAGCGCCCCGGGCGTTCTCCCCTGGATGGGCATGGGGAACCCCCCCCGACCCTAATAGAGGATAAAGCGGGAGATAATGGATGAATGAATAAATGAATGGATATTTGGGGTTTATGTTAATATCTCCAGTGTAATTATTAATGATGCTCATTTGGGATTGTGTCTGTTTCTCATCTCTGTATAATACATTACACTGGGACAAACAAAGCATTTCCAATTTGTCATAATTATTAAAGTTATTAGAGCTGATTAGAGTCAAAGATATTGAATGTTGCAGGCTACAGAGTTATTTATAACAGTTCTTTACTCTCAGCACGATGCGATCCATAATCTTGGTTTGCTCTGGATGGACTCCAGCCTTCTGTACAGCAACTTGTACACTTTATATTGAAAGGGTTGAAATTTATAGCTGTTTTAATACCATGCAGAGGCTCATGAAGGGATAGAGGCTCCTAAAGGGATTAAGGCTCCTGAAGGGATGGAGCCCATTTTGTTCATGAGTAGGATTGAATGATGAGACGTCCACATACTTTTATCCATTTATTATCTTCCGCTTTATCCTATATTAGGGTCGCGGGAGGGTTCCCCATACCCATCCAGGGGACATACACCCAGGACAGGACGCCAATCTATCGCTGGGCACACACTCACTCACTCACTCACACACACACACTCTATATGGGGCAATTTGGAGAACTCAAATGACTTGCTCGATGTTTTTGGACTATGGGAGGAAATTGGAGAACCCAGAGAAAACCCACGTGGACACGGGGAGAACATGGAAACTCCACCCAGATTGGGATTCGAACCGGGAATCCCTAGCGCTGAGAGGCGGTCGTGCTAACCACTAAGCCACCGCCCCACATACTTTTAAGTAAACACAACCCTAAGCTTCTTGCAGAGATATGGCGGTATGTTATATTCCGTCATTATTGGTTGGAGCTTGCGAGCGTTATTCCTGGTTAACAGGTTTGGGAGGATTGAACGTAGTTCGGTTGGTTTTTTTTACTCTGTGAAAGACCTGAGATTGGACAATTTCAAAACATGCTGCGGCAGAAGGAGGGACACTCTATATGTGTAACAATAAGTTAAAAATGCAGATCTGTGACGTACAAAAGTATGTGAACATCTGAAATACTTCTGTATTGAGCCTTCAACTGCCTCCGAAGGTTGTCAAGGTCAGACATGGGTTGTCTGATATTGTTTTACTCTTCTGTCATGGAAATATAGATGATAAATAGATTATTGATCCATAAATTTCCCTCTGTTCCATATCACGCAAGGTTAGGTAAACAGCATAACATAGAAGTAATAATATAAAAATGTAATTTAGGATATAAGATAAAAAGTATATAAGTAGAAATTTATTTATCCATTATCTACCACTTTAATCCTCTACTAGGGTCGTGGGGGGGGGAGGGTCCCCATGCCCACCCAGGGGAGGACGTTTCAGGCGCTGGGCAGATACACTCAGGACAGGGCGTCAATCCATCGCTGGGCACACACTTCAGCACACACTTCAGCACGAATATTCGGATATTTAAAGGGCTTGAAAATAAAAATATAGTATTTTTTAAATACTGGGAGAAGCGTGGCACGGTGGTGTAGAGTTTAGCACGTTCTCAGCACTGGGGATCCAGGTTCGAATCCCAATCTGGGTGGAGTTTCCATGTTTTCCAGGGGAGATAGTTTTGGGCGCTGGGCAGATAGACCCAGGACAGGGCGCCAATCTATCACTGGGCACTCACTCACTCACACAGACACACTCTATATGGGGAAATTTGGAGAACTCAATTGAGTTGATCCATGTTTTTGGACTGTGGGAGAAAACCGGAGAACCCGGAGGAAACCCATGTGGACACGGGGAGAACATGGAAACTCCACCCAGATGGGGATTCGAACCACTAACCACTAAACCACTAACATGCTAACCACAAAGCCAACGTGCCACCTATATAAGTGGAAATATGAATGTAAAACGAATATAAATATAAAAAACAAATGAAAATAAGTCCTTGGTTACTGGTGTGTAGAATCAAGGTCTGTAAAACATGGTTGGGTCCTCTCATTCAGCCTCAGTATTTAAACTCCAAACACACACACACACACACACACACACACACACACCACAATCCTGCAGGAAGACTTCTCAGAAGGAAATAATTCATTATAACTGCAAAACTTAATGGAATGAGTGGGTGTCCCGGTATCGTTGTCAGTGTATTGAATAGGACAGGTTTAAAATGAGGTTTTCGTACTGTGACAGTTATTGGTCGATAAAATCATGACAGAACTATGAGACATTTCTGACATTCAGGCACAACAGGAACCGTTGGAACCACCGTAACCTGTGCAGACCTGCAGCATACATGTTTAGACAAAACCCCAACCGCACTGATGCGGATCACATGGATGTAACATCTCGTGATTCCTGGATTCTTTATGCTATATGATATAAAATGAGGTGTAATGTAATATTGCCTTAAAGGAAGTTTATCTACCAAAATAGATTTCAATCAGACATCGGATGCAGCTCAGTGGGACTCAGTACAACCAATGAGAATGAGAGTTGACATGATGATGTGACGACAATAGTATCCTTTGCTTTTTTTGCTGTTTCTTTTAATGATTATTTATATATATATATATATATATATATATATATATATATATATATATACATCCATCCATCCATCCATCCATCCATCCATCCATCCATCCATTATCTTCCGCTTTATCCTCTATTAGGGTCGCGGGGGGGCGGTTCCCCATGCCCATCCAGGGGAGAACGTTTCAGGCGCTGGGCAGATACACCCAGGACAGGGCGCCAATCCATTGCTGAACACACACTCACTCACACAGACACACTCTATATGGGGCAATTTGGAGAACTCAGTTGACTTGATTCATGTTTTTGGACTGTGGGAGGAAACCGGAGAACCCGGAGGAAACCCACGCGGACACGAGGAGAACATGGAAACTCCACCCAGATTGGGCTTCGAACCGGGAATCTCTAGTGCTGAGAGGAGAACATGCTAACCACTAAGCCACCATGCCCCATATACTGTATATAAGTATTGTTTGTTGTCTGTGATTTTCAGTCTTGGGTTCGAGTTCAGAGTCACACTAACACTGCATGTGCACATTACTTTATTTTTTAATTTTTAAAATGATCTTTGGACTCAAATCCCTCAATTGCACTGCTGCAGTTCTGTAGACGACATGCTTTTAAAAACCCTGCCGATGTTTTTATTTCTACAGACGGACCGCCGAAATGCCAGGGAGCGTGAACGTCCGCAGAACCGTAATTAACTACGACAGGCTCGTTTTTAGCGGCGCTACTGCTCGCGACGTCTTTGATCAGCCCTAATTTTAGAACCGAAATCGTGACCTTTCATCAGAATTCTCAGTCCCAGTGTCTGGTTACTCCTGACTGAGCAAACCTGCCTCTGGAATGCAGCCTCACACAATGCAGGCTTTTCGCCTGTCTGCGTTTTCTGCATTTTGACATCTCTCCCTTGTGTAATATGAAGCATCAAGGGGAGAAAGAACGAGGGCTCTGTGCTGAGTTGGCACATTTTTAAGGCAGCGACATTTCTACGCCAGCCTCTTTTATTCCAGTGTGTGGCTGCCCTGCTGCCTGTGGCGGTGCTTGCGTGTGAGAGAGAGTGTGTAATATAACAATAATGCTTTAAATCCTCGAGGGATGAGCGAGCAATGCTGGGACGGCTAATGTGGTGCCTGCCTGTTGTGCCGTGCGCCTTAATAACTACAGTCAATGCACCTAAAACGCTCCTGTGGGTTATAGTAAGGCCTGATGGGGTGTGTGTGCTGATGGCTTTTCTTTAATACTGATTGACTGAGTGCAGATGTAGGGCACTTGATGATGATGATGATGATGATGATGATGATGAGGATGATGCTGTGAATAGACTTAATAGACTTTTCCCAACACCTAGTGTCTCTCAATACCTCAGACGACTTGTGACTGACTTTACATCTACAAAGCGGAGCAATAAGGTTGATGTGTGTGATAGACTGTACAGTGAGTGGATACAGGGTTTAAACTTTAGCAGCACTAACACACCATCACCATGTCAGTGTCGCTGCAGTACTGAGAATCATCCACCACCCTAATAATAGTTGCTCTGTCCATGGTCCTGATTTCAGAGAACACCATGGCTTCCTTCCTTGTCTGTTTCTTTTGAGGTGTGACCGGCTTACTGGAGGTGTAGTCAGATCTTCATCCATGGCTCTGCCGACGAATACTTGATGGAACCTGAATATTAATTGGACTGGCGGTCCTGCTCGACACCCTTTTCCATTTGTTAAATATCTGTACATTAGTGTCCTACACTGTTATTGCTGCCTGGCCGCTCAAGGAGGATGAGTCCCCCACTGAGTCTTGGTCCTCCCAAGGTTTCTTCCTTAAATAACAACATAACAGGGAGTTTTTTCTTGCCACTGTCGCTTCGGCTTGCTCTTTGGGGGTTTAAAGGCTTTTCATTCTGTAAAGCTGCTTTGTGACGATGTACTGTTGTAAAAAGCGTGACATAAATGGACTACAGAGTCGAACTGTAGAACTACAGAGTCGACCTGTACAATCAGTGGGGCTGATTTAATGGACAGTGGGGGTAGAAACAGTCATTTATGGCAAGTGGCTCAAACATTCCAGTTTTGGGGATGGGTTTGAGGTTGGAGCCTTCCACAGTCTCTTGTCCCTTCTGTTCCTGAACTCAGCTTTAAAGGACAAACCTCATGAAATTGCCAGTTAAGCTGTTCTTCTTACTGTAGTCTTCACCTGCCCGAGGTCTTCATCATTCCTTAATCCTATCAGTCACGGACTAAATCTCCAGCCCACGCTTAAGCCCCCATAACACCTAGAGCTCCTCTGCTGAGTCGAGATGATGAATCTCACTAGTGCAGTTAGATAATTACAGTGTAATTTAGAGTTCAGCCTCTTTCGAATTACCGCTGTGCTCTGTGAAAAATGTGAGGAATAACGAGAGCAGATTCCCGAAGAAAATAAAGGTCTCCGATATAAAGGATTCAGAGCTAAAGCCCCTCGGGAGGGCACTTTAATCCGCCGGTCCTCCTGACCTCTCGTGTCATTCGGCCGTTCGGGTGGTAGAGCATGTACCTTTCGGGCGTTTTCGGCCGGTCGTGGGGGTTGGTGTGAAGCTCGTATGGTTTCTCAGATCGCTGATTATTGTCCAAGACAGCATTTCTAAACAGAATCCTAAGTTTAAGTAAATGGTCATGGATGATTTTAAATCCAATGTCAGGAGACTCAGAACTAATAAAGCAGAGATGGGTTCCTGGGACGAACAAATCCATGTCTGATGAGTGGAACTGATCTGTTAAATAAACTAGATGCCAGCGATCATCTCTCGATAATTCACTCATAATGTGCCATGCTGTCCAGTTCCACCACTCTTTAGAATAATCTGCTTTAATTAAGTCACGCCACCAGTTTACAGACGTCAGAATGTGATCAGACACATAAACATCATCTTCCATCCATCCATTATCTTCCGCTTTAACCTCTATTAGGGTCGCGGGGGGGGGGGGGGTTCCCATGCCCATCCAGAGGAGAACATTTCGGGCGCTGGGCAGATACAGGGCACCAATCTATCTCTGGGCACACACTCACTCACTCAGACACATACACACTCTATATGGGGCAATTTAAAGAACTGGATGGGACTTGAAATCCCATGGGACTGGGTATCTTCAGGTGGCATGGCTGGTTCCTTAACCATAAGCCTACGACTCCTCCTACAGTTGTCTCGGGCGCTGGGCAGATACACCCAGGACAGGGTTCCAATCCATTACTGGGCACACACTCACTTACACAGACACACTTTATATGGGGCAATTTGGAGAACTCAATTGACTTGATCCATGTTTTTGGACTGTGGGAGGAAACCGGAGAACCCGGAGGAAATCCACGCGGACACGGGGAGAACATGCAAACTCCAGCCAGATTGGGATCCGAACCGGGAATGCCAAAAGCTGAGAGGAGAACATGCTAACCACTAAGCCACCCTAAACATCATCATAATTGCTATAATTGTATTGGGTTCCTAAACCTGCCACAAGAGTCTTATAGGCTTGTGCGAATACTTAGTGAGTGAGTGGCCGCTGGGGCAGATCATCACTCTTTTAAGGTGTGTCTGTGTGTTGTACGTTGGCATCCCAGGATCCTGCATGCCCCCTTTCAGCCATGTTGTCTTTTGTCCTTTCTTCTCAGGGTTATTGTTTCTTGTTTGCTAACGAGTGATCTGATGAATTCTGTGCACTCATAAGCGGTGCTGCATTTTCCCCGTGGTGGTGCAGCTGCGCACTCGTTAGTGAATCAGCTGTGATTGAGTGCGACACTGTCAATACACCGAGTGCTTTCCATTCGGACACTGAGTAGGAGGTCCGGTGGGCATGTGATTGTGAGAGCTTAATGAGACATGATGAGAAATGGGCTTTAGGGAAGAACCTGCTCATGCTTTCACCAAGCTTCTGGAAATGATATGGATGGATAATCGAATTGAAACATGATGGTGGCAAGTTTCAGGTTTAATATGATCCTGGTCCATCAGCATGAGAAATGTAGACTCAATGAATTCCTTATATTATTTATATATTCCTTCAATGAATGAAGGAATATATAAATAATATATAAATTCATTCATTCATTCATTATCTTCCGCTTTATCCTCTATTAGGGTCGCGGTGGGGTTCCCCATGCCCATCCAGGGGAGAACGTCTCGGGTGCTGGGCAGATAGACCCAGGACAGGGCGCCAATCTATCACTGGACACACACTCACTTACACAAACACACTCTATATGGGGCAATTTGGAGAACTCAATTGACTTGATCCATGTTTTTGGACTGTGGGAGGATACCGGAGAACCCGGAGGAAACCCACGCGGACACGGGGAGAACATGGAAACTCCACCCAGATGGGGATTCGAACCGGGAATCCCTAGTGTTGAGAGGCGAACGTGCTAACCACTAAGCCACCGTGCCGCCAATATATAAATTATAGCTATCAAATAAAAAGACCTGTTTACAGCGCGTACTGTAAAATGCAATCTATAGAGAAATGTCCACATACTTCTGGCAGCATGTAAGAAATCTGTACGTCAGCAATTCCTGCAGACATCAAGTTTACGTTGTCATGGCTTTGCCCCCCCCCCCCTCACCTTCCACTAATGCAGTCTTGATGCTGTACATATGGTCTCCATCTGCTGTGGCCCCACCGTATCGGTTTCCAGAGACAGTAGGCTCTGTGTAATTTAACCCAGACTCCATGCTCTTTGCAAGTATGTAACATGACTATATTATGACACGTGGGTCCATCCTGAAGGCTGTTTAAGGACCACCGTCTCAGCCCCAGTCCCAGTAGTGTCCCTAAACCAAACCTATTTTTAGCTGTTCTTTTCCGGTCTGGCGCTTGAACAAGCTCGTTCCCGCGAGTGCCGATAGAAATGAAGTTCCAGCTGATGTGAGGATGTTCAGTTCTCAGCGCTGGGGGTGTGCTGGGGTGCAGGGAGAAACCCTGGAAGCTGGTTCTTTTTTTTTTTTTTTTTACGCCCGCATGGGGAAGTGTGTTCGAGTGCCGAGCGGGTTTGCCTTCTCTACCCTTCGAAATAGATTTAAATATAGAGCATGGACCACATTGAGGTCAGCGGCTGATGGGCGCTCGGCCTGGGAATGCTGGGAAAATGCAGGGCGAACTCCTGAGTCCCGACCAGCAACCTCCTCCTAGTATAGAGGACAGGACTAGACAGGAGGTGTCTGGAGCACCAGGCTGACCCCCATGATGCATCTCCTCTTAGGAGCAACCGTATGAATCAGGGCTATGTCCAAGTGAACCGGTTGGAACCTGACCGCCTAAGTGACGCATCAGACGTTTGATTTCTTGCATCAGACGTTTGATTTCTTGCATCAGACGTTTGATTTCTTGCAGGATCAGGTCCTCAGGTGCTGGCATGCGTGCGTTCTATAGATCGACACGCTTGTTTACTGAGTTTAACATCGTGGCGGGACACAGGATACTGAAGGGTACGGGACGATGGAGATGTAATTAATATATATTAGCACTAAACAAAGCCCACTTATTCAACCTGATCAGCTTTACCTCACCACTGTCATTAGAAGAACATACAAAATACCAATATGGACCTTTTCCAGCCTCTCAGCGCTAGGGATTCCTGGTTCGAATCCCGACCTGGGTTGAGTTTCCATGTTCTCCCCAGCTCCGCATGAGTTTCCTCCCACATTCCTAAAATATGGATCAAGGTCAATTGAATTCTCCAAATTGCCCTATATAGAGGGTGTTTGTGAGTGAGTGTGTGTCCAGCGATAGATGGATTTCTACTTATAGTATACTTCTTATCTTATATCCTATATTCATTCATTCATTATCTTCTGCTTTATCCTATATTAGGGTCACGGTGGGGTTCCCCATGCCCATCCAGGGGAGAACGTTTCAGGCGCTGGGCAGATACACCCAGGACAGGGCGTCAATCCATTGCTGGGCACACACTCACTCACACAAACACACTTTTATAGGGGGCAATTTGGAGAACTTGACTTGACCTGATCCATGTTTTTGAACTGTGGGAGGAAACCGGAGAACCCGGAGGAAACCTACGCGGACACAGGGAGAACATGGAAACTCCACCCAGATGGGGATTCGAACCGGGAATTCCTAGTGCTGAGAGGAGAACATGCAAACCACTAAGCCACCGTGCCGCCATCCTATATTACATTTTTAGATTATTATTATTATATTATTATTATTTACCTAACCTTGCGTGATATGATCAATAATCTATTTATCATCAATACTTCCATGACAGAAGAGTAAAACAATATCAGAAATCCTGTGTTTGACCTTGACAACCTTTTGAGGGAGTGTGTGTCCAGCGATAGGTTGGCGCCCTGTCCTGGGTGTATCTGCCCAGCGCCCAAAACGTTCTCCCCTAGTGGGCATGGGGACTGGATACAGGATAAAGCAGAAGAGGGATGGCCCTCTTCGACCAGGAACCCAGGTATTTGAAAGCTGGAGGCTTCATGCTGGGAACTTTGCACCACCATGTCTTCATCTATTTGTCCATTATCTTCCGCTTTATCCTCTATTAGGGTCCCGGGGGGGGGGGGGGTTTCGGGCACTGGGCAGATACACCCAGAACAGGGCGCCAATCTATCGCTGGGACCATGTCTTCCTTCCCACTCAGAAATACATTCACTATGTGGACAAAATTATTTTCTGATTAGTTGAGTGTATCAGGTGTTGTGTTGTGTTCCATTTAAGAATCTTATGTAAGAACCAACTGCGGTTCTGTTCTCGGTCTCGATCACAGTCACTGGCTGATTGCAAAATCTTGAAGAATCCTGTATAATTCAGCTGAAAGCCCCCTGCTTTCCATCTCGTTTGTTTTGGTGACTGTGGAAAGAAAAGCTCCCGAGGTGTTCTTGATGCATTTTGGCAGTAGTTCCTGGTGAACCCAGGAGACCCGCAGACAGCGCTGCCAAGACGTGAAGTCGTGCAAGCTGTCAAATAAGTAATAAAATCTGTTTGACCAAGCGCCTCTTCTTTTATTTATCACTTGCTTGGTGATAAACAACATATCTGGATCTGACTCGGAGTGGGCTACGTGTCAAAGACAAGACGAGTATAAAGAGCTGGACTCGTGCCCCGGTCATCTTTTATTTGCAAAGAGGTCGTTGCCAAGCAGTCGTACTCAGAGCACATCAGAGGTGCTCGCACATATGTGGTCTTCACAGCCGCGTGTAATTCGAACCGTTCCACCGGCGTACGCTGGTGGGAGTGGTGCTGAAAACGAGCGTGTGTGAGAAATGCCAGCTGTACCACCCGCTGCTTTAAGTGTTTCAGGCTGTGCCGGGGCCGGGCACCCTCCTCGTTCCTCGTCGAGTGCCGCGCTGAGCTGGCTAAGAGTTCCTGGGGAGAGGGGGTAAAGGGGGGTGAGTGCTCCCCCATTCATCCTGTTCTCATTATTATAGTCATACCTCTCCCACGTGGGCAGCGTTTTTGTTGACGCGGTGCCTAATTTAGCTCGAATCCCACGTATTGCTGAATGAACATGAGCGTGTTCGCATTAAAAGGACGGTACACCCTCACTCCCCCTTCACCGTCAAAGTGGCTCACTGATATTTTACATTTTTTGAAGATGGAAAAAATCAGATTTACCCTCAAGGGTGATTCGGATCAATTTTACTGTAAATGGAAACCATTTCTTTCTTATTTCAAAGCTCTTCAATCTTTGCCTGCTGACTAATCACTCCACCTCTCCTCCTTCAAGTTCCCTCCCCTTTTTCGTCTTACCTCCCCCCCTCCCCCCTTTTTTATTTTTATCATTCATTATCTTCCGCTTTATCCTCTATTAGGGTCGCGGTGGGGTTCCCCATGCCCATCCAGGGGAGAACCTCTCAGGCGCTGGGCAGATACACCCAGGACAGGGTGCCAATCTATCACTGGGCACACACACTCACACAAACACACTCTATAGGGGGCAATTTGGAGAACTCAATTGACTCGATCCATGTTTTTGGACTGTGGAAGGAAACCGGAGAACCCGAAGGAAACCCACGCAGACACGGAGAGAACATGGGAACTCCACTCAGATGGGGATTCGAACCAGGAATCCCCAGTGCTGAGAGGCGAACGTGCTAACCACTTAACCACTGTGCCACCCTATTTTTTATTTTTATTATTTTTTATTTTATTTTTTAAAAATATAAATTTTTTAAATTTTTAAATTTTATTTATGAATTAATTCATTCATTCATTATCTTCTGCTTTATCCTCTATTAGGGTCGTGGTGGGGTTCCCCATGCCCATCCAGGGGAGAACGTTTCGGGCGCTGGGCAGATATACACCCAGGACAGGGCGCCAATCCATCACTGGGCACACACTCACTCACACAGACACACTTTATATGGGGCAATTTTGAGAATTCAATTAACTTGATCCATGTTTTTGGACTGTGGGAGGAAACCGGAGAACCCGGAGGAAACCCTCGCAGACACGAGAACATGGAAACTCCACCCAGATGGGGAATCGAACCGGGAATCCCTAGCACTGAGAGGCGAACGTGCTAAACACTAAGCCACCGTGCCGCCCTTATTTATGAATTAATGAATGATTTTTTTTTTATTATTATTACTATAATTTATTTATCCATCTATTTATTTTTTACACTTTTATTAGTATCTTACATTCATGTATGGGTGTGTGATTTTTTATTATTTTTTTTACTAGGTGTTTTGTCTTGGGGATAAAAATGGGGTAAAATCTGTTTTGAAGTCTGTTAAATATTCGCTACTACTTTCTATATTTGCATCATGACTTCTCAATATATAAATATATATATATAAAAAAAGACGATACAAGAACAACAGTACTGATATTAATGGGAAGTAAAGTATTATTTTGATTAGGAGCTGGTTCGGGAGATGGGCCCAGAGTCCTGCACAGTCGGCCCTGACTGACGGTCACGTGACGCTTGGACCAAGCAGCCAAAATGGACACAAATACAAAGAGCTTTTGTGAAAGGGTTTTTTTTTTTTGTTTTAAAAGAGCCGAGGCAGCAGTTACCACATTGTGTCCTCGCTTTATAATGTGATGTCTGTCCATCACACTCCGTCTCATCCAATAGCCTCCAATACTTTAAGCTAAAAAATTTTTTAAGGTGAAACGTTTCCGTCTGGCCAAACTCATTATTATCCTACAGTGTGGTACGTGCATTTTTTCTGCATGAACCAAATTTAATTGCACTTGCACATTTCAACACTCCTTGCACCCCCCCCCCCCAACACACAAGCATACACGCACACACATAGAGACAGACACCAGGACCTGGCCCATATCATTATACACATAAAGCATGATGTGCTTTTGTGCAGTGAGGTGTGGTCTTGCATCTCTAAACACCTGAAATCCCTCCCCTGCTGTACGCTAGAAGCCCACCCTGGTGTTACTGCCCCATTGCCATGGAAACCAGCTTACCAATTAAAAGACATGCCTCCACTGGTCACTTTATTAGAATGCGCCTTCTTGTTTCCACACTCACTTTACGTTTTATAACCCATTTCGCTTTGTATTTTTACAGTTTTAGACTGTAGTCCATCTGTTTCTCGGTATTTATATAACAGCCCCCTTCAATCTGCTCTCTTAAACCCAGAACCCCCACAGATCAGGTTCTGTTTAAATGCAGGACGGCAGCTGGATCAGACACAGCAGTGCCACTGGACTGAGAGAAAATCACTAAACCAAACCTTTTAAGTATTAATAAACTTAGAGAATACACTTGCGCATGTACCATTTTAATACTGGCGTTTTGAGCCACTCTCATTAAATGCCCATATAAATGCAAATGCAGAGTAATGAATAATTTACCTTCTAATCTCCATTAGTGGCTCTGAAGCAGTTAACTGTAGTGAAATCATGTTAACCAACAAGTGGTTATTTAGGAATCAGTCAGCAGAGAGACTCGCTCTGCTCTGAACGGCTGCATGATCAGAAACTCGATACCTCTTTAATTCGGCTTGTTAACGGAGCAGATGGACAGCGGCTAGCCAACCGTCTCACCTGTTACAATCAGCTACAACAGCTTGTCTAACAGTTCAGAGCTGCTCTGGCTTACAGGCATAGATCATCAGGCTTAATATCGGTACTAATTACAAGTTCAAGTTCAGCAGAAGCTGTAAGACTCACAAACTCCATCTAACAAGACGTTCACACATGTTATCATCACTCCACCAAAATACCTCATCATCATCATCTCACATGTACCGTTTATATACATTTTATATGCTGCTATATTTATATTCTATATTTATATCTATTGTATACTCATTCATTCATTCATTATCTCCCGCTTTGTCCTCTATTAGGGTCGCGGTGGGGTTCCCCATGCCCATCCAGGGGAGAACGTCTCGGGCGCTGGGCAGATAGACCCAGGACAGGGCGCCAATCCATCGCTGGGCACTCACTCACTCACACAGACACACTCTAAATTGGGCAATTTTTGAGAATTCAATTAACTTGATCCATGTTTTTGGACTGTGGGAGGAAACCGGAGAACCCGGAGGAAGCATGTTCTCCTCTCAGCACTAGGGGTTCCCGATTCGATTCCCCATCTGGGTGGAGTTTCCATGTTCTCCCCATGTCTGCGTGGGTTTACCGGTTTCCTCCCACAGTCCAAAAACATGGATCAAGTCAATTAAGTCCTCCAAATTGCCCCATATAGAGAGTGTGTGTGTGTGTGAGTGTGTGCCCAGCGATAGATTGGCGCACTGTCCTGGGTGTGTCTGCCCAGTGCCAGAAACGTTCTCCCCTGGATGGGCATGGGGAACCCCAGCGCGACCCTAATAGAGGATAAAGCGGAAGATAATGAATGTATATATATTCTTGAATTTATCTTATATACTGTATATACTGTACATATATTTATATATTATATTCATAGTTAAAATATTCTATATTATATTTATATTTGTGTCTCAGGTGCCCGGGGCACCTGTCCCTCATTTAATGGACTCATTGTCTCCATTGGGTGATTGGTTTATTTTGTGCACGTGACTGGGTGTCTTTTGTATTTAGTTTCTGTATTCCTTTATCCCCGTGCACGTCTTTGTTTGTGGTACATACCCAGGTGTTAGTTCGTTTCGTTTGTTCCCTCTTTCTGTTGGTGTCCCTACACCATATTTAATAATAAAACCCTGTTTTGTTTTTATCCTGGTGTCTCCAAACTTTC
Source organism: Corydoras maculifer (assembly GCA_019802435.1). Lineage (NCBI taxonomy): Eukaryota > Metazoa > Chordata > Actinopteri > Siluriformes > Callichthyidae > Corydoras > Corydoras maculifer. The sequence continues at coordinate 504,423 of JAFMOD010000063.1, forward strand.
CTTCCGTGCTCAACCACGGTGCGGCGCTGCGCAGTATCCCCACGCAGGCTTTTATCCGTAGGAGCGTTTTCATCCAGTGGACTGGTGTACGCATTCTTTTCCGCGTAGCCGTTCCCGGGAAACGCTCACAAGGCGCAAGCGGCGTACGCATTCCTTCCCGCGTAGCCGATCTCCCGGGGAAGAGCGAGCTTCTAACAATTTGTAGTTGTATATATATATATATATATTTCATAGTTGTATATTCTGTTATAGTTCACATATATACTGTATTTTTTAAAAATGTGTGTATATATATATATATATATATATATATATATATATATATATATATATATATATATATTTTTTTTTTTTTATCTCATTTTTTTCTTTAAATTTTTACTTTAAATTATAACTTTAAAATAACAGGGTAATCGGAGTGCGTGACGCATAGTTTCCTTTTTATCTCATGTACCACATGTGATATTAATGATAATAAAATTATCTTGAATCTTTAACCAGCACATAACACGCCACCACGTTATCAATATCACTGCAGTGCTGAGAATCATAATGAGGGCCGTGAGCCAAGAGATATCACAATACACAAGCTCATTAGGTAGTTGCTCATTCCCTCCTGTTTGTGTCTCACAGGTATTCTCAGTCTGCCCGACAGTTTCAACCTGCACAGGGACCAACAGCGCTCGGTGAAGGCTGCCGATGCCTACAGCCAGGCCGAGCTGCGCACCGTAGAGCAGTGTCTACTGGCCACTCGTGTCGGAAGCATCGCCGAGCTGAGTGAGTAACATTTTCGGTTTCCGTCAGTTATGAATTTTTCCATCCACACCAGCATGAAGAACGCTTCGGTCTGACAAGAGCGTCACCTCTGCAGTGGTGCTTTGAATTAGGGTACATACATTTTGTAGATTGTAAATTACACTTTAAATCAAAATCAAATCCCCATGCCCATCCAGGGGAGAGTGTCTCGGGTGCTGGGCAGATACACCCAAGACAGGGCGCCAATCTATTGCTGGGCACACACTCACTCACACAGACACACACACTCTATATGGGGCAATTTGGAGAACTCAATTGACCTTGTTCCATGTTTTTGGACTGTGGGAGGAAACCAGAGAACCCGGAGGAAACCCACGCGGACACGGGGGGAACATGGAAACTCCACCCAGATTGGGGTTTTAGGTCTTGCTGTTATTCTATCCATCCATCCATTATCCTATACTAGCTTTATTCTATAATAGGGTCGCGGGGGGGTTCCTCATGCCCATCTAGGGGAGAATGTTTCAAGCGCTGGGCAGATACACCCAGGACAGGGCGCCAATCTACCACTGGACACACACTCACTCACACAGACACACTCTATATGGGGCAATTTGGAGAACTCAATTGACCTTGATTCAATCTATCACTGGGCACACAATCACTCACACAGACACACTCTATATGGGGCAATTTGGAGAACTCAATTGACCTTGATTCAATCTATCACTGGGCACACAATCACTCACACAGACACACTCTATATGGGGCAATTTGGAGAACTCAATTTACTTGATCCATGTTTTTGGACTGTGGGAGGAAACCAGAGAACCCAGAGGAAACCACGCGGACACAGGGAGAACATGGAAACTCCACCCAGATGGGGATACGAACCGGGAATCTAGGAGAACATGCTAAACACTAAGCCACCGTGCCGCCAAATTCAAATCTTCTCAGTGAATATTACAAACACATGACCTGAGAATGTTTGAATGTGTGTATGTTTAAAATGAAAGGGCGGTCATGATCCATTTATCACTGATGTATCACTGATATATCATGGTCCAGCTGTCCGTAATGACCCCGTGGGTAAGGTTGAGGGCATTTGGCAGGGATATCACAACCCACAGTGTGTTCACAGTGCCGCCTGCAGCATAGAGTCGTCCTGCCGGAGACGTGTTTATTACAGAAACATCTGGCCTCAGGATCCCTTGTTGTCTGGTTATGATGTGTGTGTGTGTGTGTGTGTGTGTGTGTGTTTGCAGGCCAGTGTTATTGATGAACCACATGCGAGTGCTCAAGTCTGCACTCGGTCTCATTTTAAACAGTCAGCTGGAAACATGAGCAGCATCGTAAAACAGGGGTCTATTTCTAATTCGCTGTTTGTTCTTTGTACTATTGATCTGACTTTATGCAGAAAACTCTTCTGGAACGTTAATCCGCTGCTCTCGTGAGGATCATTCATTCACTTATGTTAACTAGCTGGTCCTGATGATATTCATGTAAAGATGCTGGAGCCTTTCCCAGCGCTTGGAGGGAGAAAGAAAGAGAAATGGGTTTGGCCACCAACATCCGTGGACTGAGAATCAGAATCAGAATCAGGTTTATTTCTCACATACGTAGATATACATAGTACAGCCGGCAGTGAAATTCTTTCCTGACTTCTCCACATAAAATAAAAATAAAATCTAATCTAACTATGTATTTACACTGTGCAAATGGATTTATAAAAAAAAAAAAACACACACACAAAATAGTACACAAATTGGGAGAGCTGTGAGCCACTGCATCCATGCGCACCCCCCCCCCTCCCCTCATCTTGGAGCTGTAGAGCAAGTGGAATCATTCAGATTCCTGGGAGTACACATCTCTGCAGATCTCTCCTTGACAGTCAACACCTCATGCACTTCCTAAGGGTGCTCAGGAAAGAGCAACTACACACAAGCCTGCTGGTGACCTTCTACCGTTCCACCATCTAAAGCCCGCTGACGTATGCTGTGTCAGTGTGGCACTCCAGCGGCACAGAGGCTGACGGAAGAAGCCTACAGAGAGGGACCAACACAGCCGAAAAAATCATTGGTTGCTCCCTGCCTTCCATAACCTCCATCTACCACTCCCGCTGTCTCAGCAGCACCAGGAACATCCTAAAGGACAATACTCACCCCGGCTTCCACCTTTTCAACCTGCTGCCTTCTGGCAGACGCTACAGGTCCATACGGGTCAAAACAAACAGACTCAGGGACAGCTTCTTTCCCAAAGCCATTACAATACTAAACGGGAACCTGCACTAATTGGCACATCATTTTACACATTACATGTCTATTTGCACAGTTCATTTTTGCACATGTCTTTTCTATTGTTTTTTTCTATTTATATATAATGTCATGTGCACTTTAAGGAGGAGCCTAAATCTCGTTATACGATGTATACTGTGTATGCAGGGTATAATGACAATAAAGGCTTTCTATTCTATTTCTATTCTATTCTATTATAAAAGTGCGTTGTGCTTTTTTGTGCAAATATTGCAGTGCAGGGTTACAATTTGTTTTAGTTATGAAGGTGTTGTGGGTGGGATTATGGCCATTTAGTCCTGGTTCAGGTTCCGAATCGCCGTTGGGAAGAAGCTCCTCCTCATCCTCTCTGTGTTTGCCTTCAGGACACGAAAACGCCGTCCTGATGGAAATAGAGTAAAGAGCTTGTTGTCAGGATGACTGAGGTCTTCTACAATCTTTTTGGCTTTGGACCAGCACTGCTCCCTGTAGATGGTCTGGAGGTTTGGAAGTGTATCCCATGTGCGCTAATGTTCCATTGTGTCAACATGGATGTTGGACTTTAAATCATGTGATGAAGGGATCTATTAAAGTGACACATTTTGCTGCATTATTTAGACACAAAGGAGTGTGTCCTCAGGGCGGCATGGTGGCTTAGTGGTTAGCATGTTCTCCTCTCAGCACTAGGGATTCCCGGTTCGAATCCCCATCTGGGTGGAGTTTCCATGTTCTCCCCGTGTCCGCGTGGGTTTCCTCCGGGTTCTCCGGTTTCCTCCGACAGTCCAAAAACATGGATCAAGTCAATTGAGTTCTCCAAATTGCCCCATATAGAGGGTGTCGGTGTTAGTGAGTGAGTGTGTGCCCAGTGCTAGATTGGCGCCCTGCCCATCGCCCAAAATGTTCTCCCCTGGATGGGCATGGGCAACCCCCCCCACGACCCTTATAGAGGATAAAGCGGAAGATAATGGATGGATGGATGGATGAATGGAGTGTGTCCTGCACATTTAACCCATTCGTGCAGTGAACATGTCCTACACAAACATATACACACAGTGAGTGAAGTGAGCACACGTGCCCGAAGAAGCAATTGGGTTTAGGCCAACCTTGTACGTGGGCAACCCTGTACACGAAGCCCGGGAAGCAATTGGGGTTAGGAACCTTGTCCAATAGCATTTTATCCATGGTACTGGATGGGACTGGGAATCCCTTGGGACTGGGTACCTTCAGGTGGCATGGCTGGTTCCTTAACCATAAGCCTACGACTGCTCCTACAGTCGTCTCGGGTGCTGGGCAGATACACCCAGGACAGGGTGTCAATCTATCGCTGGGCACATACTCACTCACACAGACACACTCTATATGGGGCAATTTGAGAATTCAATTGACTTGATCCATGTTTTTGGACTATGGGAGGAAACCGGAGAACCCAAAGGAAACCCACGCGGACACGGGGAGAACATGGATACTCCACCCATATGATGATTCGAACCGGGAATCCCTAGTGCTGAGAGGAGAACATACTAACCACTACGACTGCCTCTACAACAGTACTGTTAAATCCAGGAGTCTCTCGCCTTTTAAACACTGACTACTTTATCTATGAGTGAATTATGAACAAAATCTCGTATTTTAATAACATAATAATAACATAATAATAGCAACATAATAACATAGACACTAGGTACAGGGAGGGAACAGCAACAAATTTTAACGAACCTTTACAGCTATAACAGCTTCTACGGTACATAAAAAGCTTGCTATTATATTTTGGGACGTGGTAATCAGCACTCTGTGTGGTCCAGCAGTGTTTTGCGCACTGGGATATACTCAAACGGCCAGACATGCATGGTTAGGTGGTTGATTTAATACACCGTGGCAATGGAGCCGAATAAAAGATATAATCATTTATAGGTGTGTGCCAATACTTGTGTCCATATAGTGCAGATTAGCAGGTGGGGAAGCAGTATGTTTTTGTGGTGAGGTTTATGTGTGTGACTGCACAACTCCATCCTTTATAATAGCACTGAGGATGATTCAGAGCCTGACAGGGGGAGCGCTGCTTTATAACACCTCATAGATTTTCTCCCTCAAGCTGAACCTATTTATCAACGTGGCTTATTGGGATTGAGCAAGACTTATTCATTGCTTTTTCTATATGTGAGTATGTTTGTGTTGGTGTGTGTGTGTGTGTGTGTGTGTGTGTGTGTGTGTGTGTGTGTGTGTGTGTGTGCATGTGTGTGCGTGCACAAAAGTATGCATGAAAAGGCCAAACAGGAGATGTTTTTCAATCTTAGTCTTTTATTTAAATACCATCTATGGAACAATGTACAGGGAGGGGCAGCTCTCCGGGCATTTAGGACCCGGAGTAGGACCTTAAACAGTCAGTAGGGGTTGCTGTTGCTCCAGCTGCAAATAAAAGTATGTTTAGAATATAGAAAAGTAACTATAAACCTAGCGGCACGGTGGCTTAGTGGTTAGCACGTTCGCCTCTCAGCGCTAGGGATTCCCGGTTCGAATCCCCATCTGGGTGGAGTTTCCATGTTCTCCCCGTGTCTGCGTGGGTTTCCTCCGGGTTCTCCGGTTTCCTCCCACAGTCCAAAAACATGGAACAAGTTAATTGAATTCTCAAAATTGCCCCATATAGAGTGTGTCTGTGTGAGTGAGTGTATGCCCAGCGATGGATTGGCGCCCTGTCCTGGGTCTTTCTGCCCAGCGCCCGAGATGTTCTCCCCTGGATGGGCATGGGGAACCCCACCGCGACCCTAATAGAGGATAAGCGGGAGATAATGAATGAATGAAATGAACTATAAACCTCACAGGAATCAAGTACGTTAGTATAAGAGACTTTTTATTTGGTGGGTAGATTAAATAACGACGAATTACATGCCTCACGTTGAGTTTTAGGTC
>JAFMOD010000063.1:511044-544127 GCA_019802435.1 Corydoras maculifer
GCCCTGTCCTGGGTCTTTCTGCCCAGCGCCCGAGATGTTCTCCCCTGGATGGGCATGGGGAACCCCACCGCGACCCTAATAGAGGATAAGCGGGAGATAATGAATGAATGAAATGAACTATAAACCTCACAGGAATCAAGTACGTTAGTATAAGAGACTTTTTATTTGGTGGGTAGATTAAATAACGACGAATTACATGCCTCACGTTGAGTTTTAGGTCTTACTGTTATTCTATCCATCCATTATCTTCCGCTTTATCCTCTATTAGGGTGACGGGGGGGGGGGGGGGTTACCCATGCCCATCCCCATCCAGGGGAGAACGTTTCGGGCTCCGGGCAGATACACCCAGGACAGGAAACCAATCTATCACTGGGCACACACTCACTCACACAGACACACTCTATAGGGGGCAATTTGTATAACTCAATTGACCTTGATAACCCACGTGGACACGGGGAGAGCATGGAAACTCCACCCAGATGGGGATCCCTAAGACTGGGAGGAGAACATGCTAAACACTAAGCCACCGTGCCGTCCTGCTGTTATTCTAGTAAAACCCATCTATCCATTATCTTCCGCTTTATCCTATATTAGGGTCACAGGGGGGTTCCCCATGCTATTCTAGTAAAACATTTTACCAAATGTTTCGGCTCACAATCTCAGTTCCAATTCATGCCAAAGATATAATTTATATAGAAAAGTCACTAGTTTAATGTACAGATGGAGTAGCCGGCCGATCTGCAGCCATCATTAACACATCCTGTAAAAAAAAACGGAACGCAGGAACGTCAGTCTGCAGCGTATGTCGATATATTCCTTCACATCGAACTCCTTCAGCTCCCACAATTAAAAACCTCACGTTTTCTTAAGAGATACCTCATAACCAATAATGGCCCTGTTCCCTCTGCATGCTGAAAAAGCTAATTACCCCAATATGGCTTTCGGAGATACCGCTGCAGTGTCTGCGCTCAATGGCTCGTATTAGCATTTTATTAAATACCTAAATGAGTCTTTCTATTGCCCCATAGTTTCAGATTCCGGGGTAAGGGACAGTATACGGAGAAAAGTATTGGGACTCCTTCACATTACATTTACAGGATCTATAATAACATCGGGGCGGCACAGTGGCTTAGTGGTTGGCATGTTTGCCTCTCAGCACTAGGGATTCCTGGTTCGAATCCCCATCTGGGTGGAGTTTTCATGTTCTCCCCGTGTCCGCGTGGGTTTCCTCCGGGTTCTCCGGTTTCCTCCCACAGTCCAAAAACATGGATCAAGTCAATTGAGTTCTCCAAATTGCCCCATATAGAGTGTTCATCTGTGTGAGTGAGTGTGTGTCCAGTGATAGATTGGCGACCTGCCCTGGGTGTATCTGCCCAGCACCCGAAACGTTCTCCCCATCCATCCCTATCCATCCCTATCCCCATTGTTAATATACCATCCGGGCGGCACGGTGGCTTAGTGGTTAGTATGTTCTCCTCTCAGCACTAGGGATTCCCGGTTCGAATCCCCACCTGGGTGGAGTCTCCATGTTCTCCCCGTGTCCACGTGGGTTTCCTCTGGGTTCTCCGGTTTCCTCCTACAGCCTAAAAACATGAATCAAGTCAATTGAGTTCTCCAAATTGCCCCATATAGCGTGTGTCTGTGTGAGTGAGTGTGTGTCCAGTGATAGACTGGCGCCCTGTCCTGGGTGTAACTGCCCACCGCCCGAAACATTCTCCCCTGGATGGGCATGGGGAACCCCCCCACGACCCTAATAGAGGATAAAGCGGAAGATAATGAATGGATGAATGAATGAATGAATGAATATCCCATTCTAAGTGCACTTTCCTTTTTATCGCTGTTTAAAGTGTCTCTGAGAAGGATCTTATGATTTGCTTTTCTGGTTATCCACCTTTTTGTGGTTTATTTTAAATAAATGACTTTGGTTCAATAGAAAAGACCTTTCCATGTTCCATCAAGAAGCAGAACAGGTCCCGCACCTGGCCCTGGCCAAGGCACTCATTCCTTATTCATGGCATCCATTCGGCTCGGTTTTCGTTCCTTTCCTCTACAGTTGGTCCAGAAGTCCCACAGTGAGACCCCTGTCCTGAAATGAAGGTCACCTTCATGCCCATTAAAGGAGACTTAATATGGGAGTCGTCCTAAAATACAGGACAGATGATTTGCCTTTAGCTGTTTTCTTCTTGATGGTTAATCTGAAGAGGATATCGCTCACACTCAGCCTCTGCTGCTCTGCAGGAAATGTCATAGGCCGTCATGAATAAGAGATGAGCGGACTGGTCACAGAACCACCCTTTGAGAGCTGCTTTCCATCTCCTTTTCTCATCTTCAAAGCCCCCGTCACATATATACATGTGCCGGGGTGTATGATAGTTTGGTCCTGGTGTCTTCATGGTTAAATGTGTGTGTGCTTTTCTTTTAATCAGCATGAAACCCTTTATTCTTTAAGTTTTTATTAATAATGTCTCTTTACCCTGTTACTATTCAAGCCTTTAGTATCTCTTCCAACTGAGGCTTTCATGGTGGTTCCTTTGTCTGAATTATTAATAGAACACAGCCCTGGCTGTAAGAAAAATACAGTTATGACCTTAAACAACCCAACGGTCCACTGGACTGTGCCTGTAGGGCCTGTCACACAATGGTGTGTTAATGGTAATTCACTTAGACAAAGTATTAGATGGGACTGAGGCATCCCGAGAGCCGGGAAGAGACATGTTGTTCTTGGTTTGAGTCCTCACTGTTGGGTAAACAGGAGACTTCCATGTTCTTGGATTTAGAAAGTTAACGTGGTAACGTGGTTAGCACGTTCGCCTCTCAGCGCTAGGGATTCCCGGTTCGAATCCCCATCTGGGTGGAGTTTCCATGTCCTCCCCGTGTCCGCGTGGGTTTCCTCCGGGTTCTCTGGTTTCCTCCCACAGTCCAAAAACATGGATCAAATCAATTGAGTTCTCCAAATTTCCCCATATAGAGGGTCTTTGAGTGAGTGAGTGTGTGCAGAGCATTGGATTGGCGCCCTGTCCTGGGTGTATCTGCCCAGCGCCCGAAACTTCCTCCCCTGGATGGGCATGGAGAAGCCCCCTGCGACCCTAATATAGGATAAAGCGGGTGATAATGGATGAATGAAAATAGTAGTAAAGTAATGCACCAGTTTGTGGTTGGATTGATGTCTGGAATGAAGGGTTGGGTGAGCAGTAAGGCACCAAGACTCCATGCATCCAGGTCTAGTAGTCACCATGGAGGGTGAGGCTCTTTCTTTAAGGTGGTGCTCACAGCCAGAGCAGTTAGGATGGATGGTTTCCTTCAGCACCTCACTATAAAATGCAGAATTCCTGTTCTAATTAGCCTTTTGTATGAAATTTCATCCACCTAGTGCATTTTTTATATTATTTACAGGTGACCTGGTCTCGAGGGCTGTGCATCACCTGCAGCCTCTGAGTATCAAGAACCACAGTAACAGCACCCCAGTACACCAGAAACAAAGTCTGCTCCACTGGGAGCCCGAGGCCCTCTATACCCTCTGTTACTTCATGCACTGCCCTCAGATGGAATGGGAGAACCCCAACGTAGAACCATCGAAAATCACACTTCACACAGAAAGGTGAGATCTTGTGAAGCATCCTTGAGGTTTCCTGCTCTAGAAGAACTTTTCCAAGCAGCTTTTACTCTTCTAGGTCAAGAAGGCTGCTGGGGCCTATCCCTGCACTAACATGAAACACGCACATGCAAACACGTGATGTTTGAGTATCTACCTTACTTGTACATTGCCTTACTAACATAATTTTGGACAGTGTAAAGAAACCCATTAACACACAGGGAGAACATGCAAACTCCCCAATGGCACTCTTCATATATACAAGACTTCATATATAAAGATTGCATACTCCAAACTTCCAAAAACATTGGGCCACCCATCCAATGGGGGGGGGGGGTTTCCCCATGCCCATGCCCATCCAGGGAAGAACGTTTCAGGTGCTGGGCAGATACACCCAGGACAGGGCGCCAATCTATCGCTGGGCACACACTCACTCACACATACACACACTCTTTATGGGGCAATTTGGAGAACTCAATTGACTTGATCCATGTTTTTGGACTGTGGGAGGAAACCGGAGAACCCGGAGGAAACCCACGAGGCGAATGTGCTAACCACTAAGCCACCGGGACATTGGGCCACATTTTTAATTATGCAATAAAAACAAAAATTTACTTAAATCTTTATATAAAAGACAAATTGCCCAAATATTTTTAGTGTTTAAATGTTATTTGTCTGTTTGTTTTGGGTTTTTTTGCCCCCTGCAGGCCCTTTATGGTGCTGCCTCCCCTAATGGAGTGGATCAGGGTGGCACTGGCCCATGCCGAGCATCGCCGCAGCTTCTCCGTGGACAGCGATGATGTTCGCCAGGCAGCACGGCTCATGCTGCCCGGAGTGGACTGTGAACCTCGACAGCTAAAGTAAATCTCTGCAGCATAAATATTAACCATGATGGAAGATCCTTTGAAGGCACATTGAGCAGCTCATGGTCTTTTTGTTTGTTCCCGGAGGACGGACGATTGTTTCTGCGTATCTCGAAAGCTAGACTCGGCCTCCACCGAAGCGAAGTTCCTTCAGGACCTGGGCTTTCGGATGCTGAACTGCGGCCGTACTGACCTGGTGAAGCAGGCCATCAATCTGCTGGGACCTGATGGCATCAACAGCAGGAGCGAGCAGGTGATCCTTTATTTATTTCACTTAAATATTTACATTTACATTTACATTTGGTCATTTAGGAGATGCTTTTATCCAAAGCGACTTACAAGGTGATCACAGGGTTCATCACAACATCCCTGGAGCAATGAGGGTTAAGGGTCTTGCTCAAGGACCCACATTGGTAACTTCAGTGGACCTGGGATTTGAACCCCAACCTTCAGATTGATAACCCAACACCCTAACCACTGAGCTACCAGGCCCTAAGATGGATTTAAACTGGAGATGCCAATGTTATAAAGTCCCATACATACAGTTATCCAAAATACATGACAAGTGTGTGTTAGCCTGAATAAAACCTGAATCAGGATCCTGCTTCAGTTTATCTAATGTATGTTGACTCATAGGGCAGCACGGCGGGCTTAGTGGTTAGCATGTTCTCCTCTCAGCACTAGGGATTCCCGGTTCGAATCCCAATCTGGGTGGAGTTTCCATGTCCTCCCCGTGTCCACGTTTGTTTCCTCCGGGTTTTCCGGTTTCCTCCCACAGTCCAAAAACATGGATCAAGTTGATTGAGTTCTCCAAATTGCCCCATATAAAGTGTGTATGAGTGTGTGTGTGTGTGTCCAGCGATAGATTGGCGCCCTGTCCTGGGTGTATCTGCCCAGCGCCCGAAACGTTCTCCCCTGGATGGGCATGGGGAACCCCCCCCAATATAGGATAAAGCAGAAGATAATGAATGAATATAATAACATCCATGGTATTTCCATGTTCTCCCCGTGTCCGTGTGGGTTTCCTCCGGGTTCTCCGGTTTTCTCCCACAGTCCAAAAACATGGATCAAGTCAATTGAGTTCTCCAAATTGCCCCATGTAGAGAGTGTCTGTTTGAGTAAGTATGTGCCCAGCGATAGATTGGCGCCCTGTCCTGGGTGTATCTGCCCAGCACCCGAAACGTTCTCGCTCCCCCCCGCGACCCTAATAGAGGATAAAGCGGAAGATAATGGATGTTGACTAATAGTAAGGGAACACCGTTCATCAGTGAGGATACAGAGTTTTGGAATAAGAATAAAGAACTCTTTTTGTTGGCAGCACGGTGGCTTAGTGGTTGGCATGTTCTCCTCTCAGCTCTAGGGATTCCCGGTTCGATTCCCTATCTGGGTGGAGTTTCCATGTTCTCCCCGTGTCCGCGTGGATTTCCTCCGGGTTCTCCGGTTTCCTCCCCCAGTCCAAAAACATGGATCAAGTTAACTGACTTCTCCTGATTTCTGAGTTCTTTAAGAATATAGAACTTTTTTGGTTCGAATCTGAAAGTGTCACACCCTGCTGAAGGTTCGTTCATTAGAACGAAGCCGTTTATATTTAAAGTGTTTCTCTCAGCACGCTCTGAATATCTCGGTGTTTCCCGGCCGATGGAAACGGATTCGGCTCGCAGGCCATGTCACCGCTCCTTCCATCGTCCCTCCCGCCAGCTTGGCTGCAGTGCTGAACCCTGAGAGGAGAGAGCTTCCCGACCAGACGTCAGATTTTCCATGGGCTCTCGTACTGACTCTGGCTGAAAACAATGTGCTTCAGTGTAACGTACAGTTAAACATAGGAACATTTATTTCTACTAACGCAGCATAGAAGGCTTTTAAATGAACCGTATGGACAAAAGTACTGAGACACTATCTTTAGGTGTTTTATTAGCACAGACGAATCAAATTATGTTTACATTTACATTTGGTCATTTATTGGACGCTTTTATCCAAAGTGACTTACAAGGTGAGCACAGGGTTCATCACAACATCCCTGGAGCAATGAGGGTTAAGGGTCTTGCTCAAGGACCCACATTGGTAACTTCAGTGGACCTGGGATTTGAACCCCAACCTTCAGATTGATAGCCCAACACAGTGACCACTGAGCTACAACTCCCACCAATTATGTGAATAAAAAGTTTGGGGAAGGCCATTTTCATGAGTGTGTGTGTGTGTGATTTAGGGTATGACTCCACTCATGTACGCTTGTGCTCGCGGAGACGAGGCCATGGTTCAGATGCTGCTGGACGCTGGAGCCGATATCAACTGTGAGGTCAGTGGTTCCAGTCCAGATTCATAACACCTCACACATCGCATGAATCGCTTTCATGCCTTCACTGTGTTTCACATTCTCTGTTGTGTTTGTCTTTGATTTTACCGCCAATCCTCACAGACCCCCAAAACAAACAGAGATATTCTAATCTCTCACAAAGATTCTCTGTAGCCCATAATATCCAGTTTAATTTGGAACTTCAATCCTATTTTTGCTGGACAAATGTCAAATAAACCTCCCAAACAACCAATAAAACACAAGCAGGGATCAAATCAGGTGAAGTATCTTAGTATAAGAGACTTTTAATTTGGCGGGTAAATAAAATAATGACTAATTCCATGTGGGCGGCACGGTGGCTTAGTGGTTGGCATGTTCTCCTCTCAGCACTATGGATTTCCGGTTCGAATCCCCATCTGGGTGGAGTTTCCATGTTCTCCCCGTGTCCGTGTGGGTTTCCTCCGGGTTCTCCGGTTTCCTCCCACAGTCCAAAAACATGGCTCAAGTCAATTGAGTTCTCCAAATTGCCCCATATAGAGTGTGTCTCTGTGAGTGAGTGTGTGCCCAGCAATAGATTGGCGTCCTATCCTGGGTGTATCTGCCCAACGCCCGAAACGTTCTCCCCTGGATGGGCATGAGGAACCCTTCACCCTCCCCCCGACCCTAGCAGAGGATAAAGCGGAAGATAATAGATGGATGGATTGTTTTTTATTCCATGTTAAAGGTTTATAAGAACTTGCTCTTGTCTTTTATGTCCATGGTGCAGAAGATAAACACTGGAGACTCAAACGCTCATCTGGAATCACTTGACTTAAACCAAAATAAGAGTTCTGAATTATTACAGCTACAGGAGCTTACATGACATCAAGTTCTGAATGGTTTCCCATTGAAGTCTACCTTTAATTTCATCCATCCATTATCTTCCGCTTTATCCTATATTAGGGTCGCGGGGGGTTCACCATGTCCATCCAGGGGAGAACGTTTCGGGCTCTGGGCAGATACACCCAGGACAGGCCGCCAATCTATCGCTGGACACACACTCACTCACACACACACTCACTCTATATAGGGGCAATTTGGAGAACTCAATTGACTTGATCCATGTTTTTGGACTGTGGGAGGAAACCGGAAAACCCGGAGGAAACCCACGCAGACACGGGGAGAACATTGAAACTCCACCCAGATGGGGATTCGAACCGGGAATCCCTAGCGCTGAGAGGCGAACGTGCCAACCACTAAACCACCGTGCCGCCCTACCTTTAATTCTTAGGGTCAAAACTGGGTCCGTGAAACATAACATAACAAACATTTCGTTTGCATTCCATGTATCACATGTTCTGTAAATGACTATAAAATCTCCTTAAATCTTCCTGCGGGATTTTAAAGCGTGTCTGCAGGAATGTTAATCCAGATTCAGCATTCGAACTCCGACCCAGTTAATCCCGAAGGTGTTCAGGACTCTGCACACCCTGAACTCACCCACCCATTCCTGTTTTCTTGTTCATGATGTGTTTAAAACACTTCATTACACTTATTGTGTAATCCTCAGATAATCCAGATGGCTTTTTGTCCCTGAGCTCTGATTTTCCGTTCTCTTCACATGAGACTGCAGTTATCGCTGCGTGTCCCTGTCCAGTCATCACAGCGCCGTGTTTGTTTTCAGACTCTGGAGAGCAAGGCTATAACAGTGATGTAGCTGTGACACATTGTCACGTACCAGTGATATTGTGGACACTGCCTGCTATTGTTGTCTTCTTGGAAGTCTTTTGGCGTTTGAGTCACATCTGAAGTAATAGCTGGGAAAAAAAGTGTCTTATGAAATCTGGGCTTGTCATCACTGTATTGTATCAGCTCTACATAGTGTAAAGGTGGACTTTATAGTTCTATAGTTACAGACTGTAGTCCATCTTTTTTTAGTTGTACAGCCGTCTGTTGATCTAGTGTAAAGCATGGTGGTGGTAGCAGTGTCATGAGGCATTTCTCTTCAGGAACAGGATAAGTTAGGATTCAAAGAAATATGGAGGGTATTAGGAACATCTGACTGCATTACATTACATTTACATTTACATTTACATTACATTTGGTCATTTAGCAGATGCTTTTGTCCAAAGCGACTTACAAAGACAGGGTTGGTACAGCATCCCTGGAGCAATAAGGGTTAAGGTCTTGCTCAAGGACCCACATTGATAACTTCAGTGGACCTGGGATTTGAACCCACAACCTTCAGATTAAGAGCCCAACACCCTTACCATTGTGCTGCCACGCCCCACATTAGAAGTGATGTGTCCCTTTGACAGACAGCTGAAAGTTCTGAAGGTTAAAAAGGAACCAAACAGAGCCCTGAGCTAAATCCTATAGATAGAGCAGTGCATTATGGGTCAAAGGCCAGATTCCTTTTTTTCTCTTATAATAAAGTTGGATACACTGACTTTAATGGGAGCTTTGGATTTAGACTGAAAGACAAAACCGAGATTGTTTCTAAGGGGTATGAAGACTTTCTATAGGCGCCATAATTCAGTCCATATGGCTGGTCCTGTGTGTTTGCAAGTCTCAGTCTCTGACAGGTTTCTTTTGGAAACAGGGTGTAGCTGTAACAGTAAGTGGCAGGCGTCCCCCGGGAGGCGCCGCACCAGCATTTTCACTAAGTGCTTCGGTTGGACGAATTTCCTCGGCCCAGCGTTTTTTTTCATGCCTGCTTCTGTGTTCTGTTCTGCCCTGACTGTGCGCTGTACCTCCCCTAGGTGCCCAACACAGTGCACCAACACCCATCCATCTACCCCGAGACGCGGCAAGCCACAGCACTCACCTTCGCCGTGCTCCACCAACACGTCCCTGTGTTGCAGGTAGATGTCCACCACCCGTCTGGCAGCACAGTAACCACACGACACCTGTACCAGCACCACAGCACACACCGCCTCCTAACTGCCTCGTAAAGTAAAGCCGTAACTACCTACCCTGTGTACCAACTCATCAAGTGCTCTGGGTTTCTGGGGACCTCTCCGAGCGACCGTGCTACACCCCATTTACCATGTTTCTCATTACCAGCCATTTTCACTGTGTCCTGTGTAGCGACTGAAGGCTCAGCTGCCACGCTGTGTGTTTTCTCACTCAGCGGAAAATGTGTCTTATAAGCAGTTCAGTTAACTGTGTGGCTCGTATTGCATTAAGCTGGGGACAGGGGGCAAGTGTGACCTAATATCCTACCATTTCTCAAGTCTCTCTCCCCTCTCCCTCCATCATTACCTCCTTTCTCACGTCTCTGGTTCTTTTAGTTGCTGCTGGATGCTGGAGCCAACGTGGAGGGCTCTCTGCAGGACGGCATGGAGAATTACACAGAAACCCCTCTGCAGTTAGCCTCAGCTGCAGGTAAGCTTAAATAGATTGAGATTCTATTCCTCAACATTTACATTTACATTTACATTTGGTCCTTTAGCCAACGCTTTTATCCAAAGCGACTTGTCACCGGTTCTGTTCATAACTTATTTGGACAGAATTTCTAGGCGCAGCCAGGGTATCGAGGGTGTCCAGTTTGGTGATCTGAGGATCACGTCGCTGCTGTTTGCAGACGATGTGGTCCTGTTAGCATCATCAGGCTGCGAACTTCAGCTCTTACCGGATCGGTTCGCAGCCGAGTGTGAAGCGGCCGGGATAAAAATCAGCACCTCCAAATCTGAGGCCATGGTTCTCAGTCGGAAAAGGGTAGAGAGTCCTCTCTGGGTCAAGGATCAGATCTCGCCTCAAGTGGAGGAGTTCTCGGGGTCTTGTTCACGAGTGATGGTAAGATGGAGCGTGAGATTGACAGACGGATCAGCGCGGGGTCAGCGGTGATTCAGACCCTATATCGGTCCGTTGTGGTAAAGAAGGAGCTGAGCCATAAGGCAAGGCTCTCGATTTACCAGTCAATCTATGTTCTGACCCTCACCTATGGTCATGAGCTTTGGGTAATGACCGAAAGAGCAAGATCGCGAATACAAGCGGCCGAAATGGGTTTTCTCCGCAGGGTGGCTGGGCTCTCCCTTAGAAGATAGGGTGAGAAGCTCGGACATCCGGGAGAGACTTGAGTGGAGCCGCTACTCCTCCGCATCGAAAGGAGCCAGTTGAGGTGGTTCGGGCATCTGGTAAAGATGCCTCCTGGGCGCCTTCCTAGGGAGGTGTTCCAGGCAAGTCCAGCTGGGAGGAGACCCCGGGGAAGACCCAGGACACGCTGGAGGGATTATATCGCTCAGCTGGTCTGGGAACGCCTCGGGGTTCCCCCAGTCGAGCTGGTGGAGGTGGCTGGGGCGAGGGACGTCTGGGTCTCCCTACTTCGATTGCTGCCCCCGCGACCCGAACCCCGGATAAGCGGAAGATAATGGATGGATGGATGGAATGGAATTACAATGTGAGCACAGGGTCAATCACAACATCCCTGGAGCAATGAGGGTTAAGGGTCTTGCTCAAGGACCCACAACTTCAGTGGACCTGGGATTTGGACCCCCAACCTTCAGATTGATAGCCCAACGCCCTAACCACTGAGCTACCACTCCCGATTAGGCTCGGTTTTATATGAGGTGTAGCAGGGCCATTGGGCTTGGGGCCAGTGTGGAGATGTGCACCACTGCAGTGGTAACAATTCTGACTATTAAAAGTTTGTGTTTAATGTTTTAATGTCAGAGTGAGTGAATGGAATGTATGAAGGAGAACCATTTACTGAATCTGTTCCTGTAGGTAACTTTGAACTCGTCAGTCTGCTATTGGAAAGGGGGGCCGACCCCCTGGTGGGAACCACGTACCGCAATGGAATCTCCACTGCTCCACATGGGGATATGAACTCCTTCAGCCTGGCAGCAGCACATGGTCACAGGTAGAGCACACGGATGGGGCAAGTCTGGGTATCACTTACGTATGTGATGCAGTTTGGTTTATTAGTAAAAATACTGACTTTAATTTGATTTTATTAAAGAGCTAGTTCCGGCCGGGCGGCACGGTGGCTTAGTGGTTAGCACTTTCGCCTCTCAGCGCTAGGGATTCCCGGTTTGAATCCCCATCTGGGTGGAGTTTCCATGTTCTCCCCGTGTCTGCGTGGGTCTCCTCCGGTTTCTTCCCACAGCTTAAAAACATGGATCAAGTCAATTGAGTTCTCCAAATTGCCCCATATAGAGTATGTGAGTGAGTGAGTGTGTGCCCAGCAATAAATTGGTGTCCTGTCCTGGGTGTATCTGCCCAGCGCCCGAGATGTTCTCCCCTGGATGGGCATGGGGAACCCCCCCCCCGCAACCCTAATAGAGGATAAAGCAGAAGATAATAGATGGACGGAATATAAACAGCGAGCCGATTCCTAATGAGAACTTAACCTGTTGCAGCTGTATTTTTTATCAACTGTGTTCTGTAAATTGCCCACTAGATGGCCGTGTGTGATTCTTAAAGAAACCTGTTATCCTGTTACTCAGCGTTTACTGTATGAAGACCAAATTATTATTAATTTTTCTTTTAATAAGTGCATTTATAAATCAAAACTTGTATTTTATTATAATGTGTTTGTAACACGTTACACAAGATTGTGTAATATTGTAAATAAATCACAGGAAAGATGTGTAACGGGACTCTCGTCAAGCCTAATAACACCTCTTTTCCGTGATCTATTTACAATAATGTGCGCCCTCTCGTACCTTATTGCTTTAATAAGCTCTACAGGTCCTGGTTTTCTTCATTTCTATATTTGCTTAAGTCCATTTTATTTTGTCAGAGCATTATGGAAACTTTCTTTCAGACCCCCAAGACCAGCAGTTCCCTACCTCATTATTAATGTGTTGGATAAAAAAGCACGATGGTATACGACTTCCCTTTGTCCTATAGGAATGTGTTTCGTCGCCTCCTGTCCCAGTCAGAGAAGGGTAAAGGGGACGTGCTGTCCCTGGAGGAGATCCTTGCAGAAGGTTCGGAGGCAGGCGAGAGGAATTCTCTGCATATGGAGACGCTTCGTAGCAGCAAGGCCAAACTCAAAGCTCTGAAAGAGGCCATGTACCACAGCTCGGAACACGGCCATGTGGACATCACACTGGACATACGCAGTCTGGGTTGGTCCCACCATCATCCTCACTTTATTGTAGTTGTAATTTTTCAGAATACATTAATACCCACTGCATACACACTTAATTCCCATTACCATATCATTGTGTGGCTCAGGCGTCCCGTGGACTCTCCACACCTGGATGGAGTCTCTGCGTACATGCTTCCTGCAGCACAGACGGCCGCTGATACAGGGTCTGCTGAAGGAGTTCAGCTGCATTGAGGAGGAGTACACCGAGGAGCTCATCACACACGGACTGCCGCTTATGTTCCAGATCCTTCGCGCGAGCAAGGTCTGTAGGAACTCGCACAATGTCCACATGCACACATCCCACTCAGTCCGTCCCACCCACACACACATACACAACACTAAACACAAGGCCCACACTGCATTACTTAATTCCACGCACGGGACTGTACACATGCCATCATAAAGCTACAGGGAATTGGGCAAGTTTTGGCCAGATGCATAAGCAGTCAGTGGTACAGCACAGAGCTCCTCCTCTTGTTTTCTGTGGGCATGGTCTCCCCATCTTTACTTTCATAGCTTAAAAGGAGGTTTGGACCCTGCACATTTCTTTACCCTTGCCCCAAGAGTACTGTGTAACAATGGATGGGTATGAATGAGGGTTGGAGACAGGATTTATCCTCAACAGAATCCATCCATCCATTATCTTTCGCTTTATCCTATATTAGGGTCGCAGGGGGGTTCCCCATGCCCATCCAGGGGAGAACGTTTCGGGCGCTGGGCAGATACACCCAGGACAGGACGCCAATCTATCACTGGAAACACACTCACTCACACAGACACACTCTATATGGGGCAATTTGGAGAACTCAGTTGACTTGATCCATGTTTTTGGACTGTGGGAGGAAACCGGAGAACCCGGAGGAAACCCACGCGGACACGGGGAAACAAGGAAACTCCACCCAGATGGGGATTCGAACCGGGAATCCCTAGTGCTGAGAGGCGGACCTGCTAGAATCAGGCTTTAAATTTAAAATGACATTTAATCTACACAAATGTGTTGGCTAGTGTAGTCTGCCAAATGTCCCACTCCTTTAGATGTGATGTAATGGGTGCACTAATTACATTTACATTTGGTCATTTAGTGGACGCTTTTATCCAAAGCGACTTACAAGGTGAGCACAGGGTTAATCACAACATCCCTGGATCAATGAGGGTTAAGGGTCTTGCTCAAGGACCCACATTGGTAACTTCAGTGGACCTGGGAGGAAACCCACGCAGACACAGGGAGAACATGAAAACTCCACACAGATGGGGATTTGAACCGGGAATCCCTAGTGCTGAGAGGAGAACATGCTAACCACTAAGCCACCGTGCCGCCCCCCAAGGTTCAAACTCCCCAAAATCACCATAAAGTCCACGAGACAACTTAGCTTTGCCAGGAGGAGGTTGTCCACAAGCTTTCAGAAGGGCCTAAGATAATAGAGATAGAGAGACACCTGATATATTAAAGATAATGATGGAGGATCTGGAGTGTCCTCATCTCCAGAAGTTCTTACAAAGTGTCTTTGTGAGTGCCGTCTGCCGGAAGAGTGCTGCCAGGCATCGAGCTTCTTAATTCAGATGCAAAAAAAGAATCTTTTTGATTTAGGAGGCAACGCAGAACAGATCAGATGGTCTGCAGGATCTGATGGATGTGGTGGGGCTCATGTGCTTTACTTTGGTCGATACCAACAAAAGGAATGATGCGGGACAGAAGAGACGGATCAACTCGTTTCATCTTCCAGATGAACCTCACGTTCGGAGTCTTCGCTCCAGTGCTGCACGAACCATTAATGAAAATCCGAGTGCTAGTTCACAAATCACTCTCTCTGCTTAGTGCGAGGGCTTAGTGTGGGGGCTCAGTGTGGAGGCTCGTGTGTGTGTTCGAGAGATGATGTATCGCAGAGCGAGTGAACCTTCTTCTCACAGAGTTCTGCTGTGATGACTGATGGTCTTTGTGTTCTGCTGTAATGCTGTGGTTGTTAGAAAGAACAAGTGGGAAAAGAGAGTTCAGCGTGTGAAGGATGGATGGACAGACCGTGAAGAGATGGTTCCACTTTCAATAAAATGCACCTTTGGTCCTCATCCTTTTCCGTCCATCCATCAATTCCCCTTTACTTAATCCTGTACTAGGGTGGGGGGGTTTGGTCTCTATACCTGTAAAGGGTAGAACATGCTTGCCAGGATGGGGTGCCAATCTATCCCTCACTCACACACACACACTATATATAATAATTCATTCATTCATTCATTATCTTCCGCTTTGTCCTATATTAGGGTCGCTGGGGGGGAGGGGGTTCGGGCACTGGGTAGATACACCCAGGACAGGGCACCAATCTATTGCTGAGCAGACTTACTCACACACATACACTCTATATGGGGCAATTTGGAGAACTCAATTGACTTGATCCATGTTTTTGGACTGTAGGAAGAAACCGGAGAACCCGGAGGAAACCCACACGGACACGGGGAGAACATAAAAACTCCAGCCAGAAGGGGATTTGAACCAGGAATCTCTAGCGCTGAGAGGAGAACATGCCAACCGCTAAGCCATCATGCCACCCTATATAATAATTACTATATAATAAATACTAATATAATTATTGCAGGGCAGCACGGTGGCCGGGTTCTCCGGTTTCCTCCCACAGTCCAAAAACATGGATCAAGGTCAATATAATTCTCCAAATTGCCCCATATAGAGTGTGTTTGTGTGAGTGAGTGTGTGTCCAGCGATGGATTGGCGCCCTGTCCTGGGTGTATCTGCTCAGCGCCCGAAACGTTCTCCCCTGGATGGGCATGGGGAACACCCCAGTGACCCTAGTAGAGGATAAAGCGGAAGATAATGGATGGATGGATAATTATTACAAATAATTAAATTATAAATGACACTATGGACTAAAGTGTGGGGACTAAAGTGTGGGGAGTGTTTTTATAGCGACGGTACATCTTTATGGAGCCCTATCAGCTTCCACTTAAGGCTTTCTATCAGATTTTGGAGCGTGTCTGCATTCGAAAAGTTAGTTAAGTTCTTTTACACCAAACCATGACCTAATGGAACTTTTTAGTGCACTGGGGCGGAGTCATTGGAGCAAATAGATACTTCCCCAAACTGTTGAAAGCAAACAATCCTGTTTAAATGAAGCTGTCTTATTACTTTTGTCTATTTAGTGTATGTTCTTCTGTACTAGAATATGTTCTAATGCTGGATTTTCTCCACAGTGAATCAAAGCTGTCTTTAAGGACTTTCCTCGAACTGTTGCTCCAGAGTTGGAACCATATAAATATGTAAACCATGTGCTGTAGCATTACATTTACATTTATATTCACTTTTTCATTCAGCAGATGCTAAAGCGACTTACAAATAAGAACATTACAAATGTGAAGTTATGCAGTTATGCAGAAACCCAACTACACTGTAAAAACGAGGGCGTGGTAGCTCAGCGGTTAGGGCATTGGGCTATCAATCTGAAGGTTGGCGGTTCAAATCCCAGGTCCACTGCAATTACCAATGTGGGTAACCCTCATTGCTCCAGGGATGTTGTGATTAACCCTGTGTTCACCTTGTAAGTCACTTTGGATAAAAGCTTCTGCTAAATGACCAAATGTAAATGTAAATTCATCAAACCTGATTATATTTGATGCTGCGCCCCCCCCCCCCCTTTTTTAATTTTTTTATTTTTTATTTAATTTTTTTTTTTACAACAGGTATTTGTTAAAGAGATGCATCTTCTGTAGTATCTTAAAACTGCTTAGTGATTCTGCTTTACGGATAGAGTTGGGAAGATCGTTCCACCATTTTGCAGTGGTGAACTGAGAATGAGCTCCTCGGTGAGGTGGAACCACCAGGCGGCGATCATCACTGGAGCGAAGTGAACGAGTCAGAGTGTATTTTAAAAAGATAGAGTGAAGATAGGAGAGGGCAGATCCAAAAATGGTTCCGTAGGCCAGAGTCAGTGACTTGTACTGAATGCAGCAGCTACAGGGAGCCAATGGAGGGACATGAGTAGTGGAGTCACATGAGTTCTTGGGCTAGTTGAATGTAAGTCGGGCTGCAGAGTTTTGAATCAGTTGAAGAGGTCGGATTGTGGAAGCTGAGATACCGGCAAGTAGCGCATTACAATAATCAAGTCAGGATAGGACTAGGGCTTGAACAAGCAGTTGGGCATTACCTTTTAATGCACGGTCAGGTCCACATACTTTTGAATAGACAGCAAAAAGAAGGTGAAAATGGTGCAGTGTGAACTGTAGCAATGCAGACATGATGAGAGAAGAGTGTGCTGGTGATGCAGAGCTCTTGGGTTTCTCTGATCAGTCAGAGCACGAGAAGAGAGAATAATTCAGCGGAGGATTTTCTCCCCGCTTCCACCCACCCGGAGAAACAGCGAGCCGCTTAAGGGATGCGCAGCGTCGCTCCAAATAACGTTGACTCGCCTCTTGCCGCTGTACGGGGTCTGCATTTTCACCCTGTTGCACTCGTGTTGCAGCTGTATCGTTGCACGTGGGCTCCCCTGAGCGTGCCTCTGTATGTGATGTGTGTGTGTGTGTGTGTGTGTGTGTGTGTGTGTGTGTGTATGTGTGTGTGTGTGTGTTTTGTAGAACGAGGTCATCAGTCAGCAGTTAGCTGTAATCTTCACTCAGTGCTATGGACCTTACCCCATCCCCAAACTGACCGAGATCAAACGCAAGCAGACCTCCAGGCTTGGTGGGTAATGACTTACACAACGTTAAAACATTTGCTTATGCACCTGGAATTTTAATATTTGATGCATATACACTGGAAATATTATATATATATATATATATATATATTCATTCACAAATACAAGTATTAATATATATATATATATATATATATATATATATATATATATATATATTAATATAAATATTAATACTTGTATTTGTAAATGAATATATACCAGCACGGTGGCTTAGTGGTTAGCATGTTCTTCTCTCAGGAAGATTGTGTGTGTGTTGGGACGGCACGGTGGCTTAGTGGTTAGCATGTTCTCCTCTCAGCACTAGGGATTCCCGGTTCGAATCCCCATCTGGGTGGAGTTTCCATGTTCTCCCCGTGTCCCCGTGGGTTTCCTCCGGGTTCTCCGGTTTCCTCCCACAGTCCAAAAACATGGATCAAGTCAACTGAGTTCTCCAAATTGCCCCATATAGAATGTGTTTGTGTGAGTGAGTGTGTCCAGTGTCGCCATGTCCATCCAGGGGAGAATGTTTCGGGCGCCCAGGACAGGGCGCCAATCTATCACTGGGCACACACTCACTCACACACACACATACACACTCTATATAGGGCAATTTGGAAAAATCAATTGACTTGATCCATGTTTTTGGACTGTGGGAGGAAACCGGAGAACCCAGAGGAAACCCATGCTGACACGGAGAGAAATCCACCCAGATTGGGATTTAAACCGGAAATCCCTATAGCAGAGAGGAGAACATGCTAACCACTCAGCCACCGTGCCGCCCCAACACACACACAATCATACATATTACATATATGAGGCAATTTAGAGCTTTCAATGTACCTTGAATCCATGGTTTTTGACTGTGGGAGGAAACCAGAGAACCCAGAGGAAACCCACGCGGACACGGGGAGAACATGGAGACTCCACCCAGATTGGGATTCGAACTGGGAATCCCTAGTGCTGAGAGGAGAACACGCTAAACCACTAAGCCACCGTGCCGCCGTTAACATAGATGTTACAGCATAAGAACCATCAACCACACGCTGCAGGTTTTTCTTTTCTTTATAGACCAGGAAACGTTTCTCGAATGACAGGCCACTTAAATTCAGTCCTTCACTGCCACCTAGTGGCAGTTCCTGTCCAGGCTGTTTTTCTAATGCAGGAGTGACTGCTTAAACATGTTCTTTGTGATTTTTCTTTGTGTTAGACCCCCATTTTCTTAACAACAAGGAGATGTCAGACGTGACGTTCCTGGTGGAAGGAAAGCCCTTCTATGCGCATAAAGTTCTGCTCTTTACCGCCTCCAGCAGGTGAGTCGCTATACTGCACCTCAAATTGGTTTTAATGCAATTGCTGTACAGTGAAGAAGAATGAATAAAAGCAATGTAAATACATTTAAATAAAAAATATAAATTAATTTGTTGCGAGTTGAACCAAAGTTAATTATATTATAATATAATATTATATATTATATATATTACATTGGCGGCACGGTGGCTTAGTGGTTAGCATGTTCTCCTCTCAGCACTACATTTACATTTACATTTACATTTGGTCATTTATTGGACGCTTTTATCCAAAGCGACTTAAAAGGTGAGCACAGGGTTAATCACAACATCCCTGGAGCAATGAGGGTTAAGGGTCTTGCTCAAGGACCCACATTGGTAATTGCAGTGGACCTGGGATTTGAACCGCCAACCTTCAGATTGATAGCCCAATGCCCTAACCACTGAGCTACCGCGCCCTCTGCGCCCTAGCGCCCTGAGCACTAGGGATTCCCGGTTCGAATCCCCATCTGGGTGGAGTTTCCATGTTCTCCCCGTGTCTGCGTGGGTTTCCTCCGGGTTCTCCGGTTTCCTCCCACAGTCCAAAAACATGGATCAATCTCAATTGAATTCTCCAAATTGCCCCATATAGAGTGTGTGTGTGTGTGTGTGTGTGTGTGTGTGTGTGAGTGAGTGAGTGAGTGTGTGCCCAGCGATAGATTGGCGCCCTGTCCTGGGTGTATCTGCCCAGGGCCCGAAACGTTCTCCCCTGGATGGGCATGGGGAACCCCACCGTGACCCCACTAGAGGATAAAGCGGGAGATAATGAATGATATATATTATATTATATTAAATTATATTACATATATTATATACTATAATCTATATTATATGTATATCTGTAGTTGTATATTATATAGATTATATATATTCATAGTTGTATATTATTATTCATTCATTCATTCATTATCTCCCGCTTATCCTCTATTAGGTTTGCGGTGGAGTTCCCCATGCCCATCCAGGGGAGAACATCTCGGGCGCTGGGCAGATAGACCCAGGACAGGGCGCCAATCCATCGCTGGGCACACACTCACTTACACAGACACACTCTAAACAGGGCAATTTTGAGAACTCAATTGACTTGATCCATGTTTTTGGACTGTGGGAGGAAACCGGAGAACCCGGAGGAAACCCACGCAGACACGGGGAGAACATGGAAACTCCACCCAGATAGGGATTCGAACCGGGAATCCCTAGTGCTGAGAGGCGAACATGCTAACCACTAAGCCACCGTGCCGCCCGTATATTATTATATTTCACTTATCTATATACTGTATGTTTGTATTTTTATATAATTTAAATATTAGGGCGGCACAGTGGCTTAGTGGTTGGCATGTTCTCCTCTCAGCGCTAGGGATTCCTGGTTTGAATCCCCATCTGGGTGGAGTTTCTATGTTCTCCCCGTGTCCACGTGGGTTTCCTCCGGGTTCTCCGGTTTCTTTCAACAGTCCAAAAACATGGATCAAGGTCAATTGAGTTCTCCAAATTGCCCCATATAGAGTGTGTCTGTGTGAGTGAGTGTGTGCCCAGCGATGGATTGGCGCCCTGTCCTGGGTGTATCTGCCCAGCGCCCGAAACGTTCTCTGCCATGGGCATATGTGGAACCCCCCGCGACCCTAATAGAGGAAAAAAGCGGAAGATAATAAAAGAATTATTCATTCATTTATTATCTCCCACTTTAGCCTCTATTAGGGTCGCGGTGGGTTCCACATGCCCAGAAAGAATTATATTATTATTTATTTAATTTTTTTTTTCTTGCCACTGTCGCTTCGGCTTGCTCTTTTGGGGTTTATGGGCTTTTCATTCTGTAAAGCTGCTTTGTGACAATGTTGTAAAAAGCGCTAGAGAAATAAATTTTCTTGAATCTTGAACTTATATCTCATGCTGCATTCGTCTGTATTTGTGTAAAGGTTCAAGTCTCTGCTAGCAAACCGGCCAGCAACCGAAAACACCTGCATTGAAATCAGCAATGTGAAATATAATGTATTCCAGGTACAGTACCATATCAAACGCTTTGTTATTCCTTACACTGTCTCCCCATCTACTTGTAGACTTTTCACATGTGGGTGCGCGATGGACAGCTGTACTCACACGTTTGGATCTGCAGTGTGGGTTCGAAGTTTGTCGTATAACATTGCTATTTCTTTTCCTTTCAGCTGGTGATGCAGTATCTGTATTTTGGTGGAACGGATTCTCTGCACATAAGAAACACTGAGGTCATGGATGTGAGTCCTGTTTCCGTTCTATGTTCTGTGTTTTGTTACTTTCCAGATAAGGATGGGATAATACTTATGACCCCATGTGTTGCCACTTGCTCCTCTCCTTCAGCTGCTGTCCGCAGCTAAGTTCTTCCAGCTGGAGGCGCTACAGAGGCACTGTGAGATCATCTGTTCCAAGAACATCAATACAGAAACGTGTGTGGAGATCTACAACCATGCTAAAGTAAGAGCATGTAGAAATACAAAAATGTATCTAAAGTGTTTTAATTGTTACCGTATTTTCCGGACTATAAGGCGCACCTAAAAGCCTAAAATGTTCTCAGAAATCGGACGTGCGCCTTATAATCCGGTGTTCCAAATTCTATAAAAGTATTGTTGTGCGACCGGGTGGTTTTTTCCACACATCACCGTCCTGCTGATCTGTGACTCCATACTCATCTCACAGAAAAGCCGAGTAAAGAAAATTAATTCGGAGCTCGCCATCATTCCGGGAGGATTAAATAAAGAACTCCGTGGGAGCGATGGATGATAGACGGCGAACACTCGTTTAGAACTCAGGAGGCGGCGGCGGGCGGGTTACGCCACCGTCTGTGAATGGATTGTGGACGCCTGGGCTGAGGTTTCTGCTGTAACCGTTGTCTGAGCTTTCGCGAAAGCGAAAATAATACGGAGCCGTACAGAATAAGAAGCGTACAGAAATAGGGTCCGTAATTGAGACTGCACATTATTGTACGGTGCACCTTATACGTGGGACAAATACAGAAATAGACCCCGTAATTCAGACTGCGCCTTATAATACGGTGCACTTATGGTCTGGAAAATACGGTACTTTATATTATATTGGGTGGCACGGTGGTTTAGTGGTTAGCATGTTCTCCTCTCAGTGGCTTAGTGGTTAGCATGTTCTCCCCCCCGTGACCCTAATATAGGATAAAGCGCAAGATAATGGATGGAATTACAGAAGTATTGTATAAAACGAGACAACAGCACGGTGGCATAGTGGTTAGCATGTTCTCCTCTCAGCGCTAGGGTTTCCTGGTTCGAATCCCCATCTGGGTGGAGTTTCCCGGTTCTCCCCATGTCCACGTGGGTTTCCTCCGGGTTCTCCGGTTTCCTTCCACAGTCCAAAAACATGGATCAAGTCAATTGAGCTCTCCAAATTGCCCCATATTGAGTGTGTTCGTGTGGATGTCTGTGTGGGTGAGTGTGTGCCCAGCGTCCTGTCCTGGGTGTATCTGCCCAGCGCCCAAAACGTTCTCCCCTGGATTGGCATGGGGAACCCTCCCGCGACCCTAATAGAGGATAAAGTGGAAGATGATGGATGAATGGATGTATTTTATATTATATTATACTGTAAATATATATATATATATATATATATATATATATATATATATATATATATATATATATATATATGTATATATATATATATATATATATGTATATAAAAACATGGATCAAGGTCAATTGAATTCTCTAAATTGCCCCATATAAAGTGTGTTTGAGTGAGTGAGTGTGTGCCCAACGATAGATCAGCGCCCTATCCTGGGTGTATCTGCCCAGCGCCCGAAATGTTCTCCCCTGGATGTGCATGGGGAACCCCCCCCCCCCCCGCAACCCTATTAGAGGACAAAGCCGAAGATAATGGATGCATGGATATAAATACATATATAAAAGAAAAGTGATATGTTCTGTGTTTCACTTCTTTATAGTTCTTGGAGGCTCCTGAACTGTCTGCCTACATTGAGGGCTACTTTCTGAAGAACATGGTGGTGTTGATCGAACTGGAGCCGTTTAAGCAGCTGCTGTACGATGCTCCGGCCGAGAGCACGGGCAGTGACGTCCTGCATGACCTGGAGAGAACTTTGGCTACTCGTATTCACTCCATTCACTTGTCTTCATCAAAGGGATCTGTGGTTTGAGACAGAGACATATAAAGTTTCCCTTAATCCGACGTTATAGCAGAACATAGGCAAACATTCCGGTTCATAGTGTAGCAAAACCTTCTTATTGTCCTTTCAGCAGCTGCACTTATGCTGTCTTTACATACACATTCACAAAGACACATTCATTTACCTTTAGGTGCATCATCAACACTAGTTAATAAAACGTTTCCCCCCAAAAGTTAACAATGTACATAATATAGAGACTTAGGGACGTAGATGTCTATTATAAGATGCATTTATAGAAATAAAAATATAACTACCTTTGACCTTGATGTTTTACAAGCAATCAGTGTCTACACCTAAGAAAGGGGTCAAACATTTCAGCATTAAAACGAATGTTTATTGCACCCAACAGGAAAGTTGCTTAGGGAAGAGATCTTCTGACGTGTGTCATGAATTCATTACATTCATCTGAATGAAGTTACAACCCATCGTGTTCCCTGCGTTGGTATCTGATTGGTAGTACAGATCCCACAGTCTGATTAATGCATCCATGTAATCCAAATCTAGTGAATGTGCCACATTTAAATAAGCACTCACACCAATTTTGCAATAATAAGTGCAGATGAAGAAACAAACTGCACTGTGCTGGATGTCATTCAGAAATGTTCGCCCTCTTGAACCTTGGACTTTAATGTTTCTTCCTGGACCATGTTTTTCGAAGCTTGTTGAGGCTATTTAATTCAAACAGCGTTGTATATGGATTTAGGTTCTGAGATAGTACTTAGGGCGGCACGGTGGCTTAGTGGTTAGCATGTTCTCCTCTCAGCACTAGGGATTCCTGGTTCGAATCCCAATCCGGGTGGAGTTTCCATGGTCTCCCCGTGTCCATGTGGGTTTCCTCCGGGTTTTCCGGTTTCCTTCCACAGTCCAAAAAACATGGATCAAGTCAATTGAGTTCTCCAAATTGCCCCATATAGAGTGTGTCTGTGTGAGTGAGTGTATGTCCAGCGATGGATTGGCGCCCTGTCCTGGGTCTATCTGCCCAGCGCCCGAGACGTTCTCCCCTGGATGGGCATGGGGAACCCCCCCACGAGCCTAATAGAGGATAAAGCGGAAGATAATGGATGGATGGATGGATAGTACTTAACTGGACAACGGGTTGAGTGGAGGCTGGGTTTCAGCTCTTTCTTGACACTGTTGTGCAGTGCTGCAGATGTTAAAATCCTGTTTCCACTCACTGTGCACTCTATATCCAGACATGTCCACCTTATTGCTCCACCTTGTGGATGTAGAATCAGAGAGAGTAGGTCATCTGTTGCTGCACGGTTTGTGTTATTCATCCTCTAATCCTTAAGCGTCACAGTGGCTTAATGGTTAACATGTTCTCCTCTCGGCACTAGGGATTGCCGGTTCGAATCCCAATCTGGGTGGAGTTTCCATGTTCTCCCCGTGTCCATGTGGGTTTCCTCCGGGTTCTCCGGTTTCCTCCCACAGTCCAAAAACATGTACCAAGTCAATTGAGTTCTCCAAATTGCCCCATATAGAGTGTGTCTGTGTGAGTGAGTGTGTGCCCAGTGATAGATTGGCGTCCTGTCCTGGGTGTATCTGCCCAGCGCCCGAAACGTTCTCCCCTGGATGGGCATGGGGAACCCCACCGCGACCCTAGTAGAGGATAAAGAGGAAGATAATGGATGGATCCTCTCATCCTTTATCAGTGACCACAGGATGCTGCAGACAGGATAATGATGGCTGGACATTATGTTTGGTGGTAAACAGCATCACTACAGTGCTGGGGTTCATCATGATGGGGATCCTGATGAGCAGAAACAAATGGACTACATTATGTATTTGTAGAACTACAAAGTTTATGTATATAGTAGATGGAGCTGATATTATGGAGAGTGCATGTAGAAACAATTTAATAAAAGCTATATAGACAACTACCAGAACTTACAACTGCAGCTCTAGTTTTGCAGACTGCACCATGCTTCCGTCTATATTACCTTTGCTGCCGATTAGAAATAGCCCACAACCTGTTGCGGTCACCACCATGCTTCATGGTGGGGAGGAGCATTGTCAAACATCTGCCCATCATAGTGTTTCTTGGCTCCTTCCATTGGTTCGTAGTTGAGTTTCCAGTCATTTTGAAAATCTTGGCTTGGAATTCAATTAGTCAAAAGGTTCAAGAGGTGAAGATTTATGCAAGGCACTGAATATATGGTGGATTTTCGGAGGTTATTCACAGTTTGCTTGCACTCAGCCCCGGACTGTGAAAGGGTGGGACTTTATCTTCGCACACAGCAGGACAGCTCGCAGGAAGGACATTAAATATGGCCGCTCGTGTAAATACGAAGTGTAAAGCTTGTTATTAGAGATTTCTATGAGACCTGTAATTAAATGTACATAAATCCTCACTCGCCATGTATGTACAGAGATCTTTGTAGGAAGCTAATAGTCGCAGTAAATGTGCAGAATGCATGTGATTTTCTGTTTTTTTATTGAGGTTTGGTTCTTTGGTTTCTTGTACGTTTGCGTTAAATGTACCATAAAGGATGATACCATTATCCGCATGGGGGTGGAGAGATGGGGTTGTGATTGTCTTTGTTCCTGATGAGACGCCAGAGTCCATTTGTGCCTGCGGTACCGTTTGTCTTTCCTCATGATGTCTGTGCAACGCCCTCTGTGGCCAAATGCTTTATAAAGATTACTAGTAAAACCCGGTCTTCCTTTTTGTGCATCTGCTTTTCTTCATTCGAGGAGATTCATTTTTTTTTTTTCATACAGAGTATTTATTTATTGAAAGCAGTTTTAATAAGGGTTAACTAAATAGGACATAGGGCAGCACGGTGGCTTAGTGGTTAGCATGTTCGCCTCTCAGCGCCAGGGATTCCCGGTTCGAATCCCCATCTGGGTGGAGTTTCCATGTTCTCCCCGTGTCTGCGTGGCTTTCCTCCGGGTTCTCCGGTTTCCTCCCACAGTCCAAAAACATGGATCAAGTCAATTGAATTCTCAAAACTGCCCCATATAGAGTGTGTCTGTGTGAGTGAGTGTGTGCCCAGCGATGGATTGGCGTCCTGTCCTGGGTCTATCTGCTCAGCGCCCGAGACGTTCTCCCCTGGATGGGCATGGGGAACCCCCCCGAGAACCTAATAGAGGATAAAGCGGGAGATAATTAATGAATGAATGAATAAATAGGACATAGGGCGGCACGGTGGCTTAGTGGTTGGCATGTTCTCCTCTCAGCTCTAGGGATTTCCAGTTCAAATCCCCATCTGGGTGGAGTTTCCATGTTCTCCCCAGCGTATCTGCTGGGGTGTATCTGCCCAGCGCCCGAAACGTTCTCCCCTGGATGGGCATGGGGAACCCTCCTGCGACCCTAATAGAGGATAAAGTGGAAGATAATGAATGAATGAATGAATAAATAGGACATACTTTTCTATGTAATTCATTTTTTTTAAATAATCTTTTTATTGTTTTTGAACATTAAACATTCGAGGAGATTCTAAATGATGGAGACGGTATTTTAATCCACTGTGAACTTGCATCTATTACCTTCCTGATCAGCCAGTGGAGGGAGCAGCTACTGCAGCACAGAACAGTATGATCTGACCTCCATCTTACTCAGACGGAGCCAACAGTGTCACCATCAAGAATCCAACACGGGTCACTCATGTTAAGATGCAACTGACCACCCGAGGGCGCTACCACCAAGTGCAGCTGAGTTCTGAAAATGTCAAAACAGGCTGAAATTGCCAATGATGTTTCATCTGGTGCATTTTATTGTTTATTATATTGTGCCTTTGAGAACTATATTCTGTAAGGTATGGCTTAGTGGTTAGCACCTTGGCCTCTCAGCACTGGGTTCCATGTTCGAATCCCAATCAGGGTGGAGTTTACATGGTCTCCCTGTGTCTTTGTGGGTTTCCTCTGGGTTCTCCGGTTTTCTTCCACAGTCTAAAAACATAAACTCAAGGTCAATTGAATGCTGTAAATTGCCCTATGTAGTATGTGTTTGTGTGTCTATGTGAGCGAGTGTGCCCTGCAATAGATTGGCGTCATGTCCTATCTGAGGGTGCAGTAGCTCAGTGGTTAGGGCATTGGGCTATCAATCTGAAGGTTGAAGGTTCAAATCCCAGGTCCACTGCAATTACCAATGTGGGTCCTTAAGCAAGGCCCTTAACCCTCATTGCTCCAGGGATGTTGTGATTAACCCTGTGTTCATCTTGTAAGTCGCTTTGGATAAAAGCGTCCAATAAATGACCAAATGTAAAATGTATGTAATGTATCTCAGCAGTGCCTGAAATGTTCTCCTCTGGCTCTGGATGGGGACCCCCACCCCTGTGACCCTAGTAGAAGATTAATGGAAGAGGATGATCCATCCATCCATTATCTCCCGCTTTATCCTCTATTAGGGTCGGGGGGGATCCCCATGCCCCTCCAGGGGATAACGTTTCGGGCGCTGGGCAGATACACCCAGGACAGGGCGCCAATCTATCGCTGGGCACACACTCACACAGACACACTCTATATGGGGCAATTTGGAGAATTCAATTGACTTGATCCATGTTTTTGGACTGTGGGAGGAAACCCACGCGGACACGGGGAGAACATGGAAAATCCACCCAGATTGGGATTCGAACTGGGAATCCCTAGTGCTGAGAGGAGAACATGCCAACCACTAAACCACCGTGCCACCCTAAGTGGAAGATAATGAAGGAATTAATAAATATACTACAGAGTAGGAGGAGCCTAGGATAGGCAAGACAACACCCTAAACAGGATGTCGGTCCATCGCAGGAGAAATAAACATACATCTCCAAATCATTCATTCATTCATTATCTCCCGCTTTGTCCTCTATTAGGGTCGCGGTGGGGTTCCCCATGCCCATCCAGGGGAGAACGTTTCGGGCTCTGGGCAGATAGACCCAGGACAGGGCGCCAATCCATCGCTGGGCACACACTCACTCACACACACACTCTTTATGGGGCAATTTGGAGAACTCAATTGACTTGATCCATGTTTTTGGACTGTGGGAGGAAACCGGAGAACCCGGAGGAAACCCACGCGGACACGGGGAGAACATGGAAACTCCACCCAGATGGGGATTCAAACCGGGAATCCCTAGCGCTGAGAGGCGAACGTGCTAACCACTAAGCCACCGTGCCGCCCTCTCTCCAAATCATTTGACTTGAAATTTGGGGGATGACCTCAGCAGACAAGAACATGCAAAGAACCATACGAAACAGATCCAGGCTATGTTTCCTAGAAATCATCCCCAGCTGCTTTTTAAGGTAAGGCTGCAGTGCCATGTCCTGTATTGACAAACCATAAAGAATTTACAATAAGCACAAAATCCAAACCGTTTCTGTTTTACAGGCTTTGCTCTCTTTTCAGTGAGACCCCTGCAGGATTTAATCTCAGTTCCGTCTGCGCAGGAGAGAGATGTGAGTGAGAGGAGAAAGTCTGAAGGCTGAACAGATAAAAGAAAGGATTTGTCGGGTGAAAAGAGAACAAGGAGGGTGTTTGTTCTCTGTACTGGTTCTATGGAGGACACAGGGTTAATGCACTAGATCAGTGAGTGCACAGCTACAATGCACTTATCTTACATCATCGCTGTGTGCTGGCAGCTTCAGAGAAAGTGAGGCGACATGGGATGAAACGAGCTTCGTCGTCTTTTGTACTCGGTGTGGGGCTGGGGTGGGGAATTATAATTCAGAGAAAAGTATGCAACCACCCCTTCTATTATCCAACCAGCTCAGGCAGGACCAATGGTGTTTAAAGATATACTATTGAATTTCATTAAATTATGTCTTCTATTGGGCGGCACGGTGGCTTAATGTTTAGCACGATCGCCTCTCAGCTCTAGGGATTCCCGGTTCGAATCCCCATCTGAGAGTTTCCATGTTCTCCCCGTGTCCGCGTGGGTTTCCTCCGGGTTCTCCGGTTTCCTCCCACAGTCTAAAAACATGAATGAAGTCAATTGAGTTCTCCAAATTGCCCCATATATAGTGTGACTGTGTGTGTGAGTTTGTGCCCAGCACCCTGTCCTGGGTGTATCTGCCCAGCACCCAAGACATTCTCCCTTTGGATGGACATGGGGAACCCCCCGCGACCCTAATATAGGATAAAGCGGAAGATAATGGATGAATTTAGGAAATGAATTTATGTCTTCTATGTAGGTGGCACGGTGGCTTAGTGGTTAGTATGTTCTCCTTTCAGCGCTAGGTATTCCCGGTTCGAATCCCCATCTGGGAGTTTCCATGTTCTCCCCGTTTCCGTGTGGGTTTCCTCCGGGTTCTCTGGTTTCCTCCCACAGTCCAAAAACATGAATCAAGTCAATTGAGCACTCAACTGCCCCATATAGAGTGTGTATATCTCCACCCCATGTGTATGTGTGAGTGAGTGTGTGCTCAGTGATAGATTGGTGCCCTGTCCTGGGTGTATCTGCCCAGCGCCCGAAACGTTCTCCCCTGGATGGGCATGGGGAACCCTAATATAGGACAAAGCGGAAGATAATGGATGGATGGATGTCTTTTATTTATGTGTCAGTAATATAACGACCAGCACAGAGAGAGTCTCCAACAGTGTCACCAAGCCGAGATAGTCACTCCACAGAAATGGTGGATGGATTGGGAGCCATATCACAGACACTTTTGCTTTTCACAGAAATCCCCTCTCTGTGCATTATGTTGATACCATATGAAATATGAAAGAACGTGGGAGAAGAAAGTCTATGTTTTTAGCTTTGAGCCCACAATTGGGAATAGACCCTCTTTTGTTCCAACAGTCTTCTTAAAGGCATTGTTTGGTTTGGAGAAACTTTTAAAGAGTCCCAACCTCCACCCCACCAAACACAGCTGGTATGATCTAAAACTTTGGTTTATAGCTGCAATAATCATATATGTATCTTAACTTTCTTAACTGTTCTTAACTAGAGGCGGCACGGTAGCGTAGTGATCAGTTTGTCTGCTTCATAACGTTGAGGAGTCTTGTTCGAGTTTTGTCCTCCAGATGTCCACATGGGTTTTCTCCTGGTTGTCTGATTTCCTCTCACAGTCCAAAGGGTCGATTGAATGCTCTAAATTGCCCCTATATAATGGGCCAAGAGGGAGGCTGGAGCATGTTTCAGCACTCATCGGTTTTATGGTTAAAAAAAACATGATTTTAAAATGGGGAGGGGATTCCTGGGGGGGGACATGCAAATTTCACACGAGAAGGATCTTGTCTGCTCTGTCCATGAGTCGAGAACAAGAGTAGAGTGGTGGGGATGTTCCGAATCAATGTCCATCCATCCATTCATTATCTTCTGCTTAATCCTCTCCGAGGGTCGTGGGGGTTTCCCCATGCCCATGCAGGGGAGAACGTTTCGGGTGCTCGGCAGACACACCCAGGACTGGACACCAATCTAGCACTGGGCACACACTCACTCACACACACACACACTCTCTATATGGGGCAATTTGGAGCATTCAATTGACCTTGATCCATATTTTTGGACTGTGGGAGGAAACCGGAGAACCCGGAGGAAACCCACGCGGACACGGGGAAAACATGGAAACTCCACCCAGATTGGAGTTCAAACCAGGAATTTAATTAATCCATCCATTATCTTCTGCTTTATCCTCTATTAGGGTCGCGGGGGGGTTCTCCATGCCCAACGTTTCAGGTGCTGGGCAGATACACCCAGGACAGGGCGCCAATCCATCGCTGGGCACACACTCTATATGAGGCAATTTCAATTGACTTGATACATGTTTTTGGACTGTGGGAGGAAACCGGAGAACCCGGAGAAAACCCACACGGACACGGATAGAACATGGAAACTCCACCCAGATGGGGATTCCAACCGGAAATCCCTAAAGCTGAGAGGAGAACATGCTAAACCACTAAGCCACCGTGTCGCCCACATTTAATTAAATAAAAGTAATTAATTAACACTATTAGAAAACATTTTTTGTAAACCATTGCCCTCTCTCTCTCTCTTTCTCTCTCTCTTTTCCACTAAAGGGGGCAGAGAAATGTGGTGAAGGGTCAGCGAGATGTTTGAAAGGTTTCCATGGACACCATGGAATTCATTGCCATTATAAACTGAAGCTCCGCTGGGTAAAGTATGTGAACATGCCCAGATTCTATATGACCCTCATGTTAAGGAACATGTTTAGATGGCGTTAGATGAATCAAGCTGATGGACTCACCTCAGTTGCACAGTTGCACAGGGACTTTCCCGGCAGGACAGCCAACTTCACTCAAACGCTTGTTCTGCACCGGGCGGCTGGTAATGGAGTGTGACTGAACATAAGGGGACGCCAGAAGCACAGCCGGTCCAATTATACAAAGAGGATCACAATCATACAGTCCTTATATCTTAAAGAGATCTGATCATGTTTAATGAAACATTGTGGAAATGTAACGTGTCTGTGCTGTAATTAATCTGTATTTATTTTTAAATAGTAAAATACAGAAATAGGCATGGTGGCTTAGTGGTTAGCATGTTCTCCTCTCAGCGCTAGGGATTCCCGGTTCGAATCCCCATCTGGGTGGAGTTTCCATGTTCTCCCCGTGTCCCCGTGGGTTTCCTCCGGGTTCTCCGGTTTCCTCCCACAGTCCAAAAACATGGATCAAGTCAATTGAGTTCTCCAAATTGCCCCATATAGAGTGTGTCTGTGTGAGTGAGTGTGTGCCCAGCGATAGATTGGCGCCCTGTCCTGGGTGTATCTGCCCAGCGCCCGAAATGTTCTCTCCTGGATGGGCATGGGGAACCCCCCCACCCCCACCCGCAACCCTAATATAGGATAAAGCAGAAGATAATGGATGGATGTATAAAACGATCCTCATGTTACGACATCACAGTGTAGTTAGGACTCCCAATGCCTTTAAAAGTATTTATGTTAATTTGAACCATTAAAGTGCTTTGGTTTGAGTACTTTGCTCCAAGTGTGAGACAAAAAAACAGAACAGAAGTGTGTGTGTGTGTGTGTGTGTGTGTGTGTGTGTGTGTGTGTGTGTGTGTGTGTGTGTGTGTGTGATTTATGCGTTGAGGTTTCAGCCTGTGTTGCCCCTGATTGGTGCCCCATCCCTCACTTCTCTGTCCTCCGCCTCTCCCCTGTCCTCTCTCCTCATTGGAATTCACAGCCCGTCCCTCTCTGGAACCCAAATCTCTTGATACAGGCAGCCAACTTTTTTTGTTTGTCTGTTTTTCGCCCGCTCCAAAACTTTCAGCAGGACAGCATTGGGAGAGGGGGAAGCTGTGGGAGAGATTGGGTCCGGACCAACAGGCAGCCCCTGAATGCCATGAGTGCATCTGAGCGACGCCTGATGCCTCAGAGAGCTTCACGAAGCTGAACAGGTGAGTGGCATGCAGGAAGACAGACAGCGAGAAATGAGACTTCAGGAGATTTGTGGATTAAAACGAGGCCGATAGGAAAACGTGAGCGGGGTAGAACAGCAGGGGTGGAGGTGAGGAGGAGGGAGGGCAGCTTGTTCTTGTGCTTTTGAATGGGGCAGCGCTCTTGTGTGTTCTTTTTTCGATTTTTCGCTTTATTTTTTCATTCATCCATCCATCATCTTCCGCTTCATCCTATATTAGGGTCGCGCGCGGGGGGGGTTCCCCATGCCCATCCAGGGGAGAACGTTTCGGGCGCTGGGCAGATACACCCAGGTCAGGGCACCAATCCATCTTTGGGCACACACTCACTCACACAGACACACTCTACATGAAGCAATTTGGAGAACTCAATTGACTTGATCCATGTTTTTGGACTGTGGGAGGAAACCGGAGAACCCGGAGGAAACCCACGTGGACACAGGGAGAACATGGAAACTCCACCCAGATGGGGATTCGAACCGGGAATCCCTAGCGCTGAGAGGAGAACATGCTAACCACTAAGCCACCGTGCCGCCCACTCTATTTTTATACTTTAAATTCTATAAATTCTATATTAGTATATGACATTTGCTGTATGTTTCATGTATATTTTCTTGCTGGCCACTTCATTAGATACATGTGTTAGTGTATGTTTACATTTACATTTGGTCATTTAGCAAATGATTTTATCCAAAGCGACTTACAAGGTGCGGCACGGTGGCTTAGTGGTTTAGCATGTTCTCCTCTCAGCACTAGGGATTCCCGGTTCGAATCCC
>JAFMOD010000063.1:544574-572911 GCA_019802435.1 Corydoras maculifer
AGGGGAGAACGTCTCGGGCGCTGGGCAGATAGACCCAGGACAGGGCGCCAATCCATCGCTGGGCACACACTCACTCACACATACACACTCTAAATTGGGCAATTTTGAGAATTCAATTAACTTGATCCATGTTTTTGGACTGTGGAAGGAAACCGGAGAACCCGGAGGAAACCCACGCAGACACGGGGAGAACATGGAAACTCCACCCAGATGGGGATTCAAACCGGGAATCCCTAGTGCTGAGAGGCAAATGTGCTAACCACTAAGCCACCGTGCCGCCCACCACTAAAATCTCTATATATATTATATACCACTAATATATATATATATATATATATATTTTTTTTTTTTTTTTTTAATCTAAGAAGCCCTTACATCCAAAACCTATAGAAGACAACGGCACCATGATGCAGAGGGAGGACGAGTCGGCAAGGGAGGAATTCAGCTATACCCACATTCCCACCCTGGAGCGGTCGAGTGTGGGCGGAACGCTGAGCCGACGAATGGAAAGGGAACGGGAGCGCATCGAGCGAGACAGCTACATAGTGGATGTGAGAGCCAGCGATCTAGAGCTGAATCACGGCGAGCCGTTACACCCCTGCCTCAGTTACAGAGCCTGGCTCTACAGCATCCTCATAGGGGTAAGAACTCTGACCTGCTGGACCTCTAAGACCCTCAGTTACAAAAGGACAAGTGTGTGCTGGTAACAGAATGTATAATAGAACTGGAACAACTTTGCAAATCCAGGAGTAAAAATAAAAGGATTTTCAACACTAGGGAACTATAAACAGAAGTATTGATTACTGAATTAATGTGATTTATTCAGTCTTATTATAATTAAGCACCTAGTCATGCATTGGGAACAAATGTATGCCTTCAACATTGTGGAAACACTTTGGGGAGGGGCCTTTTTATGTTATTGTAAGCTTGCAACTTTGGGGAAGAATATTTGCTCTTCCAACAATATGGTGTCTGACTTTGGGGACCATTTAGATACTTTCCCCTAAAAACATATATATATGTATATATACATAATACATATTTATATATTAACTTACCTGCATCCTCAGTTTAAACCAGGGTCCAAAGAAAAGCTAATCCTTATAAAGGCTCATGAATGTGAGAAGAATTTGGAGAATTTGGAGAATTCAGTTGACCTTGATCCATGTTTTTGGACTGTGGGAGGAAACCGGATAACCCGGAGGAAACCCACACGGACACGGGGAGAACATGGAAACTTCACCCAGATTGGGATTCGAACCGGGAATCCCTAGTACTGAGAGGAGAACATGCTAAACACTAAGTCACCGTGCCGCCCTGAATTTCGAACACATCTTTCTCATTCTTTTCTGTATAACCGAATGTTTTCCCTCATTCTACATCTGTGCTTGTGTATAATCAGTGCAGTCTTCTGATCACAGCCGGCTTCTCTTTGTATCTGGGAAATGTGTTTCCTGATGCCATGGATTACCTGCGCTGTGCTGCCGGAGCTGTAAGTCTGGATTATTCAGATCAGCTAGCATGAAATCCCATCTCGGGCTTATCTTCAGAACTCATTGCATGTCTCGACTTTGCAGAGTATCCCGGCTGCGGTTGTGAGCTTCGTCATTGCCATGAAATGGAGAGTTGCAGTAAGTAGCCAGCACAGCTGCACTGTTGCTGCAGACTTGTGGCAAAAAGCCTGTAATGTTCCTGTCATTCCAGGTGTCTGATTTCCAGCTGGTGTACGTCTCCACGTTTGCCGTCATAACCACATGCCTCGTTTGGTTCGGGTGCAAACTGGTTTTAAGTCCCTCGGCTGTAAATGTGAGTTACTGTTGGCGTTTGTTCAATGTAATCTCTGCGTAAGGTGTTAGCAAATCCATCCATCATCTTCCGCTTTATCCTATATTCGGTTCCCCATGCCCAGCCAGGGGAGAATGTTTCGGGCGCTGGGTA
The DNA here is from genome assembly GCA_019802435.1 of Corydoras maculifer. NCBI lineage: Eukaryota > Metazoa > Chordata > Actinopteri > Siluriformes > Callichthyidae > Corydoras > Corydoras maculifer. Next base: position 546,513 of record JAFMOD010000063.1, read on the forward strand.
GATACACCCAGGACAGGGCGCCAATCTATCACTGGACACACTCACTCACACAAACACACTCTATATGGGGCAATTTGGAGAACTCAATTGACTTGATCCATGTTTTTGGACTGTGGTAGGAAAGCGGAGAACCCAGAGGAAACCCACGTGGACACGGGGAGAACATGGAAACTCCACCCAGATGGGGATTCGGACAGGGAATCCCTAACGCTGAGAGGCGAATATGCTAAACCACTAAGCCACCGTGCCGCCTGTGTTAGCAAATCGTTTCTATTATTGTAATTTAGCTCCATTTAGACATTATTGATGGATCCTTATCTAGAATATCCATCCATCCATTATCCTAGGGTCATACTAGGGTCGCGGGGGGGGTTCCTTATGCCCATCCAGGGGATAACGTTTTGGGCGCTGGGCAGATAGACCCAGGACAGGGCGCTAATTTATCGCTTGGACACACTCACTCACACAGACACACTCTATATGGGGCAATTTGGAGAATTCAATTTACCTTGATCCATGATTTTGGACTGTGGGAGGAAACCGGAGAACCCGGAGGAAACCCACGTGGGCATGTGGAGAACATGGAAACTCCACCCTGATTGGGATTCAAACCGAAGGCTTGGTGGTGAACATGCTAACCACTAAACCACCGTGCCGCCTAATCTAGAACATAGATCTGAAAAATTAATTCTCATATTTATTTAAATCTAAATTTAAATAAGAGCGGCACAGTGGTTTAGTGTTTAGCATGTTCTCCTCTTAGCACTAGGGATTCCCGGTTCGAATCCCAATCTGGGTGGAGTTTCCATGTTCTCCCCGTGTCCCCGTGGGTTTCCTCTGGGTTCTCCGGTTTCCTCCCACAATCCAAAAACATGGATCAAGTCAATTGAATTCTCCAAATTGCCCCATATAGAGTGTGTCTGTGTGAGTGAGTGTGTGTCCAGTGATAGATTGGCGCCCTGTCCTGGGTGTGTCTGCCCAGCGTCCAAGACGTTCTCCCCTGGTTGGGCATGGGGAACCCCCCCCCACCCACGGCCCTAATATAAGATAAAGCAGAAGATAATAGATGGATGGATCTAAATAAAAACATTTCTATTTAAATGAGCAGATCAACTTTAACCTGATCCTTCTGACTCTGCTGGAAGGCCTCATGGCTGGCACTGTCATCCTGTCAGCTCGCTCTGTGGAGGACTGCTGCAGCCACAGCAAGGTGTGTGTGTGTGTGTGTGTGTGTGTGTGTGTGTGTGTGAGGTGTGGATGTGTGTGCAGCTGTATTTAAACATTATATAATGTATTATTCATCATGGTGATTTGTTTTTCTCAGCCAGTGTATGATGGCCCAGTTACAGTGAACCACGCTGCCTTTCCTTCCCGTCTCCTTAAGGCTTACGCTGTGAGTCAAGTATCAAGTATTTTATTTGTCATTCCACAATATAAAGTACAGTACAGTATATGTGGAACGAGACAGCGTTCCCCAGGAACAAGGTGCTACACATAACAGCTACTATACAACCAACATAAAGTGCACATGTGCAAACACAAGGATCACAATAAATACAGGACGATACACAGTACAGCCAACAATATTCAGCTATTGTATTGAAAGTAAACCCTGAGTTAGGTTATTGTAAACAAATGTCCTTGATTTTAAAAAAATCAGTTCTTTATAATGTGCATTCAGTTCTTTATAATGTGCAAAGAGTGTGTTAAAGGTGCAAGATGTGAATAAAGGTGTGTGCAAACATGCTAGCAGCGGTTATGTTAGTGTTTGGTCACCTAAACTTATACCTGTACCATTACAGTATTTAAAACACATGGACACCTGAATGTATTGACACACACCACCTAATTATCTCAGAAGAGTGGATATGGAAATTCTGAGTCTTTCCTGATCTGTAGGTGATTGAGGTCATTGTGGGAATCTCGGCTGTATTTGGAGGCATCATTGCTCTCAACATGGATGCTTTGCTGCCGGGCCCCTACCTCTCTGTCACTTTCTTCTGGATTCTAGTGGCTGTGAGTCCTGATTACTTTTTATTGAGATGATATCAGAACTCAGGCGGCACGGTGGCTTAGTGGTTAGCACGTTCTCCTCTCAGCACTAGGGATTCCAGGATCGAATCCCCATCTGGGTGGAGTTTCCATGTTCTCTGCATGTCCGCGTGGGTTTTCTCCGGGTTCTCCGCTTTCCTCCCACAGTCCAAAAACATGGATCAAGTCAATTGAGTTCTCCAAATTGCCCCATATAGTGTGTGTTTGTGTGAGTGAGTGTGAGCCCAGTGATAGATTGGCATCCTGTCCTGGGTGTATTTGCCCAGCGCCCGAAACGTTCTTCCCTGGATGGGCATGGGGAACCCCCCCGCAACCCTAATAGAGGTTAAAGCCATTAAAAAATGGATGGATGGATAGATGAAGAACCCAAAATCATTACATTTGGTAATTTAACAGACGCTTTTATCCAAAGCGACTTACAAGGTGAGCACAGGGTTCATCACAGCATCCCTGGAGCAATCAGGGTTAAGGGTCTTGCTCAAGGACCCACATTGGTAACTTCAGTGGACCTGGGATTTGAACCCCCAACCATCAGATTGATAGCCCAATGCCCTACCCACTAAGCTACCACTCCCATAAAAGACTGAAAGACTTTTATTGGAATCAGTCCTGAACTATGACATCACAACATACTGATTTTTTGTTTTCATTGTAGTGTTTTCCAAGTGCCATAGCCAGTCACGTGGCGTCGGAATACCCCAGCAAGTGTCTGGTGAGTGAACGCATTATTGAGAGTCCCTATTGGCCACTTAATTAGATACACCTCCATGTTAATACTCTAATGGTCTTTTAATTCAGTTTCACATCATAGTTTATTTATATGGTATGTGGAGCTGATAGTGTGAAGTAGCTGGTGAGTTTATAACTCACTCCCTCTCTCTCTCTCTCTCTCTCTCTCTCTCTCTCTCTCTCTCTCTCTCTCTCGCTCTCTCTCTCTCTCTCTCAGGTGGAGACACTGATTGCCATTAGCAGTGTGACTTCTCCAATGCTCTTTTCTGCTTCAGGTTACTTGTCCAGTAGTTTGTTAAGTTTCTCGGAGATCTTCCTGCGAGAGGTGCCCATCGCAAAGGTGAGACTGTTCAGTCAATGCTGGGTTTCCGAAAGAACATTCGAGATAAACTTCAAAGTCAATTATAGTTCAGTCCTTTTATCTTCCATTCATTCATTATCTTCCGCTTTATCCTCTATTAGGGTCGCGGGGGGGGTTCTCCATGCCCATCCAGGGGAGACCGTTTCGGGCGCTGGGCAGATACACCCAGGACAGGACACCAATCCATCACTGGGCACACACTCACTCACACATGCACACAAACACACTCTATATGGGGCAATTTGGAGAATTCAATTGACTTGCTCCATGCAATGGACTGTGGGAGGAAACAGGAGAACCCGGAGGAAACCCACACGGACATGGGGAGAACATGGAAACTCCACCCAGATGGGGATTTCGAACCAGGAATCCCTAGTGCTGAGAGGAGAACATGCTAACCACTAAGCCACCGTGCTGCCCTCCCTTTTATCTTAGTTTTATTATTTCTCTTTGTTTAACCCCCACGGCACGGTGGCTTAGTGGTTAGCATGTTCTCCTCTCAGCACTAGGGATTCCCGGTTTGAATCCCCATCTGGGTGGAGTTTCCATGTGGGGGGGGGGGGGGGGGGGGGGGGGGGGGGGGGGGGGGGGGGGGGGGGGGGGGGGGGGGGGGGGGGGGGGGGGGGGGGGGGGGGGGGGGGGGGGGGGGGGCCTGGGTGGGCTTGGGAACCCCCCCCCCCCCCGCGACCCTAATATAGGATAAAGCGGAAGATAATGAATGAATGAAAGGATGTTTAACCCCTCTGTGGACTGTATCAGTAAAGGGGTCCTGTACTCACACTTTACAATCCATACGTCTTCGCGGGAGACTGAATATGAACCCTGGTTTTTGGAACTGTTATGTAAAGTTCAACAGGGTTGGGTTGGATTCCATCTCAGTGGTTGGGATGGTGGGATTTCAGTCTGAAAGTTGTTGGTTTAGAGCCTGTTATTTTCTGGTTGGTGGGGGTTGCTATGGAAGGAACTGGTTCTGAAGTTTAAGCCATTTTTACTATAAAGTATTTTGTTTTGTTTTTCAAAGGACAAAACTCAAGAACAGATGGTGGCACGTTGCCCTGAGGTGTATGCAATAATGTAGTGTCTCATTCTCTGTGTGCGCAGCAATCATATGACATCCTGCTGCTGATTCTGATGGTGCTGCTGCTGGTTCAAGCTGGCCTGACGTTGGCCACTGTTGTACACTGTGCCTCCTACAAGAGCAAACTACGCATCGGTGCTCCGGAGTGGGATGAGAATTCACAACTACATCATTGCGAGGTAAGCCCTCACAGATGCTGATCCAATAAGTAAAGGTTCTCCAAGTGGAGTCCCAGGAGCCACAGGGGTCCGTGGATCTAGGTTGTGGATCTAACTCTCTGATCATGTGATCAAAACGGCCCGTTCCTGCAGATTCCTTCTTTACAACATCAGGAAGATCAGACCCTTATTGACTGAACATGCTACTCAACTGCTTGTTCAAGCCCTCGTCCTATCCTGACTTGATTATTGTAATGCGCTACTTGCCGGTATCTCAGCTTCCACAATCATACCTCTTCAACTGATTCAAAACTCTGCAGCCCGACTTGTGTTCAACCAGCCCAAGAACTCATGTCCCTCCATTGGCTCCCTGTAGCTGCTGCATTCAGTACAAGTCACTGACTCTGGCCTACAGAACCATTTCTGGATCTTCCCCCTCCTACCTTCACTTTATCTTTTCAAAATACACTCCGACTCGTTCACTTCGCTCCAGTGATGATCGCCACCTGGCGGTTCCACCTCACAGAGGAGCTCATTCTCACTCCTTGGTGTTCACCACTGCAAAATGGTGGAACGTTCTTCCCAACTCTGTCCGTAAGGCAGAATCACTAAAGAGTTTTAAGAAACTACTGAAGACGCATCTCTTTAACAAATACCTGTTGTTAAAAAAAAAGATGGGGGGGGGGCGCAGCATCAAATAACATTCAGGTTTGATGAATTTACAGTATAGTTGGTTTTCTTTATAACTACTGACTTGTAATGTTTTCATTTGTAAGTCGCTTTGAATGAAAGCGTCTGCTAAATGATTAAATGTAAATGTAAATCTAGGTCAGGGGCCCCCTAGAAGAGTCACCATTGAGGTGGCTGTACATGCTGCCTGCATCCTTACTTTAAAACGCCTGGAAACACCAGTAAGCACAAAATATTGTGAATAGCACGGTAAATAAAGCACTTCGACATACAGAGCGCGGAAGCTCGGTGGTTAGGGTGTTGGGTTATCAATCTGAAGGTTGGGGGTTCAAATCCCAGGTCCACTGAAGTTACCAATGTGGGTCCTTGAGCAAGACCCTTAACCCTCATTGCTCCAGGGATGTTGTGATGAACCCTGTGCTCACCTTGTAAGTCACTTTGGATAAAAGCGTCGGCTAAATGACCAAATGTAATGTAAATGTAATGTACAGAGGAATATGCACTGTGCACTAACCACTAACTGCTCACCTCTCTTTGGGCTGTCCTAGCACCGGGGATCCAATGGCACCTTGCGAGAGTTCGACAAAGATAAGGCCTGGAAGGCAGTCGTCGTGCAAATGGCTCAATAAACCCCGGCTAAGAAGAGAAATGTGTACATTAGGGCATACATTTCAACCATTTAGTTTCCCAAGGGGCAGAGAGCAAAGTGAGGTTTCCAGAGGGAAACTGCAAAATTCACGATGAGAGGATTCAACCCTCCGTTTGAGGTGAGGTGGCAGTAGAATTTACAAGCTGCTACACATCAGCCTTTCAGTGCTGATGCCTTAGACAGCCACTGGAGGCCGCTGTTACATCCTTTTCAGACACAACCAGTTGCAGACCACTGAAGCGTCCAGAAGAACAAATATAATCAATATCTAGACACTTAAAGTAATTTTACATTTGAGGATGAAAAGAATGCATGTTTCCCACCAACTATTATTTATGTGAAAAGTACAATAATATCGTAGAGATTACATTCTATGTATTACTCACAGGTTGAAATTGATGAAGCTCCAGAGGGTTTTATGGATCCTATCTCAAACTCAAATGTACTTTAGATATGTGATCAGAATTTTGTGCAAAAAAAAAAACACAGAAGCTCCCAAAGTCCAAAAAGGACTCATGTTTGTATGCACAGTAAATCTCCACACACACACACACACACACACACACACACACACACACACACACACACACACACACACACACACACACACACACATACTCACACACACACACACTATTGATTCATTCATTTATTCATTTATTATCTTCCGCTTTATCCTCTATTAGGGTCGCGGTTGGGTTCCCCATGCCCATCCAGGGGAGAACCTCTCGGGCGCAGGGCGCCAATTTTGAGAATTCAATTAACTTGTTCCATGTTTTTTGGACTGTGGGAGGACACCGGAGAACCCGGAGGAAACCCACGCAGACACGGGGAGAACATGGAAACTCCAACCAGATGGGGATTCGAACCGGGAATCCCTAGCGCTGAGAGGCGAACGTGCTAAGCACTGAGCCACCGTGCCGCCCACACTATTGATATTTTTTTAAATGCTAGAGGACATGATATAGGTTATAGGATCTTCATACTGCAGGCACAATGTATTAGTTTATTCATGTGAATATCTAAATCACCTTCTCGAGTAACTTTTATGCACTGCTGCATTTTGTTTTTTACTATTATATTCTTTTAAATAAATCAGTCAATATATACGTTTAACATGTGTAATAGTGAACTTAGTGTATACTGTACATGGTATCATTACATAAGTATTCTGCTGGAATTTTTACCCATGTAAGCAAAATACCTACTTACACTCATTGCAAGTTGGGGGTACTGGCGGTCTGGAAACTTTTGGTCTTACAGAACGAGTAAACAAAATGGTATTATTTGGGTGGAGGATGATATACTGCCATGAAACTGATGTGGTGGTTTGTTTATATATAGAGAAACCAATAGACAGCAGTTTGTAATTGTAGAATAAAGGTGATGTTTGATTAATGACCAGTGTGTGAATGTCCATCCATCCATTATCTTCCGCTTTATCCTCTATTAGGGTCACGGAGGGGGGTAACCCATGCCCATCCAGGTGAGAACGTTTCGGGCGCTGGGCAGATACACCCAGGACAGGACACTCTATATGGGGCAATTTGGAGAATTTAATTGACTTTGATCCACGTTTTTTGGACTGTGGGAGGAAACCGAAGAACCCGGAGTAAATCCACGCAGACACGGTGAGAACATGAAAACATGGAAAATTTTTAAATACTATTTATTTTTCATATTCTTATTAAGGGCGGCACGGTGGCTTAGTGGTTAGCATGTTCTCCTCTCAGCACTAGAGATTCCCAGTTCAAATCCCCATCTGGGTGGAGTTTCCATGTTCTCCCCGTGTCTGCGTGAGTTCCCTCCGGTTTCCTCCCACAGTCCAAAAACATGGATCAAGGTCAATTAGATTCTCCAAATTGCCCCATATAGAGTGTGTCTGTGTGTGTTTGTGTGTGTGTGTGTGTGTGTGTGTGTGTGTGTGTGTGTGTGTGTGTGTGTGTGTGTGTGTGTGTGCCCAGCGATATATTGGCGCCCTGTCCTGGGTGTATCTGCCCAGCGCCCGAAACGTTCTTCCCTGGATGGGCACTCCCTCCCACGACCCTAGTAGAGGATAAAGTGGAAGATAATGAATGAATGGATGGATATTCTTACTAAAAATTTGAATCCAGCAAAAAACTGTTATAACGATTTGCACTTGAATGCCAGTAGTTTTTAAGGAACTGCTGTGGGACTGAGGGGTCTAAGTAAAAACCCCTTTGTGGAATCTTTATTATTAAAAGCTCTGGGCCATTTCAACTCGAGCAACCTGTCTGGATGAGCACACTTGTGATCATTACAGCTCAATCGCTCGTCTGGGAACAGCTAAAGTGCTCGCCCTGGTGGAGACGGATGGTGGTTCCTGCTGATAATCGATTTTAATAGCTGCTACAAAAATGCGAATGGGAATTATCGGCGCGTCGTTCGTTTCATCTCACAATCCAGCTGCTGCAGAGGTTCGGGGGGCCTCTATATTTGGAAACAGTGGAGATGCGCGTCGCCCTAACCGGTACAGACTGGTTTGGGGAGAGTGGTGATGGTGATGGTGGTGGGGGCGACATCATCGGGATGGAGGCTTTGCGTCAAGAGGGGAATGAACTCACCTACAAGTGTAATAGATGTTAAAAGCGTCAATAAAATCAAAGCCGGTACATTCTGATTGGTTATTGGGGCGTCTTATGGTGCGTTAAGGAGCTTGATCGGCTTTAGCTGTAAGTATGTAAGTTCTGATACACATATTGATCTTCGATGAGCCAAACTGGGACGCTCATTGATCAACGTCCAGCGACGTCCAGTGACGCTCCTGAAGGTCACCGCGCGCTTTGTTATTGTAAACGCATGGACGCAGCGTGCCATGGACGCACGGTTTATTCTGGGAATCTGAGGATGGAGGACGAAAGAGGAGACTGATAGTAAAGGAAGAGAAGAAAGACTGGCAGGAGAAGGCGGAACAAACTGTGCCCGGATACCCGCACTGCAGATTAACTCTTGAATCGCCGAAGATGCTCTAAGCCGGTGAGTAAAAAGATCCAGCACATTGACATTTCTGATCTAACACAGAACCTATAGTCCGACATTTACAATCCAATCGCGATCTGGAGGACGCAGACCGCCGGTGCGCGACTGGCTTTGATCAGAGAGCGGACAGGTCTGAGACAGTTTACTCCTCTGTTTGGAATTAGATCTCAGTTTTGCCACTTTGCCACAAGGATACATGGGAATAAGACAAATGACGTCCACAGATGTCTTCCCTCGAAGACCTTCTAGACATCCATGCGTATTTGGTCCATGCTGGCTCAGTGTCCATCAACCGTCACATCCCCGAGATGCGCTTCAGCACCTGGACAGCTCCTGATGTTCTGAAAGCCAATGTGTTTTCTACATTAAAATTATTCAACTTATTTAAAATAGTATCTTATTGGGCAAAGGACATTGTTTTGAATCGTTAACTAACTTTTGAAATCAATTTCTTTGCAAAAAAATGAGAAATTGAAAGGGACGGAAAACATGGCTGAACAATATAAAACAACAAAACTCACAAAGAGTTAATTTATTTGTATTCATTTAAGTTATAGGCGGCACGGTGGCTTAGTGGTTCGAATCCCAATCTGGGTGGAGTTTCCATGTTCTCCCCGTGTCCGTGTGGGTTTCCTCCGGGTTCTCCGCTTTCCTCCCACAGTCCAAAAACATGGTTTATGGTTGAATGAATTATCCAAATTGCCCCATATAGAGTGTGTCTGTGTGAGAGAGTGTGTGTCCAGCGATAGATTGGCGCCCTGTCCTGGGTGTATCTGCCCAGCGCTCGAGACGTTCTCCCCTGGATGGGCATGGGGAACACCCCCCCCCCCCGCGCGACCCTAATAGAGGATAAAGCGAAAGATAATGGATGGATGGATTAATTAAATTCCTGGTTTGAATTCCAATCTGGGTGGAGTTTCCATGTTCTCCCCGTGTCCGCGTGGGTTTCCTCCGGGTTCTCCGGTTTCCTCCCACAGTCCAAAAACATGGATCAAGGTCAATTGAATTCTCCAAATTGCCCCATATAGAGTGTGTCTGTGTGAGTGCGTGAGTGTGTGCCCACTGATAGATTGGCACCCTGTCCTGGGTGTATCTGCCCAGCGGCCGAAACGTTTCCCCCAGGATGGGTATGGGGAACCCCACCACGACCCTGATAGAGGATAAAGCAGAAGATGATGGATGAATTTAAGTTGGTCTTTCTTTTCTGATCATTTGAGGAACGTTAACATTATATAGACCAATGTACTGGGTTATATAAAATCTTTTTTTTATTTAGTCCCATCACTTCAGATGAAAGAATAATTCAAGCACTTATAGTATGTAACTCTAAAGAACTTGCACATGGTCTACATATGTAAATTAGGCATGAGTATATATATTTGGCAACAGGGGACGATCTGTAATCTTGCCTGATTGTTTAAAATGCATCAATTGTTTTGTTTTGCAGGTGTCTCTTGAGAAAAGTCCATGGAGAGACCAGAAGTGTTGAAGTGGATGCCCATGTAAATTAAGCATTAGGATTCTCAGACCTGCCATAATAGTTGTAATGTAGGTTCATCCATCAGCACCCAGCCTTTTCCACCGGGGCAGAACCAAAGCCACAAACAGCAGCAGGGCAGGACTGAAGGTGGTCAAACGCCCATTCGGACAACTCTCATGTGCAATTAATCAAGGGGTTGGGATTTTTTGCCGAATGCAGAATCTCTTCGAGCAGAATTTAGACATGGCGACTGCATTGCTCGCAGGGGAGAAACTGAAGGAGCTGATAATGCCGGGCTCCTCGCAGGACGAGAAAGGCGGAGCTCTCGCTGGCCTTATGGTGCAGCTGAAATTGGAGCTGCCCTTTGACCGGGTGGTTACTATTGGGACAGTCATCATCCCCATTCTGTTAGTTACACTCGTCTTCACACGAAACTTTGCAGGTGGGTGTTCTGACTTATCTGCTTTGATGCATTGTGAATTTATTTTATTCTTTATTTTCCTTTCGGTTATTTGGCTGGTCAGTTAAATCAGTTTGAAACAGCTCATTAAATGCCATCTTGATGTTTTATTCCTTATGTGCTTACTGAAGTTAGAAGTTAACCTTTGCAGAGCATTATTGACTGAACAATAATCAATGAACTGTGTTTAAATAATAGTTTTGTTCTCACATGTCCCGGGTGTGGCACGGTGGCTTAGTGGTTAGCACGTTCGCCTCTCAGCACTAGGGATTCCCAGTTCGAATCCCCATCTGGGTGGAGTTTCCATGTTCTCCCCGTGTCTGCATGGGTTTCCTCCGGGTTCTCCAGTTTCCTCCCACAGTTCAAAAACATGGATCAAGTCAATTGAGTTCTCCAAATTGCCCCATATAGAGTGTGTCTGTGTGAGTGAGTGAGTGAGTGTGTGCCTAGTGATAGATTGGCACCCTGTCCTGGGTGTATCTGCCCAGCGCCCGAAACGTTCTCCCCTGGATGGGCATGGGGAACCCCCCCCCCCCATCTTCTGTTAATTGATCTGTATTTTAATTAGGAACCAAACTTGGGCTTTAAATAATGACATTTCACAAGTACACATGAGGGCAAGTAAGTGCTAAATGAGAAACACCCATGCAGCCCTGTAACTGCCTCTGCCGGAATAATGGCAGAAGAACCAGGTTCACCATTCTGCCTTCATCCCATTAATACAGAATGGTGAATGAGAGTTATATTTTTGTGCTGAACAGGCAGTGTAAAGGTGTAAGTGCAACTCATACTGCCTTCTTACATCCCATTTACTCTTAAAAGTAATTCCTGCCTCCATAAGGCTTTATTCTGCTGGTGTAAAGATACTTTTGGCTGTTTGGTAATACACATAAAAGCCCTGTACTTATGCTCCAAATGCTCCTGTGTCTCCTAACTGAGAGGGGTAGCAGCTGCCTGGCACTAGGGGATTTAAGTTAACGATGCAGTGCTGATTTGTGTATGTGGGAGGTTAAAGCCAGGGGCGGGTGAGAGAGAGCAACCGAGTGGGGTGTAGAGGGGAAGTACAAAAGACGGAGAGAGGGGCGTTTAAATAAAATGCTGAGTCAGTCTGCATAGCCAGCTGAGAAACCACAACAGTGTGTGGGCAGAAAGAGAGAAGGAGGGTGGGTCCCAGAAAGCTTTTATAAAGATCCAAAATAAATCATTTAAAGCACTGTATGGGTTACAGAGCACAGTTCATAAAGGGGCAGTCGAGTGAGTTTGGTGGGAACTTGACTGGGTCCACACAGACCCCCAACATCAACTCCATTCGACACCTTTGGGATGAACTAGGATGAAAATTAAGAGGCAGATTCGCATTAGTGAGGGTGGCACGGTGGCGTAGTGGTTAGCACGTTTGCCTCTCAGCGCTAGGGATTCCCGGTTCGAATCCCCATCTGGGTGGAGTTTTCCATGTTCTCCCCGTGTCTGCGTGGGTTTCCTCCGGGTTCTCCGGTTTCCTCCCACAGTCCAAAAACATGGATCAAGTTAATTGAATTCTCAAAATTGTCCCATATAGAGTGTGTCTGTGAGTGAGTGTGTGCCCAGCGATGGATTGGCGCCCTGTCCTGGTTGTGTCTGCCCAGCGCCCGAGACGTTCTTCCCTGGATAGGCATGGGGAACCCCACCGCGACCCTAATAGAGGATAAGCGGGAGATAATGAATGAATGAATGAATGAATATATATGTATATGTATATATATATATATATATATATATATATATAATAGGGGGTGGAACAGTGGCTTAGTGGTTAGCATGTTCTCCTCTCAGTGCTGGGAATTCCCGGTTCAAATCCCAATCTGGGTGCAGTTTCCATGTTCTCCCCGTGTCCGTGTGGGTTTCCTCCGGGTTTTCCGTTTCCCTCCACAGACCAAAAACAAAAATCAATGTCAATTGAGTTCTCCGTATTGCCCCATATAGAGTGTGTGTGAGTGAGTGAGTGAGTTCCCAGCGATAGATTGGCGCCCTGTCCTGGGTGTATCTGCCCAGCGCCTGAGACGTTCTCCCCTGGATGGGCATGGGAAACCCCCCCGTGACCCTAGTAGAGGATAAAAGGAAGATAATGGATGGATCATTTATATTCTATTAATCATAAAATGAATAATTTCTTAAGGGTATGGTATGCAGAAGGAGTTACGGATGATACAGCAAAAAAATTTTAACTCGGCTTTCTTCAACACTATTTTCTCCAAGATTTTATCTTCGCTTATGCTTAAGTCCTATTTTTCCTCATACTACAAGGATACAAGGATACAAGGATACTTTATTGTCAATTCCACTGCATATCAGGAAAAATAGAGAACCGAAAGTATGTTCCTTCTCTCCATAGACAGAGACAGAGGGAGCCACTGCAATAGTTCGCGCCGCCCACCGCGCCATTAGGCTCTGTCATTAGAAATAGGTAGGAAAATGCGATACATTAGAAGAATAGGCGATAAAAAAAACAACCTGCTCAACCTGGTTTAGCATGTCCTTCTCTCAGCACTAGGGATTGCCGGTTCGAATCCCCATCTGGGTGGAGTTTCCATGTTCTCCCCGTGTCCATGTGGGTTTCCTCCGGTTTCTCCGGTTTCCTCCCACAGTCCAAAAACATGGATCAAGTCAATTGAGTTCTCCAAATTGCCCCATAAAGAGTGTGTGTGTGTGTGAGTGAGTGTGTGCCCAGCGATGGATTGGCGCCCTGTCCTGGGTGTATCTGCCCAGCACCCGAAACGTTCTCCCCTGGATGGGCATGGGAAACCCCACTGCGACCCTAATAGAGGACAAAGCGGGAGATAATGAATGAATGAATAAACGAGAGGACGGAGAGGGAGAAAGTGCGAACGCCTCCTACGAGAGCCAAACAAAGTATACTGAACATGTATACACTGTCATGTACTGAAGTACTTAATTAATACTGATCTACAACTTAAAGTCCCTTGTGGCTGCATTGGCTCCTCTAAATGTCCACGCGCCAACCTAATTAACAGGATGCTGATGATGGATCATGTTGTTTCATGGGTCTGCTGACTTGTTTGCTGGAGGACACCACACAGGCATCTCTAATGAGCTCACAATGGAAGGCTTTAACACATCTGCTCTCTGATCCTTTCATTCCAGAGGAGTCGATATACTGTTACACGCCTCACAACTTTACTCGTGACCAGGCACTTTATGCCAGAGGCTACTGCTGGACAGAGCTACGCGATGCTGTACCTGGTGTCGAGCCTGTATTTAGACCCTCGCTGTTTGAACACAAGTTCCTGCCCTACGCCCTGCTGGCCTTCGCCGGCATCATGTATATACCAGCGCTGGGCTGGGAATTTCTCGCCTCTACTCGCCTTACCTCCGAACTCAACTTCCTTCTTCAAGAGATCGACAACTGCTACCATCGAGCTGCTGAGGGACGGGCGCCCAAGATCGAGAAGCAGATCCAGTCCAAAGGGCCAGGTATCAGTGAGCGCGAGAGGCGGGAGATCATCGAGAATGCTGAGAAGGAGAAGAGCCCCGAACAGAACCTTTTTGAAAAATACCTTGAGCGGAGGGGACAGAGTAACTTTTTGGCTAAGCTGTATCTAGCCAGACATTTGGCCATCATCTGTCTAAGTTCCATTCCCATCACCTACCTGAGCACCTACTACGCCCGGCAGCGGCAGAACGAGTTCACCTGCATGCTGGGTGAGCCCCCCGACATCAGCAGCATCCCTGATATGCGTCTTACCGTCAACTGCAAGCTGCCAGCCGTCCAGCTTCAGCGCATCATGGCTGCAGTGGACATTTCCCTGCTCTGCACCATGAACCTTATCATCTTAGTTAACCTTCTGCATCTGTTTGTGGTGCGAAAATCCAATTTTGTCTTTGACAAGCTGCACAAAGTCGGCATCAAGACCAGGAGGCGCTGGCAGAAGTCACAATTCTGTGACATCAACATCCTGGCTATGTTCTGTAACGAGAACAGGGACCACATTAAGTCTCTTAACAGGTTGGACTTCATCACCAATGAGAGTGACTTGATGTATGACAACGTGGTGCGCCAACTGTTGGCCGCGTTGGCTCAGTCCAACCACGATGCCACTCCAACCGTCAGAGACTCTGGAATCCAAACAGTTGAGCCCGGCTTGGATCCTTCGATTCTGGGAGTGGGAGAGATGGGAGTAGAGACGGTCATCAAAAGACCACGCAAGAAGATCAAGTGGATCCCAACGTCAAACCCATTACCACAGTCTTTTAAAGTAAGCTGTATTTTGTAAGTGCACAGAGATGCTACTTGTTTAAACTGTTTAAATCTCAATCATTTAGTTCTGTTCCACTCCACCCATCATCTCCACAATTTATTTCAAATCTTATTAATATCTTCAAATGTATACATATCTGTTTGGATGAAGGCCCGTCATCTCAAATTAAATTTAGAAAAAACAAAGCTTCTCATTATCCCAGCTAAGCCTCAATCCATCACGACCTGACCTTCCAAATTGATGGCTCCACAATCTCCCTGACCAATTCGGTCCGGAACCTTGGTTTCACAATCGACTCCCACCTTAAACTCTCTGATCATGTGATCAAAACCGCCCGTTCCTGCAGATTCCTTCTTTAGAACATAAAAAAGATCAGACCCTTCTTAACTGAACATGCTACCCAACTGCTTGTTCAAGCCCTAGTCCTATCCCGGCTTTATTATTGTAATGCGCTACTTGCCATTCTCCCACCTTCCACAATCCGACCTCTTCAACTAATTCAAAACTCTGCAGCCCGACTTGTGTTCAACCAGCCCAAGAACTCATGTCAGTCCATTACTCATGTTCCTCCATTGGCTCCCTCTAGCTGCTGCATTCAGTACAAATCACTGACTCTGACCTACAGAAATGACCCATTTCTGGACCTTCCCCCTCCTACCTTCACTTTATCTTTTCAAAATACACTCCGACTCGTTCACTTCGCTCCAGTGATGATCGCCGCCTGACGGTTCCACCTCACCGAGGAGCTCATTCTCACTCCGTGGCGTTTACCACTGCAAAATGGTGGAACGTTCTTCCCAACTCTGTCCGTAAAGCAGAATCACTAAGCAGTTTTAAGAAACTACTGAAGACGCACCTCTTTAAGAAATACCTGTTGTAGAAAAAAATTAATAAATAAAAAATAAATTAAAAGGGGAGGGGGGTCCCAGCATCTAATAACAATCAGGTTTGATAAATTTACAGTAAAGTTGGTTTTCTGCATAACTTCTGACTTGTGATGTTCTCATTTGTAAGTCGCTTTGGATCAAAGCGTCTGCTAAATGACTAAACGTAATGTAAATGTAGACAGAAACATAAATGTATCTAAATGTTTGTCCAGGAACCTTTAACTTTGACTCGAATGGAGAACAGTATGAAAGCCGAGAAACCCAAACCTGTGCGGCGGAAGACGGTGGCTGACGGCTTCATTGCTCCTCTGCTGGACAGCAAGAGCACACAGCACCCTCCTACAGGTGAATAACACATCAGAAGGCCACATCAATAACGACAATATTTTATTGTTTTGATGATACACCTTATCAAGCTAGTGGTTCTTCTGACTTTAACTCTTTCATACGCTACAGAAAGCAACAGTGGGACAGACAGAAAGCACACACGGAACTTCTCTCTGGATGTCCATCCGTATATGTCCACTACTCTAAAGCCCAAACCAGAGATGAACAACCCACAGCCTCCATCCGTAGACCATCCTCTGGACTCGGTGTACATTGAGGGTACTCACTCCGTGGTCCATGTTTCCTCCACGCTCACTGGTAATAAGCTTAAAATTATCCATGCTTTAACAGTGGCTTTAATTTAGAGAGCTTTATTGCCATTGTACATAATACAACGAAATTCCAAGTGGTACCTCTTAATGACAATAAAAAAAACACAGTGCAGGACAACATGTATCCATGAAATATTCAATAAGTTTTTAAGACATATAAAGTAATAATAATATAAAACACAGATTTATAATAATATAATATTATAATGGCAGCAATATGGCTATATGAATGATGAATAAAAAAGAATAATATTATTGCAGCCATAACGTATAAGTATAGCAGTACCTTTTATATATAAAGAAGATAGTGTCTATTATACTGATTATGATGATATATATAACGTATATTCTATTAATTGTATTAATATTATAAATAGTAGCAGCAATATAATATAATAATATATGAATAAATATATGAATAAATCTACCTATCTATCCACTGCATTTATATATATATATATATATATATATATATATATATATATATATATATATATATATATATATATATATATATATATATATAGCGGCATGGTGGCTTAGTGGTTTAGCACATTCGCCTCTCAGCGCTAGGGATTCCTGGTTCGAATCCCCATCTGGGTGGAGTTTCCATGTTCTCCCCGTGTCTGCGTGGGTTTCCTCCGGGTTCTCCGGTTTCCTCCCACAGTCCAAAAACATGGATCAAGTTAATTGAATTCTCAAAAATTGCCCAATTTAGAGTGTATGTGTGAGTGAGTGTGTGCCCAGCGATGGATTGGCGCCCTGTCCTGGGTCTATCTGCCCAGCGCCCGAGACGTTCTCCCCTGGATGGGCATGGGGAACCCCACCGCGACCCTAATAGAGGATAAGCGGAAGATAATGAATGAATGAATGAATATATATATATATGTCACACCGGGGCACCTGTCCCTCATTTAATGGACTCATTTTCTCCATTGGGTGATTGGTTTATTTTGTGCACGTGACTCTGGGTGTTTTTGTATTTAGTTTCTGTATTCCTTTATCCCCGTGCACGTCTTTGTTTGTGGTACATACCCAGGTGTTAGTCTTGTTCGTTTGTTCCCCCTTTCCGTTGGTGTCCCTACACCATTTTTAAAAATAAATCCGTTTAGTTTTTATCCCGGTGTCTCCGAACTCTCCTTCCGTGCTCAACCACGGTGCGGCGCTGTGCATTACTCCCGCGCAGGTTATATCCGTGGAAGCGTTTTACCCGACGGACTGGCGTATGCATTTTTCTCTGCGTAGCCGATTCCCAGAAAACGCTCACAAGGCGCAAGCGGTGTACGCATTCCTCCAGCGTAGCCGATCTCCCGGGAAAGAACGAGCGACTTCTAACAATATATATATACATATGGCATGGTGGTTTAGTAGTCAGCACATTCTTCTCTCAGCGCTAGGGATTCCCAGTTTGAATCCCAATCTGGGTGGAGTTTCCATGTTTAATGGAGTTCTCCAAATTGCCCCATATAGAGTGTGTCTGTGTGAGTGAGTGTGTGCCCAGCGATAGATTGGTGCCCTGTCCTGGGTGTATCTGCCCAGCGCCCGAGACGTTCTCCCCTGAATGGGCATGGGGAACCCCCCCGTGACCCTAGTGGAGGATAAAAATAAGATAATGGATGGATCATTTATATTCTATTAATCATAAAATGAATAAGTTCTTAAGGGTATGGTATGCAGAGGGAGTTACTGATGATACAGCTATGGGAAAGAAAGTGGGAACATTTCCCATTTTTTTAGGTTTATTGAGCATTTAAAATCGTTTCATTGAATTTGCTGACACGAGAAGAAATTGTTTCGCATTAATGCTAATGATTTTCTCGTTCACCTTCGACTTTAGAAATGAAGGACCCTCCTCCTCATTGCACCACCACGGCTTTCTCAACAACCACCTTATCCACCACGTCCTATATGAATGGTGTACCCACCAGTTTGCCTCCACATGACTCCCCCAAGACTCAGGAGCCTCTCAAAGTGATTCCTGAACCGGAGAGCCAGCCGGCACCCTATAGCTGCAACCCTACCCTGCCTCTACTCGGCATCCATCACACCTTATATGAAGAAGAGGAGGAGGAACAGAGTCACAGTGATAAACTGGTAGGGCAGCCCGGAGAGCTCATCGCTGCCGCAGAGTGCTGAAGACATGCAGAGAGATTAAAACTACATGTTTCCCCTCCATCGTTTCATCATAGCACCTACCTCCAAAGAGACCGAATTGGCTTTCACAGGATGAATTACCTTACACCACAGCTTATCATTCACTGTGCTTCAGGTGGGAACTGTGAGATTTGAGACTTGCGCCATCCACAGGCCAGGGACACACACATCTACACTCACTGGCCACTTTATTCCATCTTTTTGTTTCTTGTTTCATTGTTCATATCAGTTCCACCCTCCATGTGGATGGACTTTGCCGTTTTTACAATTACAGACTTTAGTTCAAGGGTGGTACGGTGGCTTAGTGTTTAGTATGTTCTCCTCTCAGCTCTAGGGATTCCCGGTTCGAATCCCAATCTGGGTGGAGTTTCCATGTTCTACCCGTGTCCGCGTGGGTTTCCTCCCACAGTCCAAAAACATGGATCAAGTCTATTGAATTCATCAAATTGCCCCATATAGAGTGTGTCTGTGTGTGTGAGTGTGTGCCCAGCGATGGATTGGTGTCCTGTCCTGGGTGTATCTGCCCAGCGCCCGAAATGTTCTCCCCTGGATGGGCATGGGGAAACCCCCCGCGACCCTAATATAGGATAAAGTGGAAGATAATGGATGGATGGACTTTAGTTCTGTATTTAGAGAAACAGGTGGACTACAGTCTGTATATGAAGAACTGCAGTGTTAATCTATTTAATGGACACTGGGAGCAGAAACAGGGAGGTGTATCTAATAAAGTGGCCACTAAGTGCATTGTTGATCACATCAACACTTTTTCAACCGATTTTACTGAAACATATCAATCACAACATCTCTGTGAATCACTGGTGCTTCTGAAAGGAAAGTGATTTTGTAAACGTACAATGCGTTCCACTAGGAATACAATTCATGGCCGAAAGTATGTGGACACACTTCTTAATATTAAATATTGATTAATAAATAAGAATGATATGCTTTATAGTAGGGCGGCACGGTGGCTTAGTGGTTAGCACGTTCTCCTCTCAGCTCTAGGGATTCCCGGTTCGAATCCCCATCTGGGTGGAGTTTCCATGTTCTCCCCGTGTCCGCGTGGGTTTTCTCCGGGTTCTCCGGTTTCCTCCCACAGTCCAAAAACATGGATCAAGTCAATTCTCCAAATTGCCACCTATAGAGTGTGTTTGTGTGAGTGAGTGTGTGCCCAGCGATAGATTGGCGCCCTGTCCTGTGTGTATCTGCCCAGCGCCCGAGACGTTCTCCCCTGGATGGGCATAGGCAACCCCCACCACGACCCTAATAAAGGACAAAGTGGAAGATAATGAATGAATAAATAAGAATGATATGCTTTATAGTAATAAACAGCATATAATTTTATGTTTTGATGGCTCGGTGTGACAACGAAAGGTCATTTGAGTTTCTGAAGTCTAAAGAAATCCTCTGTAAAATGAATTGGAACATTGATTTATCTCCTAAAGGTATTATTGCCCTTGCGTCTCAAAAAGCGGTGTACATTAAAGAGCATTTAAACAACATACCCGCTCATGTAATGATAGACGTGTGTACATACTTATGGCCATGTTCTAGTGTGTGTGTTTTAATAATTCACCACTCACGTCACTGCAACCTTCCACAGAGTTCCGGTGTTCACAACTTATAAGGTATCCAAAGCAATAGTCTTTATTAGTTCTTTGAATTATGCAATTGCACGATGGACTTGGCTGCAATAATAACTAATTAATTATTTCATTCAGAATGTAGAAACATTACATACATCCTAATTTACAAACCACTGGGCAAATCAAGTTACGTGTGCATCACTGTCTCTCATTTGGAAGTTCAAGGATTATCTACGGTTCACCTAACCATGATGGGAATCATATTTAAAGGTCACTGTAAATTATCGCACACTGTTATTAATAAGAGTAAAATGATACACTGGCAACCTCTTAAGCACAAGCACCAGCAAATCTTTTATAACTACCTGTAGAAGTAACTTCATTCAGATTTAACTATACAATACATATGTGAACATGTCTTTTATAATTAAAAGTTTATTCATACATTTATTTCATATTGGGGTTATGGGGGGGGAGTCAATTGCCAATTCCAGCCATTATTAAGCACAAGGCAGGGAAAACCCTGAACAGATCTTCAGTTTTAGGGAAGACACGCAAGCAAGCACACTCACACACACTTTCACATCTTGGGACAAGTCAGTTTGCAGCCAGCACTATATGTCCTGATATCAATTATGGCCATTTGTATGGGGCAGAAGCATTAGTGTTGTTTTGGTACTGCTGTTCTCCTGAAATGGAGACTTCTCTGTAAATTGCAGGATGTCAATCTGCTTAGTAAACAGTAATAAATACATTAAATACACAGTAGCAAGTGTATGGCGTTTATTGGGTTCATGCATCATGAAATTGTGAAGAAAACATCCAGATTGACTGTCTTACTTAATATTACGGTCTGTCCTCCCAGAGCTTATAGTTCAGATTTAGTGGTGTACAGATTTAATGGAAGCGAAGATGATAGTAAAGCCAATTTTTTATAAGATGTTCAAGTGTCCACACTTATATTGTTGATGCAATTAAATGTAAGCACACAGACAGGGCCAAAATGCACAAGACACCTTAATTCTGTATTTAAAATATTCATTGCTGGCTATTAAATTAAGTCTTTATACTCTTTAAGGACACAAGTATTGTTACACACCTCTATAGATGTCCCAAGACTTATGTCTGTTTAATGTGTATCTTAAAAGCATCCTTTATAGATTTTATAGAGAAGTTGAGAAAATAACTAGATTAATCTCACTGTGGAGTCTGGAGTGGAGTCTGACTTTATTAGTTTGTAATGGGTAGTGATTCTAGACTCACTTTAGAAGGTTGACTGCATTAGAGTTCAGATGGCAACCGAGTTCAGGCAAATATGTGATGCATGTCATGCTGATCACATTCATCTGCATTATGAACATGTAAATCACTTCATGTTACACTTGTAAGAATTTAGGCTTTAAACTGTATCTCATGTTTTTCAGGCGGGTCGGTGTATAAAGTATACTCTAATTATACTAATTTAATAAAATCAATAACTATATATATATATATATATATATATATATATATATATATATATATATATATATATATATATATATATATATATATAAATATATAAATATATTGATAGATAGGTGGGATGTTACCACTGGAGAATGTTGTGAACATATATAGTAACGGCACTTTTAAAACAATAAAAGGTGAGCAAACCTACATCCGTGTGAATGATTTATTGGAAATTCCATCCATCTATTATTTTCCGCTTTATCCTCTGTTAGGGGGTTCCCCATGCCCATCCATGGGAGAACGTTTCGGGCGCTGGGCAGATACACCCAGGACAGGACGCCAATCTATCACTGGGCACACACTCACTCACACAGACACACTTTATGGGGCAATTTGGAGAATTCTATCTAGAAGGTCTATCTGCTCAGCGCCCGAGACGTTCTCCCCTAGATGGGCATGGGGAACCCCACCGCGACCCTAATAGAGGATAAAGCTGAAGATAATGAATGAATGAATCTCATAACTTAGATATTCTGCGCTGTATCTTTAAATCCTTTTCTAAACTAGCAGGTACTACAGGTAAAAAATCCATGAATACTACATTACCCAGAAATCTATTAGGAATGGCCAGAACCTAGCGAGCGGTCTGTCGTAAGTTTAACCGTTTCTCCTTTGTTCTGGATTTACATGCTTTTATCTGCATGATTTCAATCTTTAGATCGTTTATTGGTCGAAGCAACGTTTTCGCTTTGCTTTGTTCTCATTTTCCACTAATGTGAACTTTATAAACTCTCACACTGTGGAGTCGA
Organism: Corydoras maculifer; assembly: GCA_019802435.1. Taxonomy (NCBI): domain Eukaryota; kingdom Metazoa; phylum Chordata; class Actinopteri; order Siluriformes; family Callichthyidae; genus Corydoras; species Corydoras maculifer. The sequence continues at coordinate 568,970 of JAFMOD010000063.1, forward strand.
AGGCGAAAAGCTTAGTCAGTTTTCCTGAGTCCCGTTAGCCGGCAAGCTAAAAGCACTGATTACAACTAAAAACCTGTACTTAAACCATGACACTGATTAAGTACTGGTTTATTTTGCGGAGGTTATTAAGACTTCGAACTAAACTACATGAGAAATTTTAATCTGTTAAAAAACAGATTACAAATAACCAGCTGGCTATTTTGCTAAACTCGCTAACTTGCTTGTCACAAATGAGTCAGTTCTGAAGTGAGTCGATTCTTTGTTCGGGAATCGAACTCGAATCCGATGATTTGAAGTTGTTTATCAGAATCAAAATAATTTGCTTAGATGTATCAACTTATATTAAGTCATATAACAATGTACGCTGTTTAAAATGTATACTAACATATTAATCAAATGGTTAGAAATACAGAAAAGGGGTAAAAATAAGTACTTGGGCCATTAACGAATATCGTTACACAAACTTTTAATTCAGCTAAACATGTTTGTACGCGATGCTTAATATGCATCATTTAAGTTAGACTTGCGTTCTGATGTTTACTATTTAAATTTGATTTGACAGTTATTTACCACACGACGGAAAAAGGATTCAAGAGTCGACTCTTCCACGTCTGAGTCGAACAGGCGTATCACAAGCTGTGTTGCCTTAGCGGCGGTAGCTAACCTGTGCAACTGTTCTGCCCTTCTGGTTGTTTAAACTGTCATTTAACACATAAATGTTATTAAAGAAACCGATTAAATTGTTTTCTCGATATCAGAGTTAATATGTGAGCTTTACTTTTTAGTCACGGCGCTATTAAAGAAGTTCAGAGCTGCAAAATGACTAAAATGTCATGTTTTGTAAGAAAATAGTGATTTAACGGATTAAATGTCTTGAATCGTAAGACTCTATAATTGTTTTTTGTGTGTATTTAAAGTTACTGGAACGTTTTTCAAGCTGTTAAGTTGTGCGTTCCGAACCGTTCAGTCTGTCTGTATAAGTGCACTACATAGTACCGAAGGTAAGTTACTCCCTACGGCCTTTCTAGTGCCGTTGAATTCCTGTGAGTGTGATTTAGGATGCAGCCGTGATAAAAAGGCGTACGTGGTCTTCAGAGTCCATATGGCAGGCTCTCATAGCAGACATGTCACTGCTGTGATGTTATTTCAGATCAGTTAGAGCCTGTGACACTTAAACAGGTCCTTTCTTATTTCGTTACAGTACAGAAGATAAGATTTAACTCCACATTGCACTATGGACCAAGACAACAATTCAGAGGTGAGGTTGGAATCGAAGTGTTGCCTGGTTAGAGGTTGCTGTGTAGTTTATAGTTGTCAAACTCAAGCCATATCCAGCATTTACATTCATTCATTATCTTCCGCTTTATCCTATATTAGGGTCACGGGGGGGTTCCCCATGCCCATCCAGGGGAGAGCGTTTCGGGCGCTGGGCAGATACACCCAGGACAGGACGCCAATCTATCACTGGGCACACACTCACTTACACACAAACACACTCCATATGGGGCAATTTGGAGAACTCAATTGACTTGATCCATGTTTTTGGACTGTGGGAGGAAACCGGAGAACCGGGAGGAAACCCACACAGACACAGGGAGAACATGGAAACTCCACCCAGATGGGGATTCGAACCGGGAATCCCTAGTGCTGAGAGGAGAACATGCTAAACACTAAGCCACCGTGCTGCCCCCCAGCATGTACATATACAATACAATTACATCTGGCCCGCAGGGTCATTTTACTTAAGCTTACTTTTTAAATTTGTAGGATTTACATTGCTCTTAATAGAGAGCAGAAATATTTCAAGTTGAAGTTTATTTGTTTATGGCCCAAAAGCAAAGAAAACTGAATGTTTTGGTGTTTAAGTTTTACTTTTCCTCCCACAGTCCAAAAACATGGATCAAGTCAATTGAATTCTCCAAAATTGCCCCATATCGAGTGTGTCTATGTGAGTGAGTGTGTGCCCAGTGATGGATTGGCGCCCTGTCCTGGGTCTATCTGCACAGTGCCCGAAACTTTCTCCCCTGGATGGGCATGGGGAACCCCCCACCGCGACCCTACTATAGGATAAAGTGGAAGATAATGGATGGATGGATGTTTTTATTCTTATTCATTATTCATTTAACATTTACTTTAAGTCTGTTCAATAAATGTTTATCCTGTTCGGCCACCAACCTAAAGTCTGCTTTGAGGTTTGGCTCCCAGCGCAATTAAGTTTGGCACCCCTGGCTTGTTACACTTTGTCTTTTTAGCTTTGTTTTTGTATATATATATGTAATCTGTAAGCCTGTGATCTTCAAACAGCATATCTAAATGAAAGTGATTTCTATCAAATGTTAAAACTAAATGACACATGGCATAATTAAATACTCATATCCGCTTGCACACAGTGGTCAGAATATTGGGACAGTGTAATTGCCATTAAATAATTAAAAATCAAATCATGTTTAGTATATGTGCGCTGAACTGATACTGACTGTGTTCTTTATTATACCCCAAGAAAAAAACATTTAACATGGCAGTATACACCCACTGGCCCATTTATTATACACTTGTTCATAAGACTGTAGTTCATCTCTTTCGCCATAAATTTTAAAATGCTCCTTTACTCTGTACTGTAATATAAGGACCCCCCAAAGAGCAGGTTGTGTTGTACGGATTAGTCCTTACCTTTACAATAGCATTTTATCAGCTTTTATGAAAATCGGATAAATGTTTTATGTCTTTAGGATGAATCAGTCGGAACATCAGACGATGATGCACAGCCTCCACTCAGGCTCTGTAAGTGTGTGTTTGTTTTGTGTGTCACTCCAAATGCACATCTTAGCCAATTGCACACAGGTCTTGTGTATGAGAAATAGACTTGTCCAAAAGTTTCTTCCCTGCTATTAAACTATTAAAGGTGTGGTTGTGTGGGGTTTGTGTGAAGTAGGAACAAAAATCTGTATGCCTTACCAAAATATTGATTTAGTAAAAGCAATTATTAAAAGAATGGGTTGTTAAAATGATGCAAAACAAACCTATTTAAATGTTTACTATTATTCAAGGATTCGAGGATTTTTATTGTCACATCACCTAGTACTGGGGTGCTGGCAAGTGAAAAACTTATGAGCAAGTGCCCACAACTGTGTAAAAAAAGCACAAATAACAAAAGATTGCACAAGTTGGTGGGAGCGGAAGGGAAACTATTTATTCATTCATTCATCCATTATCTTCCGCTTTATCCTCTATTAGGGTCACGGGGGGGTTCCCCATGCCCATCCAGGGGAGAACGTCTCGGGCGCTGGGCAGATACACCCAGGACGGGGCGCCAATCCATCGCTGGGCACACGCTCACTCACACAGACACACTCTAAATGGGGCAATTTTGAGGATTCATTTAACTTGATCCATGTTTTTGGACTGCGGGAGGAAACCGGAGAACCCAGAGGAAACCCACACAGACACGGGGAGAACATGGAAACTCCACCCAGATGGGTATTCGAACCGGGAATCCCTAGCGCTGAGAGGCGAACGTGCTAAACACTAAGCCACCGTGCTGCCCGGAAACTATTTATAACTATTATAAATAGAGAAACTATACTATAAATACTGTATATACTATAAATAGGGAAACTATTATAACTATTAAGGGCGGCACGGTGGCTTAGTGGTTAGCACGTTCGCCTCTCAGCGCTAGGGATTCCCGGTTTGAATCCCCATCTGGGTGGAGTTTCCATGTTCTCCCCGTGTCTGCGTGGGTTTCCTCCGGGTTCTCCGGTTTCCTCCCCCAGTCCAAAATCATGGATCAAGTCAATTGAATTCTCAAAATTGCCCCATATAGAGTGTGTCTATGTGAGTGAGTGTGTGCACAGCGATGGATTGGTGCCCTGTCCTGGGTCTGCCCAGCGCCCGAGACGTTTTCCTGGATGGGCATCCCCCCCCCCCCCCCCCCCCCCCCCC
>JAFMOD010000063.1:572945-594476 GCA_019802435.1 Corydoras maculifer
GGGGGGGGAGTTCCCCATGCCCATCCAGGGCAGAACGTTTCGGACGCTGGGCAGATAAACCCAGGACAGGGCGCCAATCTGTCGCTGGGCACAGACTCACACGCAAACAGACACACTCTATATGGGGCAATTTGGAGAAGTCAATTAACTTGATCCATTTTTTTGGACTGTGGGAGGAAACCGGAGAACCCGGAGGAAACCCACGCGGACACGGGGAGAACATGGAAACTCCACCCAGATGGGGATTCAAACCTGGAATCCCTAGTGCTGAGAGGAGAACATGCTAAACCAGTAAGCCATAGTGCCGCCTTTGTATTTTTTTATTTTATTATTATTTTTTCTTTTTTCAGACAATCCGCGCCGTGCAGCCAGACGTTGTGGTGGTGGAACTGTGCCAATACCGAGTGTCCATGCTGAAAATGGATGAGAAAACGCTGCTGAAGGAGGCCAAAGACATCAACCTGGAGAAGGTCCAGCAGGCCATCAAACAGGTCAGTCATAATGTCTGTTATGAATCAAAGCGTGTCCCTCGTCCTGTCTTTTGCACACCTCTATGTTGTTGCACTTTTAGAATGGAGTTATGTCAGGCCTCATGCAGATCCTGCTGCTAAAAGTTTCTGCACACATCACCGAGCAGCTGGGCATGGCGCCGGGTGGAGAGTTTAGAGAAGCCTTTAAAGAGGTCAGTACACGCCCACCCTGCTCTGCATCTGTGTACGATTTCACTTCTGTTCTTTCATTAAGTAGCATAAAAAGTTTATTATAAAACAGGTAGTTCCCGTCCTTGAATCTGATTGGCTGAGCCGTTTGTCAGACCGTAACATTGTAGACAATAACACACACCTCTGACCACTTTACATTCTTATCAATGTGTGATGTGCATTATTTTTAAATCATAAAATACACTGAGGCTTAGTGGTTAGCATGTTCGCCTCTCAGCACTAGGGATTTCCGGTTCGAATCCCCATCTGGGTGAAGTTTCCAAGTTCTCCCCGTGTCCATGTGGGATTCCTCCGGGTTCTCCGGTTTCCTCAACAATCTAAAAACATGGATCAAGTCGATTTGAGTTCTCCAAATTGCTCCATATAGAGTGTGTTTGTGTGAGTGAGTGTGTGCCCAGCGATAGATTGGCACCCTGTCCTACATTTACATTTGGTCATTTATTGGATGCTTTTATCCAAAGCGACTTACAAGGTGAGAACAGGGTTAAACACAACATCTCTGGAGCAATGAGGGTTAAGGGTCTTGCTTAAGGACCCACATTGGTAACTTCAGGGGACCTGGGATTTGAACCGCCAACTTTCAGATTGATAACCCAACGCCCTGACCACTGAGCTACCACTCCCCACTGTCATGGGTGTATCTGCCCAGCGCCTGAAACATTGTCCCCTGGATGGGCATGGGGAACCCCACCGCGACCCTAATAGAGGATAAAGTGAAAGATAATGAATGAATGAATAAAATACAGCTGAATATAAACAGTAAGTCGATTCCCCATGTGCACTGGTCTGTTGTGGCTATTTTTATAAATTGTTCTGTAATTTGGCCAATCGTTTCAGCTTCTCTGTCTCTCCCACAGGCAGGTAAAGTTCCTTTCTGCAAGTTCCACTTGGGGGACAGGCCGATCCCAGTGACATTCAAACGTGCCATCGCTGCTCTGAGCTTGTGGCAGAAAGCTCGACTCGCCTGGGGGCTGTGCTTCCTGTCTGACCCAATCAGGTACCTGCAGTTTAGCTGCACATGGGTTTTAGCAGCTCAGCTGTAATACAACATAAATTCATTCTTAAATTGAGCACAGTGTGAACAATGGATATTATTCATTCATTCATTCATTATCTCCCGCTTTATCCTCTATTAGGGTCGCGGTGGAGTTCCCTATGCCCATCTAGGGGAGAACGTCTCGGGCGCCGGGCAGACACCCAGGACAGGGCGCCAACCCATCGCTGGGCACACACTCACTCACTCACTCACACAAACACACTCTATATGGGGCAATTTTTAGAATTCAATTGACTTGATCCATGTTTTTGGACTGTGGAAGGAATTCGGAGAACCCGGAGGAAACCTACGCAGACACGGGGAGAACATGGAAACTCCACCCAGATTGGGATTCGAACCGGGAATCCCTAGCGCTAAGAGGCGAACGTGCTAACCACTAAGCCACCGTGCCGCCCAACAATGGATATTAATACATGTTATTTATGATTCGTTTACACCAGGGGGTGTCAAACTCAATTGCAATTCCAATTGCTTAAGACTTAAGCTCGCGGGCCGAACAGGATAAACATTTATTGAACAGACTGAAAGTAAATGTTTTCTGAACATGAATAGGAATAAAAACGGGAATATTATTCCACAATAAATAAACTTGTTTTATGTCATAAAAAATACTCTGACATCAACACGCTGCAAAAAAACAATAAAAAATAAAATAAAAAAATCCCAAATCAAAACATTGTTTTCTTGGGCCATTTTAGAAAAATTACCTTAGACTTTAAATATTTTTAAATATTTCTGCTCCACAAAAACGTTCCTGTCAAAATCCATCCATCCATTATCTTCCGCTGTATCCTATATTAGGGTCGTGGGGGGGTTCCCCCATGCCTATTCAGGGGAGAACGTTTCGGGCGCTGGGCAGATACACCCAGGACAGGACGTCAATCTATCACTGGGCACACACTCACTCACACAAACACACTCTATATGGGGCAAATTGGATTAACTCAATTGACTAGATCCATGTTTTTGGACTGTGGGAGGAAACCGGAGAACCCGGAGGAAACCCACGTGGACATGGGGAGAACATGGAAACTTCACCCAGATAAGGATTCGAACCGGAAATTCCCAGTTCTGAGAGGAGAACATGCCAACCGCTAAGCCACCGTGCCGCCCTCTGTCATATCATACAAATTTAAAATGAGCATGATTCAAAAAAACATATCGGCAGTCCAACAGTCCATTAATAACAATAATAGATCAATGTAAAATTAGTTTGGGCCTTGAGCTTGACACCTATGTTATAGAATCCTCACAGATTTCCTTCTCTGTGGTTGTGCCATGCATTGGTTTAAATCCCAGAAGCTCATCCGTAACACACAGACTCTGTGGGTAAACACCTACAGCTGCGCAGTAGCAGACTTGTTGGTGCTCTCGTCCACAGCAAGGATGGGCGTGTAATAAAAGGTGTGGAAAGCCCGCGGGAGGACGACTCGCCCGGCTTGCAACATTGTTCATGTCCACCAAACAAGAGTGTGCTGATGCAATCAGCGCCAAAACAACAGGAGGGCATTATGGGATTTGCTGTATAATACCAACGGCCCAGCTCCAATAGTTTAATAATTTGATATCACCTTGTGGGCCAAGTTTGACACCCATGGTTTATTTTATACACATGTTCAGCACCAGAATAAAGGACAAAACGGTCTGATTGTTGTGTTATTGTATTTATATTCAGTAAGGAGGACGTGGAGAAGTGTAAACAAAAGGATCTGCTGGAACAGACCATGTCTGAGATGATCGGCGAGTTTCCGGCGCTGCATCGCACCATCGTTGCAGAACGAGACATCTACCTCACACACACACTCAGACAGGCTGCTCGCTGTGTGGAGGCGCCACCCGACGGCCAGAGTAAGTATTGGACCTAAACATTTAATATTGCGGCTTTCCTTTTCTTTGCCGCTGAGAGAATGGAAATGGGTCCGGTAGCTATTTGCGATGCTTTCAACACCCATCCATCCATCCAATATCTTCCACTTTATCCTCTATTAGGGTCGAGGGGGGGTTCCCCATGCCTAACCAGGGGAAAATGTTTTGGGCGCTGGGCAGATACACCCAGGACAGGGTGCCAATCCGTCGCTGGGCACACACTCACTCACACACACACACTCTATATGGGGCAATTTGGAGAACTCAATTGACTTGATCCATGTTTTTGGACTGTGGGAGGAAACCGGAGAACCCGGAGGAAACCCACGTGAACACGGGGAGAACATGCAAACTCCACCCAGATGAGGATTCGAACCGGGAATCCCTAGCGCTGAGAGGAGAACATGCTAATCACTAAGCCACTGTGCCGCCCCCGCTTTCAACACAAACTCAGAAATTTATTTTGATTTATTTTGATTCAATGCAAACCGGATAACCTTAGTAAGACAGTGACCAACAGCTTTAAATAACCTTGGATAGAGTTCGACAAAAGTTTGGCCACTCAGCCCAACTCTCTCTATACCTTTTTACCTGCAAAGACAAGTGCACTGCCTTTATGGCTCACGTGAAACATGCATATGCACCACACACACACACATGCCCACACCCACGTGACCACCTCTTATGCCACATGCATACACACAAGTGACACTGTCTCCTACATTTACATTACATTTAGTCATTCAGCAAACGCTTTTATCCAAATCAACTTACAAATGAGAGAATTCATTCATTCATTCATCATCTCCCACTTTATCCTCTTTTAGGGTCGTGGTGGGGTTCCCCATGCCCATCCAGGGGAGAACGTCTCAGGCGCTGGGCAGGTAGATCCAGGACATGGTGCCAATCCATCGCTGGGCACACACTCACTCACACACACACTCTATATGGGGCAATTTTGGAGAACTCAATTAACTTGATCCATGTTTTTGGATTGTGAGGGGAAACCGGAGAACGCGGAGGAAACCCACGTGGACACAGGGAGAACATGGAAACTCCACCCAGATGGGGATTCGAACCGGGAATCCCTAGCGCTGAGAGGAGAACATGCTAACCACTAAGCCACCATGCCGCCCCAAATGAGAGAATGTCAATCAGAAACAAAAAATAGTGTTTTAATGAAAGTACTGCGTTTTGTAGAGAGCCTGTCAAGTATTAAACCAGCTTGGAATAAATTAATAATTCATTCTACATATATTTGCACTTTGGTTTCTGCATTTGAGTCCTGGTTGGGCTGAATGATCGAAGGTCACATACCTATAGGTACAATTGAGATACTATATTTCCTACCGACTGTTACAAACAGCTGAGATGCTGAGCAGATAGAAGATTTAAGTGTTATGTGTTTCTCTCATGGTGGCACAGTGGTTTAGTGGTTAGCATGTTCTCCTCTCAGCACTAAGGATTCCCGGTTCGCATCCCCATCTGGGTGGAGTTTCCATGCTCTCCCCGTGTCCGCGTGGGTTTCCTCCGGGTTCTCCGGTTTCCTCCCACAGTCCAAAAACAAGGATCAAGTCAATTGAGTTCTCCAAATTGCCCTATAGAAAATGTGCCTGAGTGAGTGTGTGCCCAGCAATAGATTGGCGTCCTGTCCTGGGTGTATCTGCCCAGCGCCCAAAACGTTCTCCCCTGGATGGGCATGGGGAACCCCCCCCCCCACGTGACCCTAAGAGAGGCTAAAGTGGAAGATAATGAATGAATATTTAGCTCTGTGCCAGAGGTTCCTGCGTTGGAGTCCTGGTTGGGCTAAATGGTCATACATTGGAGATACTGTATTGCCTACCGACTGTTACAAACAGCTGAGATGCTGAGCAGATAGAAGATTTAAGTGTTATGTGTTTCTCTCCTTACACTCACTGCTTCTTCAACACCAGCATGCAGTTATTGCTTACCTGCCCAAGTGCTCAGGCCTTGCGCAGCCAGTAGAAGCCACTGTTGCATTAAAAAATTACCTCCATCTGACTCAGTATCTTGTATCTGTGGACCTGGTTAAGCTTTGAAATCAGGACTCTCTTACTATTACAGCATTTTAATTTTACAGAGGTGCCCGCTGTGGTGGTGGGAGTGGTTGGAATGGGTCACGTTCCCGGCATTGAAAATAATTGGGATCAAGAGCTCAACATTCATGAGATTATGAGGTGTGTATGGTTTAATTATATTTATTTTAATTATTAATTATAATTGCTGACTGACTGTTACTGTGTTGCTTTAAATATGCTGAGTGATGTGAATGAGCAGCATTTTTTTCTATTAACATTTATTCATTCATTATCTTCCTCTTTATCCTATATTAGGGGCACGGGGTGGTTCCCCATGCCCATCCAGGGGAGAACGTTTCGGGCGCTGGGCAGATACACCCAGGACAGGGCGCCAATTGGGCACACACTCAATATGGGGCAATTTGGAGAATTCAATTTTTTTTGGACTGTGGGAGGAAACCAGAGAACCCGGAGGAAACCCACACGGACACGGGGAGAACATGGAAACTTCACCCAGATGGGGATTTGAACCGGGAATCCCTAGCGCTGAGAGGAGAACATGCTAAACACTAAGCCACCGTGCCGCCCTTTCTATTAACATATTAATGCATTTGTTTTAGCAAAGTGGGATAGGCAGGGGGCGAAATACTGATTACCCCTGTATTATTCTAATGCAGTGATTCTCAATTATTTTCTGTTAAGCCCCCCCTAGGATGAAGAAAACATTTTGTGCACCCCCCACACACACGCACACTCACCTCACTCCCCCCCCCCTACATGACAAAATGGGATGAAGTATTTTTACGCGCCCACTGTAGTGTGATTTGTCTATAAACTTGTTATAAGTTCAACCTCTTTCAAAGCGGATAAGATCATCGGCTTTATCCTTTATTAGGGTCGCGGTGGGGTTCCCCATGCCCATCCAGGGGAGAACATCTCGGGCGCTGGGCAGATACACCCAGGACAGGGCGCCAATCCATCACTGGGCACACACTCACTCACTCATACACACTCTATATGGGGCAATTTGGAGAACTCAATTGACTTGATCCATGTTTTTGGACTGTGGGAGGAAACCGGAGAACCTGGAGGAAACCCACGCAGACACAGGGAGAACATGGAAACTCCTCCCAGATGGGAATTCGAACCGGGAATCCCTAGTGCTGAGAGGAGAACATGCTAACCACTAAACCACTGTGCCACCCGGTGTTTGAAACTGAAAAATGAAATGAAATAAAATCAATAAATAATAATGAATTTAAATTCATCAGCAACATTAATTTATTAACACTTTAACCTACAAAACAAAAATTAATACAACAAATTTTTTTTTTGTTGAGGAAGTCAGAACTCATGTCTCCAAGGCGCCCATTTTGCAGCACAGCTTTTCTGATGTGGTTTCATGAAGCGGGATGATTGCTGGCTCTACACGTTACGTTTACGATTTAAAAACTCAAGCGGTTATCAGTGTGATTGGGGTGTAATGTCTTTAAGTGACGCCTTCATTTATTTGGCTTCACGTTGTCCGCTGCCAACATTTAAAGACCCAGCAGACACACCGCTCTTTCTTCGTCTCCCACCTTCGTTACAGTTACAGTGAAGCCAAGCGCTACGTTCGCTTCGACATTTAGTTTTCGGTTGACTTTTGTTGCTCTCGTTATCTTCGTCCCTCTCCATCTTCCTCTCCGCCATCTCTGTTAAATATTTCTCCATGTTGTCTCTTGAGGGTTTGTTCAGTACACTTAATATCACTTGCTCTGTGATTTCTTGTTATGCCCCCCCCTCCCCATGCACCGCCCACTATTTGAGAAGCACTGTTCTAATGCACTATGACATCTGTGCGTTTTCCCCTCAGTGTTGCTCCACCGTCACGATTCGGCTGGATGTTGCGTGCCATGTTCAAGGGGGCCATGCTAAGCGCTCTGGGATACGCCTGTTACAGAGCTGGAGGCGGTGTGGGAAGAGCCATACTCTCAGTACCTGCTGTTCGAACACTCTTGGAGAATATACGAGCGCCCACGGCCTGAGCTGCCCTGAAGCATTTTATGAACTTCATTATATTAAACACCAATTGCCTTAAGAACTGGAGACAGGAGCAAACAAAACTGGGTTTGAGGATGGGTGCGTGGCACTGCCCACCTTCTGAACACATGGAGCTGTACTGCCAAAGAACCCAGACAGTACTTCTCTGTAATTTAGTCCCGTTTATGTACTTTCTTACAATTTGCATCATTGCTGTACAGTCCAGTAGAGCATGTATCTTCAGACACCAGACTGAATATGCAAACTACAGACCTGTCATATTTATTAATGATTTTACTGACCAATCGCGCCGTGCCGAAGGAAGCGCAGGGTGGAGAATTATTTAAACGGAACAAACACACATCGTAAGCATGTACAGTTTTAATGCGAGGGGTTTCATGTAGGACATGGGGGGAAGGGGGGGAGGCATGTGATGCGTACTGTAATCCTGACCAAAGCATTTTGCTTGTAATTTGGACATACACCGTTGTTCAAATGTTTGGAGTCATGTGGACCTGTACGGATAGTTATGAAATAAATTCCTTCTCGGTACATGTGAGTCGTTTTGAACATCCATCCATCCATTATCTTCCGCTTTATCTCATATTAGGGTCGCGGGTGGGGGAGGGGGTTCCCCATGCCCTTCCAGGGGAGAACGTTTCGGGTGCCAATCTATCGCTGGGCGCACACACTCACACAGACACACTCTAAATGGGGCAATTTAGAGAATTCAATTGACTTGATCCATGTTTTTGGACTGTGGGAGGAAACCGGAGAACCCAGAGAAAACCCACACAGACACGGGGAGAACATGGAAACTCCACCCAGATGGGGATTCAAACTGGGAATCCCTTGTGCTGATAGGAGAACATGCTAACCACTAAGCCACCGTGCCGCCCCAACCCCATCATTCATTTATTATCTTCCGCTTTATCCTCTATTAGGGTCGTGGGGGGAGTTCCCCATGCCCATCCAGGGGAGAACGTTTCGGGCGCTGGGCAGATACACCCAGGACAGGGTGCCAATCCATCGCTTGGCACACACTCACTCACACAGACACACTTTATATGGGGCAATTCGGAGAATTCAATTGAACTTGATCCATGTTTTTGGACTGTGGGAGAAAACCGGAGAACCCAGAGAAAACCCACACAGACACGGGGAGAACATGGAAACTCCACCCAGATGGGGATTCAAACTGGGAATCCCTAGTGCTGAGAGGAGAACATGCTAACCACTAAGCCACCGTGCCGCCCCTGCTTTAAAATACAAAATAAAACGCAGCTGCTTTTAAATGATGAAGCCATTTGTTTTTTGTGACAATAATTAACTCTAAATAAATAACCAATAAGTTCTAAACAATCGTTCCCTAGTTAAAGCTTCGACACGGACTAAAAACAAGGAAGGGCCAGATTCGGATGGCCGCGTCCCAAATCCACTATCACGTCCTATATTAGCGCCCTACTCACGTTGGAAAATAGGGCATCACTACAACACTATGGCTTGAGATTAAAGCGATTTGGGAGTTGCAGGTGATTTGTGTTTTATAACCTTGGTAAACATGACCGCGCTGTAGAGGGAATGTAGTTTGTAAATGGCTGTCAGCGCGTTTCGTTTGGCGTCTCATATCCGCAGATACAGATTGGTTTGTAGGACGTTAATGGACGGAATGGGCACGGTTGCAGGTTCGAGCCGGTCCCCGCTGGAGCGCTTGCAGTTCGACAACATGGCCCTGAGGACGCTGCCGGTGGAGCCCGAGGCTCCGGGTGTGAGGGCGGTTCATGGCGCCTGTTTCTCTCGAGTGCGGCCGCAGCCGCTTCACAACCCGCGCTTCGTGGCGCTGTCCCGGCCGGCCATGGCTCTGCTGGGCGTCGGCGTGGACGAACTCCTGAGCGACCCGCTGGCCGCGGATTACCTCAGCGGCTCCAGGCTCATGCCGGGCTCGGAGCCCGCCGCCCACTGCTACTGCGGCTACCAGTTCGGACATTTCGCCGGGCAGCTGGGCGACGGGGCGGCGTGTTACCTCGGTGAGGTCCGAGGTTCGGCTGCCCAGAGCTCGGATGTACTGAAGGGAACCGCTAGCGGGCGCTGGGAGATCCAGCTGAAGGGCGCAGGACTCACCCCGTACTCCAGGTGGGATCTGGAGGACTGATGCTCAGAACAATTCTGTTTAACTGGCTTCCCGGTTCGAATCCCCATCTGGGTGGAGTTTCCATGTTCTCCCCGTGTCCGCGTGGGTTTCCTCCGGGTTCTCCGGTTTCTTCCCACTGTCCAAAAACGTGGATCAAGTCAATTGAGTTCTCCAAATTGCCCCATATAGAGTGTGTATGAGTGAGTGAGTGTGCCCAGCGCCCGAGACGTTCTCCTCTGGATGGGCATAAAAGATAAAGCGGAAGATAATGGATGGATGGATGGTATTGGATGAGGGCAGCACGGTGGCTTAGTGGTTAGCATGTTCTCCTCTTAGCACTAGGGATTCCCGGTCGAATCCCCATCTGGGTGGAGTTTCCACGGTCTCACCGTGTCTGCGTGGGTTTCCTCGGGGTTCTCCGGTTTCCTCCCACAGTCCAAAAACATGGATCAATTCAATGGAGTTCTCCAAATTGCCCCATATAGAGTGTGTCTGTGTGAGTGAGTGTGTCCAACGATAGATTGGCGCCCTGTCCTGGGTGTATCTGCCCAGCGCCCGAGACGTTCTCCCTTGGATGGGCATGGGGAACCCCCCCCCCCCCCGGCGTCCCTATTAGAGGATAAAGTGGGAGATAATGGATGGATGGATAAGTACGGAACTATAGGTGTAGTAGCTCAGTGGTTAGGGTGTTGGTCTATCAATCTGAAGGTTGTAGGTTCAAATCCCAGGTCCACTAAAGTTACCAATGTGGGCAAGACCCTTAACCCTCATTGATCCAGGAATGCTGTATCAACCCAGTGCTCACTTTGTAAGTCTATCTATCCATTATCTTCCGCTTTATCCTCTATTAGGGTCGTGGGGGGGTTCCCCATGCCCATTCAGGGAAGAACGTTTCGGGTGCTGGGCAGATACACCCAGGACAGGGCGCCAATCTATCGTTGGACACACACTCACTCACACAGACACACTCTATATGGGGCAATTTGAAGAATTCAACTGACTTGATCCATGTTTTTGGACTGTGGGAGGAAACCGGAGAACCCGGAGGAAACCCACGTGGACACGGGGAGGACATGGAAACTCCACCCAGATTGGGATTCGAACCGGGAATCCCTAGTGCTGAGAGGAGAATGTTCAAACCACTAAGCCACTGTGCCGCCCATAAAAATTCTATTTAACTAATTGTATGTCGCCTTTTCTGTTGAAACCTCTTTGGAGTCTGATTGTGAGAATTGTGTATCTTTCAGGCAAGCAGATGGGCGTAAAGTCCTGCGCTCCAGCATCCGGGAGTTCTTGTGCAGCGAAGCGATGTTTGCTCTGGGGATTCCCACCACACGGGCCGGCTCTGTAGTGACCTCCGACTCACGGGTCGCCCGAGATGTCTTTTATGACGGCAACCCCTGCATGGAGAGATGCTCAGTGGTGCTGCGCATCGCTCCCACCTTTATCAGGTTTGCATTCCGCCACCCCTTCTTTTTGTTCTCCTAACTACACACACATAGAATGACCATTTAACCTCCAAACCCAAAGCAGAATCTTGTAATCCTGTTGCAGGTTCGGCTCGTTTGAAATCTTCAAGCGTGCAGATGAGCTCACAGGCCGACAAGGTCCCAGCTACGGCCACGACGAACTCCGAACACAGATGCTGGCTTATGTTATTGAAGCTTTCTTCCCAGAGATCCAACAAAGGCTCTCGGATCCAGTGGAGAGGAATGTTGCCTTCTTTAGAGAGGTGTGATGTAATTATTATTCATCTGTAAATAAGTATGAAGGTTAGATTTAATGAACGGCCGTGTTAACACAAATATGGCTCTGTTGAAGGTGATGCTTCGAACAGCCAGACTGGTGGCTCAGTGGCAGTGTGTGGGGTTCTGTCATGGAGTCCTTAATACTGATAATATGAGTATCCTGGGACTTACGCTGGACTATGGACCATTTGGCTTCATGGATCGGTAAGATTAGTTTGCATGTCTTTCAGACCACTAGAACGTTACGTAAGTCCTATAGTAAGCTACTTAAAATAGCTTAGTACCGTATTTTCCAGACCATAAGGCGCACCGTATTATAAGGCGCAGTCTGAATTACGGACTCTATTTCTGTACGGTACTTATTCTGTACGGCTCCGTATTATAAGGCACTTGCTAAGATCTACAAGAAAAGTAAAGGATGCAGAACGCTGATTTATAATTAAAGTTTGTTCTACTACTTAATAAAAACACACATTATTTGAATCACTCTTCTCCCACAAATCCATTAAAGTCCTCGTCTTCTGTGTCTGAATTAAAAAGCTGTTTCACTATCGAGCACTCCGGGTTCTCCCCTCATTAATGTCCGAGTCCGTCTCGTCTCCAGGAGGCTGTTCAGCAACGATGCCGGCTTTCGCGAAAGCTCGGACAACGGTCACAGCTGAAACCTCAGCCCAGGCCTCCACAATCCATTTACAGATGGTGCTGCCGCCTCCCGAGTTTTAGTTAACGGCTGTTTACCGTCTATCATCCATCGCTCCCACATCGCCCGCAACTTTACTTTAAACGCTTTTTTATTTAATCCTCCCGGAATGACGGCAAGCTACGAATTAATTTTCTTCACTCAGCTTTTCTGTGAGATGAGTATGGAGTCACAGATCAGCAGGGACGGTGATGTGTGGAAAAAACCACCCGGTCGCACAACAATACTTTACAGAATTTGGAACTCCGTACACGTATAAGGCGCACCGGATTATATGGCGCACGTCCGATTTATAGGAAAATTTTAGGCTTTTAGGTGCACCTTATAGTCCGGAAAATACGGTATATTTGATGTACAATAAGTGTACACTAAGAAATATCTGTACTGTAAAGTTGACAGAACCAAGAAGCGGCAGACACTTAAGTTCTTTAAAGTGTTTAAAGTTTATTAGTTGGTAGAAAAGGCAGCACTGTGGCTTAGAGGTTGGCATGTTCTCCTCTCAGCACTAGGGATTCCAGGTTCGTCTGCGTGGGTTTCCTCCGGGTTCTCCGGTTTCCTCCCACAGTCCAAAAACATGGATCAAGTCAATTGAGTTCTCCAAATTGCTCCATATAGAATGTGTATGTGTGAGTGAGTGCGTGCCCTGTCCTGGGTCTATCTGCCCAGCGCCCGAAACGTTCTCCCCTGGATGGGCATGGGGAACCCCCCTGCGACCCTAATAGAGGATAAAGCAGAAGATAATAGATGAATGAATCGTTGTTAGAAATGTGAGCTTTTTTGCCTGTGAGTCCTGACTTGTCCACAGTAATGCAGAATACCAAGAACACACAGGCTGTTAATGTGAATATAGAATTAATTTGATGTTAAATAGTTTATTTGTGTCATTTCCCATCATGCACTTGCAAATACACTGCCTTTTTCCTATACAGCTTCGACCCTGACTTCATCTGTAATGCCTCTGATAACTCTGGTCGTTATTCCTATCAAGCTCAGCCAGCTATCTGCCGATGGAACTTGGAACGTCTAGCTGAAGCTTTGAGCCCCGACCTGCCCGTGGACCGTGCACGTGCTGTGCTGGATGAGTACCAGCCACTGTTCAACACATTTTACATGAGTAACATGAGAAGGAAACTGGGTCTGCTCAGAAAAGAAGAACCAGAGGATGATACGCTCATCACAAACCTCATGCAGACCATGCACAATACAGGTACGAGATCGCTGTAAATACTTGTTGTGGGCAGGGGTGTCTTAAGACCTGGGCTATGGGGGCTATAGCCCCGGATGTTTTGTCAGTAGCCCCGGATCAAATGAGAGTAGCTTTCTCTGGCCGCCTCTCCTCCAGCAGCGGGACCGTATGATGGAGTCACCGTCAGCTGTTTGTGTTCCTAAGCTCTGTATTTGTGTGTATGTGTGTGTGTGTGAGGAGTCATGTTTTTCGCCAGTATCAGGAGTAAAGTTACCGTAATAACTGTATGTTGGCTGTAACTGAGCTTTCAGAAACGTCAGAATTTTTTCTGAAGGCGCAAACTGTCGCAGAGTTACAGTATTTCAAATCAAAACCTCATTAAAACTCTCATCTGCGACTCAAAAAACAGATTCATGCTTTTCTGCTGAAGCTCAGGTTCGTTCATTCAAAATGTTTCAGCCAAAACCATCATTTATTAAAACTGAATGTGCTCTCCACTGCTGACAGACATATTTCATCCATTATCTTCCGCTTTATCCTCTATTAGGGTCGCAGGGGGGGTCCCCATGATCATCCACGTTTCTGGAGCTGGGCAGATACACCCAGGACAGGGCGGCAATCTATCGCTGGGCACACACTCACTCACACAGACACACTCTATATGGGGCAATTTGGAGAACTCAATTGACTTGATCCATGTTTTTGGACTGTGGGAGGAAACCGGAGAACCCGGAGGAAACCCACGCAGACACGGGAAGAACATGGAAACTCCACCCAGATTGGGATTCGAACCGGGAATCCCTAGAGCTGAGAGGAGAACATGCTAACCACTAAGCCACCGTGCCGTGACATATTTCATATGTTGTTTAAATTTATCCAATATAATTAATAAATTATCAAGCAAAATGAATGTAACAACAGTTTGAAAAATGAATAAATACCCTCATGAAAGGGCAATTTTTAAAAAGGGGTTAATAGGGTTTTTAAACCCTAAAAACGCCCCTGGTTGTGGGTATTAAAGTGGCACCGTAGTTGTGCTGTTGCTTCACAGCTCGTCCTTACCCTCAGTATATTCAGTGCTGGGGATTGTGCAGGTAAAGGAATCTGCTCTTTGTACAGGGGCCGACTTCACCAACACGTTCCGCTGTTTAAATCAGATCAGCTGTCCTGCAGGGGGAGAGACACTGAGTGAAGCTGCGGAAATAAACCAGGCAGTAGAGCTTCTTCTGCAGCAGTGCGCCTCACTGGAGGAGATGCAAGCTGCCAACAAACCGAGTATGGATCCACGGTGAGCTTCTCCACCCTCTGACCTCCTAACAGAGCAATCGAGCGATAGTTCATTAACACATTGTATTCTTACCTTTCACAGAGAGCTGTCCATGCTCCTCTCCATCGCTCAAAGTAACGCCGCTCTGTTTGGGATGCTCTCCGATCGAAGGACGGTGGCACGGCAGCTGGAGAAGCTCTCTAGGTTGAAGGAGCTGTTAGAAATCACAACGGAGGAGCTAAAGGGGAAGCAAACAGAGGATTGGACATGCTGGGTGAAACAATACAGGTAATGATACCACTCATACCAGAGAAACACGCACTACCACATCACCACAGTGCTGCGAATCATCCAAGTTTAAGTTATTTATTTATAGAGCGCTTTTTACAACAGTGCATTGTCACAAAGCAGCTTTACAGAATGAAAAGCCTTTAAACCCCCAAAGAGCAAGCCGAAGCGACAGTGGCAAGAAAAAACTCCTTGGGAGGACAAAGACTCAGTGAGGGACTCATCCTCCTTGAGCGGCCAGGCAGCAACAACAGTGTAGGACAGCCATGTAGAGATATTTGAAAAAATGGAAAAACTCTAACAACTGGAAAATTATATGAGTCCATTAGGGGGCGTCCTACAGGACGGCCAGTCCAATTAATATTCAGGTTCCATCCAGTATTCGTCAGCAGAGCCATGGATGAAGATCTCCAGGAAGCCGGTCACACCTCAAAAGAAACAGACAAATCAAGGCAGTTAGAGCTAATAATAAAGCACGGCATTTAATTAATAAGTAATCCATCACACATATAATACCTGATCAGAGAACAGGGGGCTAACAAAGTATGTAGGAAAAAAAAAAGGGGGGGGGGCAGCATCAAATAACAATCATTCATTCATTCATATATTCATTCATTCATTATCTTCCGCTTTTATCCTATATTAGGGTTGCGGGGGGTTCCCCATGCCCATCCAGGGGAGAACTTTTCGGGCGCTGTTTAAATACACCCAGGACAGGGTGCCAATCTATCGCTGGGCACACACTCACTCTACATGGGGCAATGTGGAGAATTTAATTGACTCGATCCATGTTTTTGGACTGTGGGAGGAAACCGGAGAACCCGGAGGAAACCCACACAGACACGGGGAGAACATGGAAACTCCACCCAGATGGGAATTCAAACCGGGAATCCCTAGGGCTGAGAGGAGAACGTACTAAACAGTAAGCCAACATGCCGCCCTAAAAAGATAAAATATAAAAGGTAAATATACGTGTGTGTGTGTGTGTGTGTGTGTTTGTGGCTCTGTGTAAGCGAGTGAGAGAATGCTGCAGTTGTGTAGTTCCTCTGTAACTGTAACCTGTCTGTGCTTGTCTGCAGGCAGCGTCTTGTTCGTGAATGTGATGACGAGGACGACGTGATGGCTGTGCAGGAGGAGAGGCGGCGTGTGATGGACGACACTAACCCACGTGTGGTGCTTCGCAACTACATCGCCCAGAATGCAATAGCTGCAGCTGAGAAAGGGGACTTTTCAGAGGTTAACACACTTTAACACACTCCTGATGGGTTTAGATTCCCTCTTTCCAAAGACAGCAACCTTATTAACCTCATTAATCAATTCCAGGAGGTTCCCACCTCTGTGTTCATGATTCCATGCTGTTGCCAGGAGATCTTACTAGTTGTTGACCAAAGGAAATGAAGCCACACTGCTCATTTCCTGAATCTTCTCCAGTTTTCATTTCACTGACTGTTTTTCCCCTAAAAAAAGAAGTCTGTCCATCCATCCATCCAGCCATTATCTTCCACTTTATCCTCTATTAGGGTCGCGGGGGGGGGTTCCCCATGCCCATCCAGGGGAGAACGTCTCAGGCGCTGGGAAGATACACCCAGGACAGGACGCCAATCTATCGCTGGATACACACTCACTCACACAGACACACTTTATATGGGGCAATTTGGAGAACTCAATTGACTTGATCCATGTTTTTGGACTGTGGGAGGAAACCGAAGAACCCGGAGGAAACCCACGTGGACATGGGGAAAACATAAAAACTTCACCCAGATGATTAAATTAATACACACACCTAAGCACAGAGTTCATAAATAATTGATTTATTTAATTTTTTTTAATAATCTTTTTATTGTTTTTAAACATTAAACCACAAAACAAAAGACATATATACATAAACAAATAATGATTAGAGGTGTAATAATTACAGAAAAAAATATAACACTCAAGCTTATAATAATCAATAACATAAAATAATAAACAAAAAATTAAAAGAAATTAAAAATAATAATAATAAAGAAATAAATAGAAGATAGTAGACTGGTCATCTTTATAGTACAATATGAAGACTAGAGAGAAGTCAGAGGGAAGGGTAAGAAATAAAATCTCCGCTGATTAAGGGCAGTCCAGAGTGGAAATTTTGGTAACATAGTCCAAGAAAGGGAGCCACACTCTTCAATGAGCCAGTCCTAATATACCTAACCTTCTCTAGCTATAAGACATGAAAAATGTCTCTAATCCAATGTGTATATTAAGGAGGTATAGGTGACTTCCATTTGAGAATTATTAGCCGTCTGGCAAGGAGAGTGACAAAGGATATGAAATCAGCAGCTTTATTCATTCATTCATTATCTTCCGCTTTATCCTATATTAGGGTCGCGGGGGGTTCCCCATGCCCATCCAGGGGAGAACATTTTGGGCGCTGGGCAGATACACCCAGGACAGGGCGCCAATCTATCGCTGGGCGCACACTCACTCACACAGACACACTCTATATGGGGCAATTTGGAGAACTCACTTGACTTGATCCATGTTTTTGGACTGTGGGAGGAAACGGGAGAACCCGGAGGAAACCCACGCGGACATTAGGAGAACATGGAAACTCCATCCAGATGTTGATTTGAACCGGGAATCCCTAGTGCTGAGAGGTGAACATGCCAACCACTAATCCACCGTGCCGTCATGAAATCAGCAGCTTTGATTTATTAAAATAGATTATCAATAACTTCTCAAGATTAATGCAGTTGTTCATAAATAAATGAGTTCCTCGGCTTCTAAGGAAACTGGACGAGCATGTGAAGGTCCCTAAAAGCTGCTGGATTGAAGACTGTAGTTGTTTAAATGTTGTCTACCAAGTGAGACCAAAGTTCACACCTTATCACCCTTATGAGAAATTCACTCATTACGTTAAATCGTCACTGCAGACAGAGTAAACACAGTGTAGCGTAACAAAACTCCTTCTAACAACATTAATTCACCCTCATAGGTTCAGAGAGTCTTGAAAGTTCTGGAGCAGCCATTCTCTGTGCAGGATGGTTTGGAGCAGCCGGGCTGGACGGGACAAGCACCGTCGCTGGAGCTACAACAGAGGGATGAAGGAGCCGAACAAAGTGAGGCAGAAGAGCTTGTTTCCGACGCAGAGGGCACGATCTGCATCGCATACGACAGCAAGCCTCCAGCCTGGGCCACCGAAATCAGTGTCACATGATCATCGTAAAGCCTTCCAGACAAGCCCGGAGTTTGAAGAGGAGCGAGCTCCATCTCTCAGAGGGTCTGTCTGTGAAGGTGATGAGATTTACAACGCTGAACCTCCACAAACCAGAGAATTTGATGGGATTCATGTCTAGTGCCTTTCCGTGTGAAACTTTCAGGGATTCACTGGTTATAAATGACGACTCAGACCTTCAGTCCAAAACGACCGGTCTCAGTCTGAATGTGAGAGGATGCGTTGTGCTGAAGAATTAATGCTGTATTAGAGATTTGCTTTTCATTATTTTCTTAAAATTGACCTATTCATTCATTATCTTCCGCTTTATCCTATATTAGGGTCGCGGGGGGGGTTCCCCATGCCCATCCAGGGGAGAACGTTTCGGGCGCTGGGCAGATACACCCAGGACAGGACACCAATCTATCACTGGGCACAAACTCACTCACGCAAACACACTCTATATGGGGCAATTTGGAGAATTCAATTGACTTGATCCATGTTTTTGGACTGTGGGAGGAAACCGGAGAACCCGGAGGAAACCCACGCAGACACGGGGAGAACATGGAAACTCCACCCAGATGGGGATTCAAACCGGGACTCCCCTGAGAGGCGAACGTGCTAACCACTAAGCCATCGTTCCGCAAAATTGACTTGGTGATGCTCGAACGAAGCAGTAAACGGTCTGTTCCAATACTTTTTAAAATGTCCAGGACGTTTAAACTGTTTTAACTTTAGCATAGAATTATATCAAAGGAAATCCCTAATTGGTGGCACGGTGGTTTAGTGGTTAGCATGTTCTCCTCTTAGCACTAGGGATTCCCGGTTCGATCCCAATCGGTGTGACGTTTTCATGTTCTCCCCGTGTCCGCGTGGGTTTCCTCCGGGTTCTCCGGTTTCCTCCCACAGTCTAAAAACATGGATCAAGTCAATTGAGTTCTCCAAATTGCCCCATATAGAGTGTGTTTTTGTGAGTGAGTGTGTGCCCAGCAATGGATTGGCACCCTGTCCTGGGTGTATCTGCCCTGGATGGGCATGGGAAACACCCCCCGCAACCCGAATAGAGAATAAAGCGGAAGATAATGAATGAAGAATGAAATCCCTAATTAAATATTCTATTTAAAGGTTTGTCTATAGGTTGCTTGTATTATAGGCTCTTTACAGCATCTTCAAGAAACAACTCACAACAAGAAACACGTCTCTTACCGAAGAACTTGCTAAAAAAAAAAGCAATAGGGAAAATCTGTCTTAAACCAGATTGGACAATGATACAGAATCATTACTAAATAATTAATAAAAGTTAATAATACTACAGTGTAGCTTGTTCCTTCTAAACTACTGACTTGTGTTCTCTTTCTCTTAGGTCACTTTTGATAAAACTAATTTACATGCATCTAATTTACCATATTTATTAAGGATAGCATAATGCAGTTCTAATTAATGGGTCATGTTTCTAATAATACCCATTATTGATGCTTCTATAAAACCTCTAAGCAGGAGGATCATTTTAGTAGGCAGCTTTTATTGTCCATCGTCGGTTCGAAGCAGAAAGGAATGTGTGTGCCTAAAGGCTTTTAGATGTTTGACGTGTTACCACAAGCCCACAAGAAGAAATGCAACGTAACTCTACAGATCTGCTTTAGCTGATTTTGCTCACTGATTAGGTTTTATGTCTAACTCTTCATAGCTTCTAATAATAGGAATCAGGGCATCACTTCCATTATAGGGTTTAGAGTCAATAACGTTGAAAATCCATTAGGTTTCATTTAAACTGACAAAATTGAGCAGTGGGTTTCAGATTTTAAGATCAGTGTTTGTATAGTTTGTTGTGAATTATGTACCAGGTACAATGGCAGGTGAAACCCTGAAAGCACGTTATTTAATATATATGTGTGTATATAATAATAAATATATTAATCTATCACTGGACACACACTCACTCACACAGACACACATGCGTACACACTCTATGTGGGGCAATTTGGAGAACTCAATTGACTTGATCCATGTTTTTGGACTGTGGGAGGAAAGCGGAAAACCCAGAGGAAACCCACTGGGAGAAAATGGAAACTCCACCCAGATGGGGAATCGAACCGGGAATACCTAGTGCTGAGAGGCGAACGTGCTAAACACCAAGCCACAGTGCCGCCTGTATATATATAATAATAAATATATTAGGTCACAGTGTTAAACATGTTCTTGCTTTCTGGACATAGTGTGCGTTTACAGAAAAGGGCGGGGCTTCGGCAGTGGGTTTCAGATTTAAGATCAGTGTTTGTATATCTTGTTGTGAATTATGAACTATATATAATTTATATATATTTAATATATTTTATTTAATATATTTATATATTTAATATATATATATATTTAATATATATATATATATATATATATATATATATATATAATGTTAGGTCACAGTATTAAATGTTGAATATGTAAAATATTAAATATGTTGCTTTCTGACATACTGTGCAGAAGGTTAGAGTGCGTTTACAGAAAGGGGCGTGGCTTCGGCAGTGGGTTTCAGATTATAAGATCAGTGTTTGTATATATTGTTGTGAATTATAAACCAGTTAAAACGGCAGGTGAAACCCTGAGATAATAAACCTGCCCTAAAAGCAGGTTATTTAATATATATGTGTATAGATAATAATAAATATATTAGGTCACAGCGTTGTTTCTGGACATACTGTGCAGTAGCTTAGTGTGCGTTTACAGAAAGGGGCGGGGCTTCGGCGCTACCTGCTACAGCGCAGCCGCCGCTCAGGTACTTCACACGTAGGTGTGTCGAGGAAGCTCTTAAACACGGCTCTATCTCCAACAAAGACGTCTTTTACTAAAACAACAAAGTCCCAAAATGCTGGCCCAACGCTCCAGGCCTGGGTATTACCGCCAGGAGGTGAATAAAACCGTGTGGGAAGTTCCGGAGCGCTATAAAGATTTAAAACAGGTCGGCACTGGGGCGTACGGAACAGTGTGGTGAGTAAAGCACTGCCTTCCTGACGCCATTCGTCACCTTTTTTTAACTAATTAACCCGCTGCTTCTTATGTTAATCATGAACTACATCTTCTAAAATATACCAGTCTTAGCATAAGTCATATAAAGTTTCTAAACCAGTGTTTCATTGCTATTTATTGTAAATACAGCGTTGGTAGGGTGATCGCACAGTGTTCCGTACAGTCGGTAAACGTTTGTTTACCGTCTATTTTTGTTGACATGATGCGTATTTTGTTAATTTGTCACAAAATTAAAGCGATGCATTTCATATTTAAGGGCAAAATTGCTGATGGACAATTTATGCATAG
>JAFMOD010000063.1:597899-610115 GCA_019802435.1 Corydoras maculifer
ACGGTAATACGGACGCTTTAGATTGCGCGCTATCCTTCTTCCGTACACGTCGGAACGCAGTGTGTGTTAAGATATTTCCTCTAAAATGTTTAAATCATGTTTCTATAGTCGCACAATTTAGGTAATTATAGTGCACATATAGGTCATTTGGATTATATGTTTCCTAAATGTAATACCCTTAAATATTAATATATTATCGGGAAAATGCATCATTTACTTAATAATGTATACAAATTTATTTTAAAGCCCATATTGAATTTATTTTAAAAAGTAAATAATGTAGGTGGCGGCACGGTGGCTTAGTGGTTAGCATGTTCTCCTCTCAGCACTAGGGATTCCCGGTTTGAATCCCCATCTGGGTGGAGTTTCCATGTTCTCCCCGTGTCTGCGTGGGTTTCCTCCGGGTTCTCCGGTTTCCTCCCACAGTCCAAAAACATGGATCAAGTCAATTGAGTTCTCCAAATTGCCCCATATAGAGTGTGTCTGTGTGAGTGAGTGTGTGCCCAGTGATAGATTGGCGCCCTGTCCTGGGTGTATCTGCCCGGCGCCCGGGGCGTTCTCCCCTGGATGGGCATGGGGAACCCCCTCGCGATCCTAATAGAGGATAAAGTTAAAGATAATAAATGAATGAATGAATAATGTGGGTGACAAACCAAGAACCGATATTAATATCTGAAGGCCTTGTCATTTTTTCCATAAAGTTGAAACATTCCATAAGCAGGTGTGAAAAATAAATACTCACTTCCTACTTTCACGATAAGAGAATAATTAGATACCAGGCTTCACTAATGTGAAGACACTTCTTGAATAGGTGTGTGTGCGTGTGTGTTTTAATATAAGCAGAACATTTTCCAGTTTGCACTTTGCTGTGTTTACATCAGACCTGGGAAGGTTACAACCCCTGGGCCACTTTCAGACCATTGACTCTCTCCATTCGGCTCCCATGGGCTTAATGGGAATGTAGAATTCAAATGTTAAATATACATGTTAGGGCGGCACGGTGGCTTAGTGCATGTTCTCCTCTCAAGCATTAGGGATTGCCGGTTCAAATCCCCGTCTGGGTGAAGTTTCCATGTTCTCCCCGTGTCCGTGTGTGTTTCCTCCAGGTTCTCCGGTTTCCTCCCATAGTCCAAAAACATGGATCAAGTCAATTGAGTTCTCCAAATTGCCCTATATAGAGTCTGTATGTGTGTGTAAGTGTGCGCCCAGCGATAGATTGGTGCCCTGTCCTGGGTGTATCTGCCCAGCACCTTAAACGTTCTCCCCTGGATGGGCATGGGGAACCCCCCTGCGACCCTAATAGAGGATAAAGCGAAAGATAATGAATGAATGAATGAATGAATAAATGAATGAATATACATGTTAATTAAAAAGAATAGAAGTTCCATTTCCACCACATCCCAAAGGTACATTATTGGATTGAGATCTGGTAACTGTGAGGATGAGTACAGTGAAATCAGTCATGTTCTGTCATGGGCTGAACGTTTGAACAATGCTCATTTGGGTATGGGGATGAACATGCATTAAGTAAATATTCCCCATCCCATAACACAACACCACCACCATCTTCAACTGTTGATAATTAGGTAGGATGGACCTACCATCTCAATGTTGCAGCTGAATTTGGGACCCATCAGACAAGGCAATCTTACAACCTTCTGATTTTTTAAATTTATTTATTTATTTATTTATTTTTTAAATGGGCGGCACGGTGGTTAAGTGGTTGGCACGTTCGCCTCTCAGCTCTATGGATTCCCGGTTCGAATCCCAATCTGGATGGAGTTTCCATGTTCTCCCTGTGTCTGCGTGGGTTTCCTCCGGGTTCTCCGGTTTCCTCCCACAGTCCAAATTGCCCCATATAGAGTGTGTGTCTGTGTGTGTGCCTAGTGATAGATTGGCGCCCTGTCCTGGGTGTATCTGCCCAGCACCCGAAACGTGCTCCCCTGGATGGGCATGGGGGACCCCCCACGACCCTAATATAGGATAAAGCGGAAGATAATGGATGGATGGATGGATTTAAAAAAAAAAAAATAATGTTAATATTCTCTTTTGTTGATGTAACCCATCTGCTGCAATTTTTGATGTGTTGTAGATTTAGAGATGCTCTACTTACTGCATTAAATAAGACTTGAGTTGTTTGAGTTAGTGTTGACTTTTGATCAGATCAAACTAGTTTTAGCTATTCTCCTCTGATTTCTGTCACCAAACTGCCATTTTTATTCAGGGAACTGCCCTTAGTGGTAGATTTTCTTTTTTTGCACCCTTTTCCATCAACCCTGGAAATGTTTGCATGTAAAAATGTATGTATCAAAGTAGATCAACAGTATTTGAAATACTCAAACTAGACAGTCGGGTACCAACAACCATGTCAAGTTACATTGATCATCTTTGTTCCAGACTTTAAGATTCTGACCAGCTCACTGTACATTATCACTTACATAACACTAAAACAAACAAATCCTGTGGGAAACTTTCCCACATGCTCATATCTCAGTGTCTCGTTGACAGTCTGGGTCTTGCGTTCTGACCTTGGTGAGAAACCTCATGGCTTGTTTGGGTTTCCCACAGTGATGTTTCTTATTCCCAGTTGTCTGCTTGTCACAGTGTTTTTAAAAAATGCTCGCATTCTTAAGTTTCGAAATCATGTCTTTCGCCCCTAGTTATTCTCAAGACCGCAAGACGGGGGCAAAAGTGGCTATTAAGAAACTCCACCGGCCATTTCAGTCTGAACTTTTCGCCAAGCGGGCGTACCGTGAACTCCGACTGCTCAAGCACATGAAGCATGACAACGTAAGAACCTAACAGGACATCATTCTGTGATAAAGTGATAAAGTGATTCTGTGATTCAGTGATGGAGAGTTCTGTGTTAATTCTCTCTCTTTCTTATTCTCTCTCTTCTGTCTCTGCATTATGGGGGCAGGTTATTGGACTGCTGAATGTTTTCACCGCAGATCTCTCACTCGACCGATTCCAGGACTTGTAAGAAGAGCATCAAGATTATTTGCATTGTGCTATAAGGCCAAAATTATATGGACAAACCTCCAAACATGTTCTGCTTTTTTCTCTTCTAGTTACCTGGTGATGCCTTTTATGGGAACAGATCTTGGGAAATTGATGAGGATGGAAAAACTAACAGAGGAAAAAATTCAGTATCTTGTGTATCAGATACTAAGGGGACTTAAAGTGTGTATCTCCCTATTTTTTAAATAAATATACACCCACTGGGTACATCGTCTTGTTTCTACTCTTGTCCATTGTGTCAGATCCACCATATAGCTGGACCTTGTTTTTTTACATAGTCCATCTGTTCCTTTAAATATGATCTTAGTCCCCTTCACTCTGTTATTTGATGATTAGGACACCCACAGAGCAGGTATTATTAGGGTGGTGGATGGCATGGCACTAGTGCTATAGTACTGCTGTAAACACTTTTACCTTATTTCCACCATTTAGATATAAAATCAGTAATATAAGCTAATGTTTTGCTGCACAGTTTGTGTTAATCATGCTGTAGTTCGTCATCAGTGCTTACAGGGCGCTGCATACAGGAAACAGTCTGTTGGACATTTTTGGATTGGGGCAATTCTCAGTCCAGCAGTCATACAGACAATAAACAATGAGTTAGAAACATAGATGTACCTAATAAATGATTAAACAAGACTGTTTTATTCACAAATTGACCTGCTGTTTCTCTTTACAGTACATCCACACTGCGGGAATCATTCACAGGGTGAGAGGCATTGATTTCTCTGAAGGGCTTCAGCTCACTGTGTTGTTGATGCCCTGCGACATATTGCCTTTACTTTTACCTTACAGGACCTCAAGCCTGGAAATCTAGCCATCAATGAAGAATGTGAGCTCAAGGTAACTCTTCATTTTAGATGCTTTGAAGAAATCCTGAGCTGTTCAGTAAAGCATGTGGTACAGCAGTTGTTTCTTCATTCTCTGGGCTAGATCCTGGATTTCGGGCTGGCACGTCAGACTGATATTGAGATGACGGGATACGTGGTGACCCGGTGGTACAGAGCTCCAGAGGTTATCCTCAGCTGGATGCACTATACACAGACGGGTGAGGATCTGAGAATCTATTATTCATTCAGTCATTCATTATCTCCCGCTTATCCTCTATTAGGGTCGCGGTGGGGTTCCCCATGCCCATCCAGGGGAGAGCGTCTCGGGCGCTGGGCAGATAGACCCAGGACAGGGCGCCAATCCATCGCTGGGCGAGAATCTATTAAAAAGCAAAAATTTAAATGTTTCATTCATTTCATTTATTATCTTCCATTTCATCCTATATTAGGGTTTTGGGGGGGTTCCCCATGTCCATCCAGGGGAGAACGTTTCGGGCACTGGGCAGATACACCCAGGACAAGGCGCCAATCTATCACTGGGCACAAACTCACACATGCACGCATACACACTCTATATGGGGCAATTTGGAGAACTCAATTGACTTGATCTATGTTTTTGGACTGTGGGAGGAAAGCGGAGAACCTGGAGGAAACCCACGCAGACACGGGGAGAACATGGAAACTCCACGCAGATAGGGATTCGAACCGGGAATCCCTAGCGCTGAGAGGAGAACATGCTAACCACTAAGCCACCGTGCCACCCTATGTTTTAACCATATAATTAATAATACAGAGGTACATGAGGTTGAGGTCGACTCTCATTTGGAAATTCTAGTTTACTTCCTCACATACAAGTAACAAAAGGTTTACTCTGATACTGCCACATAATAATGTAATAGAATTCACCTGAACTCACTCATGTGGCTGAAGGCGGTTTATACCCCGTTTTAATACCCGAGTCTTATACTCACCCAACACATCTGGATCATTCATATTTCACCAGCATGTTTTACGTGACCTGATAAAGATCGGATTTAACTTTAACTTTACTGACGTAAAAGGATTTTTACCACATTTCCTGTTCTAAACTGAAATAAGTATTACAACACGACACACACACACACACACACACACACACCACTTTTACATATAGTGTGTCGAGACATCTCAAATCATAACTGATTCTTCTCTTCTTCCAAAGCACATAATGATCAAAAAGGATTTACTATGCTTTTATGTTGACATTAGCTAAAACAAATAATAAGTTAAAGTTTAATGCAATAAGGGTTGTCCGAAGTCTCTTTAATGAAATCGTGCTGGAGGTTCACATACTTTTGCATACGACAGCAAATGTGTTAATGCTGAACTGGAAATGCTTTACATTAATACTAAAAAACCCTAAATCATTAATGCTGTAATTTTGTCCAACAAAAAAGTAATGACATTATATTTGTATAAGTGGCTAAAAGTCAGAGTTACATGAATTATAATTATAATTTTTAATTATTCAGATAGGGCAGCACGGTGGCTTAGTTGTTGGCATGTTCTCCTCTCAGCACTAGGGATTCCCTGTTCGAATCCCCATCTAGGTGGAGTTTCCATGTTCTCCCCGTGTCCGTGTGGGTTTCCTCCGGGTTCTCTGGTTTCCTCCCACAGTCCAAAAACATGGATCAAGTCAATTGAGTTCTCCAAATTGCCCCATATAGAGTGTGTTTGTGTGAGTGAGTGTGTGCCCAGTGATAGATTGGCGCCCTGTCCTGGGTGTATCTGCCCGGCGCCCGAAACGTTCTCCCCTAAATAGGCATGGGGAACCCCCCCGCGACCTTAATATAGGATAAAGCGGAAGATAATGAATGAATGAATGAATGAATGAATTATTTAATTACAAGTCACTGACTCTGGCCTACAGAACCATTTCTGGATCTTCCCCCTCCTACCTTCACTCTATCTTTTCAAACTACACTCCGGCTCGTTCACGTCACTCCAGTGATGATCGCCGCCTGGTGGTTCCACCTCACCGAGGAGCTTATTCTCACTCTGTGGTGTTCATCACTGCAAAATGGTGGAATGATCTTTCCAACTCTGTCTGTAAAGCAGAATCACTAAGCAGTTTTAAGAAACTACTGAAGACGCATCTCTTTAACAAATACCTGTTGTTAAAATAAAAAGGGGGGGGGGCAGCATCAAATAATCAATCAATTATTTGTATTTATTGTAATGTTTTCATTTGTAAGTCGCTTTGGATAAAAGCGTCTGCTAAACATTCATTCATTCATTATCTCCCGCTTATCCTCTATTAGGGTCGTGGTGGGGTTCCCCATGCCCATCCAGGGGAGAACATCTCGGGCGCTGGGCAGATAGACCCAGGACAGGGCGCCAATCCATCGCTGGGCACACACTCACACAGACACACTCTAAACGGGGCAATTTGGAGAATTCAGTTAACTTGATCCATGTTTTTGGACTGTGGGAGGAAACCGGAGAACCCGGAGGAAACCCACGCAGACACGGGGAGAACATGGAAACTCCACCCAGATGGGGATTCGAACCAGGAATCACTAGCGCTGAGAGGCGAACGTGCTAACCACTAAGCCACCGTGCCGCCGTCTGCTAAACAACTAAATGTAAATGTAATTATTCAGATAGCTAAATAGTAGTCCGTCAGTCCACACACTCCATTTTGACAAGTCTGGACACATTAAGGCATGACGGCTGAAAAGACCCACTGTAGAATTCCCCCAACTGCCTAGGGCTGGTTTACATCACAGTGTCACATAAAAGTTGCTGCAAATTATTCAGCTGCAGGTGCGTCAACAACAAAACTCAGGTCGGCTGTGTTTAACCGGTAAAGAGGAGGGTCATTACTAATTTTCTGCCTTTTTTCAGTGGATATCTGGTCGGTCGGCTGCATCATGGCAGAAATGCTCATGGGGAAACCGCTGTTCAAAGGAAACGACCGTATCCTCACCCTAATTTATATCTACTTATATGTAATATACAGATGTTATGGTAAAGCTCTTAAAAGGTGAGTGGGCTTCCTGTATGAACGATATATTCCCTGACAATTACAGAGATACTAAACTTTAAACTGATAATTCACACAGCTAAAATACAAAGGCATTAATATGTATGATGTAGGCTTCTGGTGGGACCATATTGTTCGCACTTGATTTATAATTCTCTGTACAGATGATAATAAGTTTAACGAAAACGTAAAATAAGTGCATGCTGTTTCAAGCAACCTTAATTCCAAAAAGTCATTTTCATTTCATTCATTCATTCGTTATTCGTTATCTTGCGGTGGGGTTCCCCATGCCCATCCATGGGAGAACGTCTTAGGCGCTGGGCAGATACACCCAGGACAGGACGCCAATCTATCGCTGGACTCTCACTCACTCACACAAACACACTCTATATGGGGCAATTTGGAGAACTCAATTGACTTGATCCATGTTTTTGGACTGTGGGAGAAAAGCGGAGAACCCGGAGGAAACCCACGCAGACACAGGGAGAACATGGAAACTCCACCCAGATGGGGATTCGAACCGGGAATCCCTAGCACTGAGAGGAGAACATGCTAACCACTAAGCCACAGTGCTGCCCCATTTTCATTATATTCATTTATTCATTATCTCCCGCTTTATCCTCTATTAGGGTCGCTGGGGGGGGGGGTTCCCCATGCCCATCCAGGGGAGAACGTTTCGGGCGCTGGGCAGATACACCCAGGACAGGACACCAATCCACCATTTTCATTTCATTTTTCAAAATTATTTTTGGTTCGAGGGGCTTAGTGGCTTAGTGGTTTAGCATGTTCTTCTCTCAGCGCAAGGGATTCCCGGTTCGAATTCCCATCTGGGTGGAGTTTCCATGTACCCCCCTGTGTCCATGTGGGTTTCCTCCGGGTTCTCCGGTTTCCTCCCACAGTCCAAAAACATATATCAAGTCAATTGAATTCTCCAAATTGCCCCATATAGAGTGTGTCTCTGTGAGTGAGTGTATGTGCAGCGATTAATTGGCATCCTGTCCTGGGTGTATCTGCCCAGCGCCTGAAACCTTCTCCCCTGGATGGGCATGGGGAACTCCCCGCGACCCTAATATAGGATGAAGT
Source organism: Corydoras maculifer (assembly GCA_019802435.1). Taxonomy (NCBI): domain Eukaryota; kingdom Metazoa; phylum Chordata; class Actinopteri; order Siluriformes; family Callichthyidae; genus Corydoras; species Corydoras maculifer. The sequence goes on from JAFMOD010000063.1 coordinate 605,859, forward strand.
GGAAGATAATGAATGAATTGTCGGTCCGAACTGACGTGTTGGATCTTTAACACGGTCGCCTCAGACCTAGATCAACTGACAGAAATCATGAAGATCACAGGAACACCCACCCAAGAGTTTATCTCCAAGTTACAGTCGCAGGATGTAAGACAGTTTCATGTGATCATCATATTTCCAACTTATCCCTGAATGTCATTTAACATCCAATTTAATGTTCCAGGCTAAAACCTATATTCAAAAGTTGCCCAAACTTAAAAAGAAAGACCTTCAGTCAATGATGCCAGGCGCCAGTTCTGAAGGTACAAGTAGCTTTTAATTCTTTTTTTTTTCTCTTCGTGACTGAGTTTGTACTTTAAAATGACCCTGGTGTTTGTTTCAGCACTAATCATTAACATACATACATTTTCAGTCCTATACACTCATAGAATTTGACCATGAAATCCTTTAGAATCTATTTTAAAAGCAGACATTTATGCTTATGTGGTATTGACTGTACCTCTGTGCACAAAGCATGGTCCATTTAAACAAGGCTACTTCTAGAACGAAGGTAATAAATGCTGCAAATTATAATTTCAACATATCCACATAGTTTTGTTAAAAATGCAGCTTTATCATGATCTGTGTTTTTAAGATGCTAAACAAGTCTTAAAAGCATGGGGCTGTGATAATGATTATGATAAGCTAACTGTGTGTTTACCTTTGCAGCCATCGCTGTGCTGGAGTCCATGCTGTTGCTAGACCCAGAGAGGAGGGTGAAGGCTGCTGAAGGTCTGGCGCTGCCCTACTTCACAGACTTTCGTGAACCAGAGGTGGAGACTGAGGCCCTGCCATACGATCACTCACTGGACAATGCAGAGCAGTCTTTGGAACAGTGGAAACGTAAGAGAGAACTCTTCTTATTGTTATTCTTTAATAATTAAACATGACAAATGCTCTCAGCAGGGCGGCACGGTGGCTTAGTGGTAATAATAATAAAAAAAAAAATATAATAATAATAATAATAATAAAAAAAAGGGCGGCATGGAGGCTTAGTGGTTAGCACGTTCGCCTCTCAGCTCTAGGGATTCCCGATTCGAATCCCCATCTGGGTGGAGTTTCCATGTTCTCCTCGTGTCCGTGTGGGTTTCCTCCGGGTTCTCCGGTTTCCTCCCACAGTCCAAAAACATGGATCAAGGTCAATTAAATGCTCCAAATTGCCCCATATAGTGTGTGTACAGTATGTGTGTGTGTCTGTGTGAGTGAGTGTGTGCCCAGCGATAGATTGGCGCCCTGTCCTGGGTGTATCTGCCCAGCACCCGAAACGTTCTCCCCTGGATGGGCATGGGGAACCCCACCCCCCCCTCCCCGCAATCCCTAATATAGGATAAAGCGGAAGATAATGGATGGATAAAATGCTCTCAGCTTCACTGGTCTTTAAAGTCCCCAGATTTTAATTCAGTTGAGTATCTATGGGCTAATGTAAAACAGACTGGTCAATTACATCAGTCCAAAAACTGGACAAATTTGAACACTTCATTAGTTTACTACCATTTGAGCTCCTAATGGAAAATGTAGTGACAAATTGATGTAGTTCTAAAATCCAAAAGGGAGCACATTCATCCATTATCTTCCGCTTTATCCTATATTAGGGTCGTGGGGGGTTCCCCATGCCCATCCAGGGGAGAACGTTTTGGGCGCTGGGCAGATACACCCAGGACAGGGTGCCAATCTATCACTGGGCACACACTCACTCACACAAACACACTCTATATGGGGCAATTTGCAGAACTCAATTGACTTCATCCATGTTTTTGGACTGTTGGAGGAAATTGGAGAACCCAGAGAAAACCCACGCAGACACGGGGAGAACATGGAAACTCAACCCAGATGGGAAATCGAACCAGGAATCCCTAGCGCTGAGAGGAGAACATGCTAACCACTAAGCCACCGTGCCTTTTCAAAGGGAGCACAACACTCTGCTTAATGGCTCTTCAATAAAGCGTTGATTTTATATGTATATTCATCATTTGTGCATATTTACTTTAGTCTCTTTTGTCTTCCTTAGGAGTGACTTTCAATGAGATTCTGAGTTTCCAACCTCCTCCAGCAGGACCTATTCCAAAAGAGACATCCCTTTAAATAGAACGCGTCTTAAGTTAAGCTCTTCCGCATCTCAAACCAAGTAATGGATCTCAGTCACCCATTATCGTACGTTTCTTCGTAAGGAATTTGTCCTGTTTTAATTAGTGGTCATGCTTTTCTGTGTGAAAAACATGAAACAGGTCAAACATCATTTACAGACCACCATTTTCAGGTTATTCTCCAGAAAGAGTGACATAATGCTGCTTCCGAACAGCTCGGTGTACCGATGGATGTTAGTACCGGAGCACAGGGCATGAGTGCATGTAGTGTTTGTTTTAACCGTTCAATGAGAGTTCAAAGTCCACAAACATAATTAAATATACTAGGCAAGTATTTTAAACCCTGATTGTTTGTAAGTTTGTATTTTGGCTTTTTATAAACTCTTTTTGCCATATTCACGTGATTTAGTCTTTGTTTTTAAGATGTGTTCTGTTCTTGTCTGGACATTTCCTCAGGATAGAACAAATGGTCTATAATGCCCATCTATGGTCTAATGGATCAGTGAAGGTAACAACAGAACAATAATATAATAAATAATAATATAAAATATATATATATATATATCTATATAGGGCTTAGTGGTTGGCACGTTCTCCTCTCAACGCTAGGGATTCCCAGTTCGAATCCCCATCTGGGTGGAGTTTCCATGTTCTCACCGTGTCCGTGTGGGTTTCCTCCCACAAAAACATGTATCCAAAAACATGGATTAAGTCAATTTAGTTTTCCAAATTGCCCCATATAGAGTGTGTATGTCTGTGAGTGTGTGCCCAGTGATAGATTGGCGCCCTGTCCTGGGTGTATCTGCCCAGCACCCAAAACGTTCTCCCCTGGATGGGCATGGGGAACCCCCCCACGACCCTAATATATAGGAATAAGCGGAAAATAATGGATGGATGTATATACATGTATATTAAAACTATTAAGACAACAACAGGAGCTTCTAGGACATTTCATTCTTCATTCATTTGGTCATTCAGCTCACGCTTTTATCCAAAGCTAATTACATTTATTCCAACTTGATGGTTGGGATTAGAGCACAGGGTTACATACTCTAATACACACACAGGGTTACATACTCTAATACACACACAGGGTTACATACTCTAATACACACACAGGGTTATGCACTCTAATACAGTATACAAACACACAACAATGGAAAACTTTAGCCAGAAAGCATGTGAACTGGACTGTGCTTGACTCTTGCGCCAGGACAGTGATCCTAAACACAGCTTAAAACAAGTGATCAACAGACTTAAAAGCTCATTATTTATAGAATGATGCTTAATATCAATAATGAAGGTCAAATCTGAATTAGATCAGCCTGTGGGTACCTGTCATGTTTTCAATCAAGATGATATCTAGTGTCTAGGCAGCTTAAATAATAGATTTTAATCAACTTGAGTCAATATATATATATGTTTTTACTTAATTTGGTATTGTTTAATTGATCTTAAGGATAATGCTTATTATGTTTGGTGTGGACGAACTCACCTAAGAAAAATAAGTATTTTTTTTCACGAGCATGTATTACCTAAATAATGCAGTAATATGCGTGTCACCAGTAGAGGGCGACAGTAGCATAGACTATTTATGCGCTTGTGTCTAATTTGGGTTAAAGCATTTTCCATCTTGTGATTACAGGTTTGTCATATTTCTGCATTTCTGACAAAATGCCTGATTTCCTGCTGCAATAATAAATTTATTATTCATGCGTTATTTATAATTCATGATTTGGGTACCGGATACAAGGACATTTATATCTTATTGCTTGTCCACAATGATCAGTAGTAGGTATCTTTTACATCTACAGAAAGAGGAAAGCAGGACACACCCTCTCTTAAACCCCAGGATGGGTGTGTGAGGGGCTGGGGTACGACATACTGTTCTCTCTTGAGGAAAACTGAATGACGAAAATACATTTGTCACAGGCTTTGTGCCTGATATGATGTAAAGGAAGAGGTAGTTTCCTCCTCAACCTCCGTCCTCAGTTTCATATTCAGTAGACAGAGAACAGGTCAGGTATTGGGTTTATTTTGCATTTAAGAACTAAAATTAGAAATCCACATTCAAATTTCATGCCTCATTAAAATTATATATATATATATATATATATATATATATATATATATATAT
>JAFMOD010000063.1:610579-641150 GCA_019802435.1 Corydoras maculifer
GTTATTGAAAAATCTCTTTTTCATTTATTCATAGAGTTTGCATGTTCTCTGCATCCCCTTTCTCTTTTGCACATTACCCTCAGCTTCCCCTCTGCATCTATAATAACTTTCACCCTTCTGAGAAGGTTTTCTTCAAAATTTTAATGTTTGTTGAAATGTTTTCTGTAATTGTTAAACCCCAAAGTCCATCCAGGTGGTAAGTGGAGCTAATAAAATGTACAGTGAGTGTAAAAACAAGGGCGTGTACGTTATACAGTGGTCAGCGAGTGGATGTCACATTTCATAGGGATGTGTTGACAGGTCATTGACATTAAAATGTTTAGAAGCTGTTCAATTCAAATGTTTAGTATCTTACTGGAGTGTGAACGTGTTCCCTTCACTGTCCACTTCACCAGCATGATGTTTTCTCTTGTTTCTGCCTCTGTCCTTTCTAATGAAGACACTTTGACTGTTAAGTTTCATCCACAGACTTAGCACACAGTCCGGGAGGAAATTCCACAGGCTTATGCGTTCCTGCTAAAGGTTTAAGTGGAGGGGGGGGGGGGAGAAGACGAAGTTCCAGGTCCACAGTAACTTCCTCTCCAGGCCAGAGGCCAACACTGGTAAAAGAGGCATTTCAAGTATCAGGGTTGGAAAATTAAAAATTTTCCAGAAAGTTGCACACATCCTCTTGTCAAATACCTTATGTGATTTAAACTGGCTGTTTCTGGTTATTATTCAAAACAGCACTTTAGTAGCTATACATTCTGGTGTCTACACTCACTCGTCCTTGTTATCAGCTCCACTTACCATGAAGATAAACTTCTTCCCTTCATAATTTATTCCTCTTCAATCTGAATCTGAGATTTAATGTTAGCTCATTGCTCAGTTTGTTCCCTATTCTGAGATGAGAGGACTCCAAAGAGATGGGTCCTTAAGTGTCTCAATATTTCGGTCCATATAGAGTCCATCCATCCATCATCTTCCACTTTATCCTATATTGGGGTTGCGGGGGGGTTCCTCATGCCCATCCAGGGGACGTTTCGGGCGCTGGGCAGATACAGGGTGTCAATCCATCACTTGGCACACACTCACACACACAGACACACTGTATATGGGGCAATTTGGAGAACTCAATTGACTTGATCCATGTTTTTGGCTGTGGGATGAAACCGGAGAACACGGAGGAAACCCACGTGGACATGGGGAGGACATGGAAACTCCACCCAGATGGGGATTCGAACCGGAAATATATTTACATTCATTATCTTCCGCTTTATCCTATATTAGGGTCGCGGGGGGGTTCCCACGCGGACACGGGGAGAACATGGAAACTCCACCCAGATGGGGATTCAGGAATCCCCTGCACTGAGAGGAGAACGTGCCAACCACTAAGCCACTGTGCCACCCCCATATAGTTATGCATACAAATTATTTTGTTTATTTGAAGGTATATAATGTGTGTGTATATATATATATATATATATATATATATATATGTATATGTTTATTAAATAACAGGAACAGTTGCAACCCAACACTTGCACCTCAACCAGGTATCAAACCCTGGACCTTTTTGCTGTGTGTCTCCCTAAACATGTCATTACAGCTGAAGTTATTAAACTCTGTACTGTAAGCAGTGATTTAACGTAGTCACTTTTTATTGAAGGGAGCCAGGAATTGACAGGAAACCTGACAGAACATCTGGAGGTACCCCTCCCTAAATGTTTAGAGCTTTTCCGCACTGCTCTGAAAACCAAAGAATTAAGAGGTAAACGAATTAGTGGTGGTTTCCTGAACATATTAGTTTAACAAAGGTGGCTGTGGTACAGAATGTTCACGATGTATGTGCAGCACCATGAGCAGAACAGCAGCCCACTCTTTGTGAGTCAGATTTTTGAGAGCCCTGGGATATCTTTAGCAAGTCTCCAGGAAAATGTGGTCAGCGTAGAGTCTGCAGTCGTTTCGTAAATCAAACCAACACGCCGCTGGCCAGGCGTTATTTTCCACTTGAATAAAACACGAGCAACAATCAAACAAAGGATGGTTGTTTGAAAATGTCCAGAAGATTCACATCACAACACAGTAAACCAGGTTTCTCGTGTTTTTCATGGAGACAGAGACTGAGAAATGAGTGGGAACTGAATATGGACAAAACAGTAAGGACACGCGTCTTAATCAGTGAATTATGATATCGTATTTAGTCTTATTTCCAAAGGTGTCAAATGCCAAGCAGCAAGAATTGCATGCTAGTATCTTTGTGGAAACAATTTGGGGAAGGCCCCTTTTTCCTGCATCATCACCATGCCCCATTTATAAAAAGCAAGGGTCAAAAAGACATGGTTGAGTGTCCCATACAGAACCCGGACCTTAATTCAGTCCAACAGACTGGCAGTTCCAGTGCAGAGATAGGCCCCACAACCTCCTCTTGCCCTGATCAATACAAGCTGCATGGATCATTTTTTAATTTTCAACAATCTTAGACATTTTAAGTGATTTTTAAGTAAGTATAGGGTGCGGTAGCTCAGTGGTTTGGGCGTTGGGCTATCAATCTGAAGGTTGTTGGTTTAAATCCTAGGTCCACTGAAGTTACCAATGTGGGTCCTTGAGCAAGACCCTTAACCCTCATTGCTCCAGGGATGTTGTGATTAACCCTGTGCTCACTTTGTAAGTTGCTTTGGATAAAAGCGTCCACTAAATGTAAATGTAAGTAAAAATAAAATAAGGGACTTCTTAGTCGTTAAATGGAAAACTTGTCGTCTAAAGCACGTATTAACTGTCATCACTGATTATCTCAACTTTAGCCTCTAAAGCACAGAACCCTGCGGTAATGCAGATGGGTATTTTAGACGCCACCAAAATAAACAGAATATAGTGTTTATCTTGTAATAAGTGCTGCTCTTTAACCTTCAGTAAATTTGTTTTCGAAGATATGCTTTCTTTCCATTCCTTGGTTTCATCACATGAGCAGGTTTTGTCACTAATCTGCGGTTCTGTGGTTCATTTAGGACTTTAAGAGGCCAGAGAGCAGCATGACCTGAACCAGTCCCCGTTTTACTACCTTGTTTGATCTGGATGGGTTACGTGTGTGCACAGGAGCCATGTGGCTGGAATGCAAAGCAGGTGATGGGTGTCATGAATCACTGAGTCTGTGTCTCCATACTGGAAACTTGGGGTAAAGTTTAAAGTGCTCTTTCAGCAAAATTAGGAAGAAAAAGATTTAGTCTTGATTCACTGTATTATACTATCCATCCATCCATCCACCATTCATTCATTCATTCATTATCTCCCGCTTATCCTCTATTAGGGTCGCGGTGGGGTTCCCCATGCCCATCCAGGGGAGAACGTCTCGGGCACTGGGCAGATACACCCAGGACAGGGTGCCAATCCATTGCTGGGCACACACTCACTCACACAGACACACTCTATATGGGGCAATTTTTGAGAATTCAATTAACTTAATCCATGTTTTTGGACTGTGGGAGGAAACCGGAGAACCCGGAGGAAACCCACGCAGACACGGTGAGAACATGGAAACTCCACCCAGATGGGGATTCAAACCGGGAATCCCTAGCGCTGAGAGGAGAACATGCTAACCACTAAGCCACCGTGCCGCCTCCATCCATCATCTTCCGCTTTATCCTCTATTAAGGTCATGGGGGGGGAGGGGTTCCCCATGCCCATCCAGGGGAGAACGTTTCAGGCGCTGGGCAGATACAACCAGGATAGGGTGTCAAATTTATCGCTGGGCACACACTCACTCACACATACACACTATATATGGGGCAATTTGGAGAATTCAATTGAACTTGATCCATGTTTTTGGACTGTGGGAGGAAACCGGAGAACCCGGAGGAAACCCACACGGACATGGGGAGGATATGCAAACTCCACCCAGATGGGGATTCGAACGGCGAACGTGCTAACCACTAAGCCACCATATAATACCATCCATCCATCCATCTATTATCTTTCACTTTATCCTATATTAGGGTAGCGGGGGGGGGGGTTCCCCATGCTCATCCAGGGGAGAACATTTCAGGCACTGGGCAGATACACCCAGGACAGGGTGCCAATCTATCACTGAACACACACTCACTCACAGACACACTCTATATGGGGCAATTTGGAGAACTCAATTGACTTGATCCATGTTTTTGGACTGTGGGAGGAAACCGGAGAACCCGGAGGAAACCCACGCGGACACGAGGAGAACATAGAAACTGAGAGGTGCTGAGAGGCGAACGTGCTAACACCATGTTACCACCACTAAGCCACCGTTCCACCCCTGTATAATACCATTAACATATATTTATGGGGGCCAAAATTACTGAAACAACTCCACATAACTTTTTGACATCTTCAGTCACATTTACAGCTTCAACTATTTCAAAACGTATTTCTAAAAAGAAATATGTGGAATATAATCTACACCAGGGCGGCACGGTGGCTTAGGGGTTAGAACGTTAGCCTCTCAGCACTAGGGATTCCCGGTTCGCATCCCCATCTCGGTGGAGATTCCATGTTCTCCCCGTGTCCACGTGGGTTTCCTCCGGGTTCTCCGGTTTCCTCCCACAGTCCAAAAAACATGGAACAAGTCAATTGAGTTCTCCAAATTGCCCCATATAGAGTGTGTGTGAGTGACTGTGTGCCCAGCGATGGATTGCACCCTGTCCTGGGTGTATCTGCCCAGCGCCTGAGATGTTCTCCCCTGGATGGGCATGGGGAACCCCACCGTGACCCTAATAAAGGATAAAGCGGGAGAAAATGAATGAATGAATAATCTACACCAAATAAAATAGTAACCTCTGTTTGAACTGGTTGATTGTGTTCATCAGTTCACATCTTTTGTCAAACAGGGAAGATTCTTGAACTAAAAGGAAACTGGCTTTACTTCCAGCATCACATTTAACGCCAGCTGTGTCATTAACCTCATGGAAGGGCTGAACAAAAGCACTTTCTTGGGAGAATACTTTGTGAACAGAAGCGCGTCGCTCAATTGTCTTGCTCCCATACAAACCCAAGTTGCCATATGTCCTCCCCGAAGGACCTCCCTTCGAGGTTGCCAGAGCTTAACTTAACCCTCAGTGTTTTAAGGACTAAAGAAACATTGCAGTGGTTTATCTAGCTGTGTATTAAGTTGTGCTATTATTTTTGGTATTATTAATATATTTCACAATGTATGTTTGTCTGTGCAATTGCTGTTTTCATTTATAGGCTTTCCCTAAACTGTTCAAACCAAGTTAGAAGAATGCAATGCATTTATTACATTTATATTTAGTCATTTAGTCATTTAGCAGACGCTTTTATCCAAAACGACTTACAAATGAGAGGATTTATGTCTTTTGGATTAAATAAATTTCAGATAAAGCTAAATAGTAAATGTCTTAAATGGATAAGGAACTAAAGCCTAACCCTAATTCTAAAACAGTAATGGTTAAAGGTGACTTCCTTCTAAATGTAAACACAGCATCTATCGCCACCAGACAAAAGTTGCTGCAAATTAACTAATATTTCAACAATATAGTTGTTCAAAATATTATATGTGCCAACAATACTTTCATAGGGCGACACTGTGGCTTAGTGGTCAGCACGTTCGCCTCTCAGCACTGGGGATCCAGGTTCGAATCTGGATCTGGGTGGAGTTTCCATGTTCTCCCCGTGTCTGTATGGGTTTCTCTCAGGTTCTCCGGTTTCCTCCCACAATCCAAAACCTTCGAATTTGAAGTAAATTGAATGCTCCATATAGAGTGTGTCTGTGTGAGTGAGTGGGTGTCCAGTGATAGATTGGCGTCCTGTCCTGGGTGTATCTTTCCAGCGTCCGAAACGTTCTCTCCTGGATGGGCATAGTAACCCCCCCCCCCAACCCTAATAGAGGATAAAGTGGAAGATAATGAATGAATGCCTACTTTCATCCCCAACAAAGCTTTTTTTTATCTGTTATTAAACCTGCTCTCAGGGTGGCACGGTGGCTTATTGGTTTAGCATGTTCTCCTCTCAGCACTAGAGATTCCCGGTTCGAATCCCAATCTGGAGTTTCCATGTTCTCCCCATGTCCGCCTGGGTTTCCTCCAGGTTCCTCCCACAGTCCAAAAACATGGATCAATTGAGTTCTCCAAATTGCCCCATATAGAGTGTGTTTATGTGTGTGTCTCTGTGAGTGTGTGCCCAGCGATGGATTGGCGTCCTGTCCTGGGTGTATCTCCCCAGCACCCGAAACGTTCTCCCCTGGATGGGCATGGGGAACCCCCCCCACAAACACACACAACCGTAATATAGGAAAATGTCAATTGAGTTCTCCAAATTGCCCCATATAGTGTGTCTGGGTGAGTGAGTGTGTGCCCAGTGATGGATTGGTGTCCTGTCTCAGGAAGATAATGGACGGAAGATAATGGATGGCTGGATGAAATCTGCTCTCCGACCCCCCCCCCCCCCCCCCAAAAAAAAAAAAAAAAAAAAAAAAAAACGGGCGACCCACCAAGAGGTGAAACGTCCCAATCAGGCAACCCGCTGGGTCCACACGCGCTCGCCTGTCGTCCGCCTTCGACTTTTTTCCCAGCGTCTAATTTCCTCCGCGGCTTCGCGCTGATCGCTTTATCACCCCGGGCTTCCACCGACGCACCGCCCGCGTCCTCTGCTGTCGTGCTCCGGACAGTTTTAAACGCAGACCTTTCAGAATCTGCCCCGGGGTTCAGCAGTGCGCCCTCTCTCTGTGATTAGTCGGGGGGTTGGGAGGGCAGTGCAAAGCTTTTGACCCGAGCCGTCATCTTTTTGATCGAGCCACAACAACAGCCGCGGTTCGATTCTTTCCCCCGATAACCGGGACTTCCAGTGCGATTCACCCCGAAAGCCGCCGGCGTGCGCGGACCGGGATGTGAGCGAGAAGCCTGAATTGGGAATCCGATTTCTTTTTTGGACTTCGTGCGGTTTTTCACTCATTCATTGCGCCGTGACAACATGGAGAGCGTGGAGAGGGAGTGCGGAGCTCTGGGTGGATTATTCCAGGCGATTGTCAACGATATGAAGGTAAAACACCGACAAACTCCAGCAAAACGAGCCCGATTTATTGCCTTTGTCTCGGGTTGAGCTCCAGCTGCCTGGACCATTGATGCTGAGATTAATGAGAACAGGGCCAGTGCGCGCACACGGGGCTTTGTTATTCATCCATCCATCCATTATCTTCAGCTTTATCCTATATTAGGGTCGCGAGGGGTTTCCTTATGTCCATCCAGGGGAGATGCACCCAGGACAGGGCGCCAATCTATCACTGGAACCACACTCACACACAGATACACTCTATATGGGGCAATTTGGAGAACTCAATTGACTCGATCCATGTTTTTGGACTGTGGGAGGAAACCGGAGAACCCGGAGGAAACCCACGCAGACACGGGGAGAACATCGAAACTCCACCCAGATTGGGATTCGAACCGGGACTCCCTAGTGCTGAGAGGAGAACATTCCAACCACTAAGCCACCGTGCCTCCAACCAAAAAAGTTCTTTATTCTTATCCCAAATCTCTGTAACCTCACTGATCAACGGTGTTCCCTTACTATTAGTCAACATCCATCCATTATCATTCGCTTTATCCTATATTATGCTTGCGGGGGGGGGGGGGCACTGATACACCAAGGACAGGATGCCAATCTATCACTGAACACACACTCACTCACACAAACACACTCTATATGTGTCCACGTGGGTTTCCTCCGGGTTCTCCAGTTTCCTCCCACAGTCCAAAAACATGGATCAAGACAATTGAGTCCTCCAAATTGCCCCATATAGAGTGTGTTTGTGTGAGTGAGTGTGTGCCCAGCGATAGATTGGCACCCTATCCTGGGTGTATCTGCCCAGCACCCGAAACGTTCTCCTCTGGATGGGCATGGGCAACCCCCCCCCATGTTTAATAATATAGATCCAAATAGTTTGGGAAAGAGGGTGGCACGGTGGTTTAGTGGTTGGCATGTTCTCCTCTCAGCACTAGGGATTCCCGGTTCAAATCCCAATCTGGGTGGAGTTTCTGTGTCCTCACCGGGTCCGCGTGGGTTTCCTCCAGGTTCTCCGGTTTCCTCTCACAGTCCAAAACCATGGATTAAGAGCCGTTGAATTCTCCAAATTGCCCCATATAGAGTGTACGTGTGTGTGTGAGTGAGTGTGAGCCCAGCGATAGATTGGCGCCCTGTCCTGGGTGTATCTGCCCAGTATTTGTCATAGCTGTATAAAATGGTGTGCATTTTAGACAACTTTGCGGGAACAGTTTAGGGAAGGCCCTGTGTCACCATGCCCAAAGTAACTTGCATAATGTCATGGCTCAATGAGTTTGCTTCGGAAGAACTTGATAGGTCCCCGTTTAACCCTGGCAGCAACACTATCTGGCACTAGAACAAGGATTGTGGTCCAGACATCCAAAATCTAGTCTTGTCCAAACAAGTGAAAGCTGTCAGCAGCAAAAGGGGACCAACTTGGATCAGGATGTTTAAAAAGCTGAAGGTGTTGCAGTAATTTTGTCCATAGTGTATTTTTTAAAAATACTAAACACTGTAACGGGCAACATGGTGGCTTAGTGTTTAGCACGTTCTCCTCTCAGCACTAGGGATTCCCGGTTCAAATCCCCATCTAGGTGGAGTTTCCATGTTCTCCCCATGTCCGCGTGGGTTTCTTCCGGGTTCTCCGGTTTTCTCCCACAGTCCAAAAACATGGATCAAGTCAATTAAGTTCTCCAAATTACCCCATAAAGAGTGTGTCTGTGTGAGTGAGTGTGTGCCCAGCGATAGTGCCACCCTGTCCTGGGTGTGTCTGCCCAGCACCCGGGACGTTCACCCCTGCATGGGCATGGGGAACCCCACACGACCCTAATATAGGATAAAGCGGAAGATAATGGATGGATGAATAAATGAATGAACACTGTAACTTTTGTGAACTTAAAAACACAGCTGCTTTAGATTGTGGTATAGGTGTGACGATGTCAGTACCAAAATAAGATCAAAGAAAGAGTTGGGGTACGGTACGTCACCATAAAGAGTCCATCTATACTATGACACTTTTTAATATTCATACTAAGATCTATTCTATTTTAACTTGTACATTTTGTGAAAATGGAACTTTATGCTTTTTCAGGTTCTAAAGGTTTTACAGCACCCATAAACACAGACAGCTGCTCATGCCCTCTCCTCTCCTACTATCATGTTACCAACTCACTCGGTTATATTTAGTCATCCCTCCCACAGGCTCGGCTTCCCTAAGAACCCTTTAAGAAGCAAAATGCTCTCCTAAAGCACTTGGATCACAAGGCCGACAGTCCCACACAACTTTTTGGGGCAAGTTGCCAAGCCAGTGCTTTATTTGGATCAGGACGTAATAGCTGAGAGCGGCCCGAGTTCCGATAGTAAACTGCTAAGGGTCGGAAAGCCTGAAGACACGCCAGAAAAGGTTCCTCAGAGCCACAAAGAGTCAGCGTTATTAATGGTACTTCAGTGATTTCTTACCAAGTGATTTTTCAAGTTCAATTAATTTATAGAGCACTTTTTACAACAGTACATCGTCACAAAGCAGCTTTACAGAATGAAAAGCCTTTAAACCCCCAAAGAGCAAGCCGAAGCGACAGTGGCAAGAAAAAACTCCGTTATGTTGTTATTTAAGGAAGAAACCTTGTGAGGACCAAGACTCAGTGGGGACCTCATCCTCCTTGAGCAGCCAGGCAGCATCAACAGTGTAGGACAGACGTGTAGAGACATTTAACAAATGGAAAAACTCTAACAACTGGAAAACTATATGAGTCCATTAAGGGGGTCCTGCAGGACGGCCAGTCCAATTAATATCCAGACAAATTAATTAATCCAATTAATATACCACAAAGGGGGTTTCCTCCGGATTCTCCGGTTTCCTTCCACAGTCCAAAAACATGGAAGAGTGTGTGTGCGTGTGTGTCTGTGAGTGTGTGCCCAGCGATAGGTTGGCGTCCTGTCCTGGGTGTATCTGCCCAGCGCCCGAAACGTTCTCCCCTGGATGGGCAAGGAGAACCCCCCCGCGACCCCAATATGGGATAAAGCAGAAGATAATGGATGGATGAATGAGTATACCACAAAGGCATTGTTTAGAGTTATTTCTTTTAGTGGTGTTATTATTTGAGAACCATATGGATGTTCATATTTTGTGGAGAAATGTGAGAAATGTAAAGAATCAGTTATGGTTTTTAGAGGAACCTTTGCAAGGAGGTTGTTTGTGAGTCAAGCAGCTTGTACTTTATGTAGGTGGAATTATAGAGTGATGAATCCTGAAGTCATGGTGACATGGTGGTGCAGTGGTAGGGTGGTAATCTCTTGGGTTCTCAGCCTTGGGTTTGATCAGAATTAGACTCCGAGCCAGGTTCAGACTCAGGTTCAAACTTGATTTGGGAGATTTAAAAACAGCCTGCGATTCGGGCTCAAGTTCAGCATAAGGATCGGATTCGGATTTAAACTCCAGATTTGATGTCAGATTTAAATATTCAGTCAGAATGGGATTAAATTCAGATTTAGGTTTAACTCCAGAAAGATCCTAACTTAAGCTCAGATCCACACTTGGTCTCATCCATCCCATCCAGCCATTATCTTCCGCTTTATCCTCTATTATGGTTGCGGTGGGGTTCCCCATGCCCATCCAGGGAAGAACATCTCAGGCGCTGGGCAGATACACCCAGGACAGGACGGGTCCTGTCGCTGGGCACACACTCACTCACACAGACACACTCTACATGGGGCAATTTTTGGAGAATTCAATTGACTTTATCCATGTTTTTGGACTGTGGGAAGAAACCGGAGAACTCGGAGGAAACCCACACGGACACATTGAGAACATGGAAAACTCCAGATTGGGATTCGAAACCCGGAATCCCTAGTGCTGAGAGGAGAACATGCTAACCACTAAGCCACCGTGTCGCTCCCTTGGTCTCAGTTTTATAAAAAGGTTCTGATCTACACTCAGTCTCAGGTAGACCATCTAAGTTAGGACCATACGCAAGCTCAGATACAAACTCTGATGTATCTTGATTCAAGCACTAGGTCCAGACTGAGGTCCAGATTTAGATGCAAGGCCTGACCCAAGCTCAGGTCATGACTTAAGATAGGCTCCGGACCAGGTCGAGACTCTGGCTCAGTTTCTCGTCCAGGTTTAATAACTGGTTTAGGTTCAATCTCAGGATGAGACCTAGACTCAGAACTGTTTTTCAACCACACAATGATTTCCTGGGGAAACTCAGAGGAGACAGTGGAGTTGTTAATGTGTTGTTAATGCACAATGTGTTGAAGGACTTTTTTCTCCTCGGTTCGAGGAACAACCAGCAAGAGATTCCTCTCATTTCCTGCTCAGACTTTTGTAGTTATCGTACACGTCACTTCCTGTCCTTGAACAAAAATATCTTAATGGGAAAATTCCATCATCTGCAAATGCACAGCAGAGTAAAGCCTGGATTATACATTTATCTGTCTCAGACTCTCAGCGTGGTCCTCCACTCCACACGACGGGAAAGCTAATTAGCCACCTGTGGCTCTGAGAAAGGACATGGCTATCGCTGCAGGGGAAAAGTGTTAAGCTTCCCAGTAAATCCTCAAACACTGTGGCACCACATAGTTTAAATATGCAGAATAGTCCAGTTTCTATATGGCCATGTTGTTCAGACGTTCAGTGTTCAGATGGTGATGATATAAAACCCTACATTTGTGTCATTCAATCAGAAATAATATTGCTTTTAGGTTAAAGCAATATAATTAATTAACAAGGGTCTGCAATGTTGACGTCCATCCATTATCTTCCACTTTATCCTCTATTAGGGTCGGGGGGGTTCCCCATGCCCATCCAGGGGAGAACGTTTCGGGCACTGGGCAGATACACCCAGGACAGGGCACCAATCTATCACTGGGCACTCACACATACACACACATAAACACTCTATATGGGGCAATTTGGAGAACTCAATTGACTTGATCCATGATTTTGGACTGTGGGAGGAAACCGGAGAACCCGGAGGAAACCCACACACACACGGGGAGAACGTGAAACTCCACCCAGATTGGGATTCGAACCGGGAATCCCTAGTGCTGAGAGGAGAAATGACATGTTGATGTCATTTATTTAATTTAATAGCTTTAACTTGGGACGGCACGGTGGCTTAGTGGTTAGCATGTTCTCCTCTCAGCACTAGGGATTCCCAGTTCGAATCCCCATCTGGGTGGAGTTTCCATGTTCTCCCCATGTCCGCATGGGTTTCCTCCGTTTCTCCGGTTTCCTTCCACAGTCCAAAAACATGGATTAAGGTCAACTGAATTCTCCAAATTGCCCCATATAGAGTGTGTCTCTGTGAGTGAGTGTGTGCCCAGTGATAGATTGGTGCCCTGTCCTGGGTGTATCTGCCCAGCGCCCGAAACGTTCTCCCCTGAATGGGCATGGGGAACCCCCCCACGACCCTAATAGAGGATAAAGCGGAAGATAATGAATGAATGAGCTTTAACTTGTTTTTCATGTCTTTACATACTTGTTTCCTCAAAAACCCTGATGCATTAGCAGTTAAACAGTTCTTACTAAACCAAAACCAGTTATTACGGTTTAGAAGGTGATCTTGAACGTCGTGTGGGTTTGTTGGATTAGTTAGCTCTTGGCTTCCTGCGGAACTTAAAGCACATAAAATCATTAGCGGCTGTCAGCTGTCATTAAAGTCACAGCAGTAACACAGTATTCTCATCTGCTTGCCTTTAGTTTAAACACATTCATGTTTAATTAAAACGCTTATTAACGAGAACCAAAAACAATTAATGGCTGTTTTCAAACCGAGCACTGTGCTCTTACTGCGTTTGAAGGTTTTATTAAAAATCGTTTTTTTTATGTTTTTTTTTCCCTTCCTGCGAAATACAGCTGATCTGTTTTTAATTGAAGTCATGAAAGAGCTCTCTCTGGCCAACGGGTCCAGAATCTTCATAAACAAAAATAACAAAAAGCCTTTTTTTATGCTGGAAGTCGTCGTGTTGTGGTTTTGGTTGGTGAAGAACAACACAAAATGAAAATGGTTTGTTAGAGTGACCGTTTAAATCCATCCATTCATTATCTTCCGCTTTATCCTATATTAGAGTTGCGGGGGGGGGGGTGTCCATGCCCATCCAGGGTTGAACGTTTTGGGCGCTGGGCAGATACACCCAGGACAGGACGCTAATCTATCACTGGACACATACTCACTCTCACATACACACTCTATATGGGGCAATTTGGAGAACTCAATTGACTTGATCCATGTTTTTGGACTGTGGGAGGAAACCGGAGAACCCGGAGGAAACCCACGCAGACACGGGGAGAACACGGAAACTCCACCCAGATGGGAATTTGAACCGGGAATCCCTAGTGCTGAGAGGAGAACAAGCCAACCACTAAGCCACGTGCCGCCCAACCGTTTAAATGGTTCATTGTAATGCAGTATGAATCTGGGGGGGTTCCCCATGCCCATCCAGGGTAGAATGTTTCGGGCGCTGGGCAGACACATTCAGGACAGGGCGCCAATCTATCGCTGGGCACACACTCACACACACACGTACACACTCTATATGGGGCAATTTGGAGAACTCAATTGACTTGATGCATGTTTTTGGACTGTGGGAGGAAACCGGAGAACCGGGAGGAAACCCATGCAGACATGGGGAGAACATGGAAACTCCACCCAGATGGGGATTCGAACCGGGAATCCCTAGTGCTGAGAGGAGAACATGCTAACCACTAAGCCAACGCCGCTCGACCGTTTAAATGGTTCATTGTAATGCAGTATGAATCTGCTGCTCACACTAAAGAGTACAGGTTTAAATGGTAGACCCTGTGTGCACCGTGGAAATGGTGTGAAACAGTTTAGGGAAGGCTCGATTTGGTTTCAGCATGCACAGTGCAACAGTGAGGTGAGAGTTTGGTGTGGAAGCATGTGACTGACCTTAACCCCACCCAGCATTTTTGTGACTTGAGCCAGATCTTGCCCAACATCAGTGTCTGACTTTACAAATGCTGGTTTGCATTCACACTCATACTTGCATGTAGAAGGCTTTCCCAGAAGAGTGGGAGCTGTTGTGCCTGCAGGGGGGACGGACGTAAAATAGGCTGTTATAAATTCTTTTGTAGCTGGTGTCCCAGTACCTTTGTCAATGTATTGTATGTAGAAAATGAGGCCTGTACATGTTTATAACGACACGCCTTTTGCATTTCAGAACTCATATCCGGTTTGGGAGGACTTCAGCACCAAGGCTACAAAGCTGCACTCCCAGCTCAGGTGATTTTACAACCTCCATCAAAATCAGTTAACATTAATAAATTAAATTTAATATGATTACATTACTATAGGGGCGGCACGGTGGCTTAGTGGTTTAGCATGTTCTCCTCTCAGCGCTAGGGATTCCCGGTTCGAATCCCCATCTGGTGGAGTTCTCCCCGTGTCCGCGTGGGTTTCCTCCGGGTTCTCCGGTTTCCTCCCACAGTCCAAAAACATGGATCACGTCAATTGAATTCTCCTAATTGCCCCATATAGAGTGTGTTTGTGTGAGTGAGTGTGTGCTCAGCGATAGATTGGCGTCCTGTCCTGGGTGTATCTGCCCAGCGCCCGAGACATTCTTCCCTGGATGGGCATGAGGAACCCCCCACGACCCTAATAGAGGATAAAGCGGAAGATAATGAATGAATGAATAATGAATGAATAAATAAATTAATTAATATAGGGCGGCACGGTGGTTTAGTGGTTGGCATGTTCTCCTCTCAGCACTAGGGATTCCTGATTCGAATCTCAATCTGGGTGGAGTTTCCATGGTCTCCCCGTGTCCGCGTGGGTTTCCTTCATGTTCTCCGGTTTCCTCCCACAGTCCAAAAACATGGATCAAGTCAATTGAATTCTCCAAATTGCCCCATATAGAGTGTGTCTGTGTGAGTGTGTGCACAGTGATAGATTGGCGTCCTGTCCTGGGTGTATCTGCCCAGCGCCCGAAACGTTCTCCCCTGGATGGGCAAGGGACCCCCCCCCCCCACCCCGCAACACTAATAGAGGATAAAGTGGAAGATAATGGATGGATAAAATAATACAATTAATTTAGCAGAGGAAGGTTTTTATTGGGAAACCAAATTAGATCGCAATTTAAATATGATTTCCTTATATAGTAGGTATTTATACTTGATATTAACCAATTATAGTTCCTGTAATCCTTGGTTCTGGGGACTCAGTGCTTTCTGTAAGCTTGTGAGTGCATGGCTGCCCTGACTCAGGACATTTATTTGTGCACAGAAGACACAAAAATGTGCTGAGCAGCCAGCCTTCATAACAGCCTTCGTAAAATCCGTATCTCTTGAGCACCACCACTGGACTGGTGAAAAGGTTCTTAATGTGAAAGTCTGTGGCAGGACTTCAGCTGTCTCCTCTCTGTATTGTCTTATGTTCTGGGTTATGGAAGCATTTTGGAGACTGCTGTTTCCTGTTTTAATCCTTTTAATCGAACCGAAGCTGATTTTAATCAAAGAGTGGAACAGAGCCCTGAATTCAGCCCCAAGAAGCACACAGTGGACAGAACACAACAGGAAATGAGTGGACCTCAGTCGCGGCAGTCAGGTTCCAGAAAAATCGGTCTCAACTGCGTATCCTGTCAAATGTTTGGACACCGCTGCTTTCATTCTGTGATTTTAAGTGAAAAGGAGTTAACACATTCCGTACAGGAATTAGCTACCTGCACATTTTAATGCCTGATAACGCCGTAAAACACATAAATATAATAATCATGATAATAATGACAATATAATCTTATATTAAAAATATTCATTCATTCATTATCTTTCGCTTTATCCTATATGAGAGTCGCGGGGGGGTACCCCATGCCCATCCAGGGGAAAACGTTTCGGGCGCTTGGCAGATACACCCAGGACAGGACGCCAATGTATCACTGGGCACACACTCACTCACACAAACACACTCTTTATGGGGCAATTTGGAGAACTCAATTGACTTGATCTATGTTTTTGGACTGTGGGAGGAAACCGGAGAACCCGGAGGAAACCCACGCCCTCATGTTTTCATATCGCATCCAGATAAATTTGAATGTCCGCGCTTGTATATAGTCAACATATAGTCCATAAAATGTCGGATTATGTTTGTACAGTAGAATCAGCGCAGTTTCACCAAGAACCTACTCCATCCATTATCTTCCGCTTTATCCTCTACTAGGGTCGCGGCGAGGGTTCCCAATGCCCATCCAGGGGAGAACGTTTTGGGCAGATACACCCAGGACAGGGCGCCAATCTATCGCTGGGCACACACTTACTCAAACAGACACACAGACTATGGGGCAATTTGGAGAACTCAATTGAATTGATCCATGTTTTTAGATTGTTGAGGAAACCGGAGAAACGCACACACGGGGAGAACATGGAAACTCCACCCAGATGGATTCGAACCGGGAATCCCTAGCGCTGAGAGGAGAACATGCTAACCACTAAACCACGTGCCGCCCTATATTAAAAATATATTATCATTTTATGATAATAACGCCTGTACTTTATATATTGTATATACACTCACATTGGTTATATTAAGTATTCTGTAATTTTAGTCTATTTAATCAGTTCCACTGATCATATAGATGGACAATGTGGTTCTACAAGCACATTCTCTAGTCTGACAGTTTCTGTACACACTTAATTACTATTAGTTGTAATTTTAATACCAAATTGTGTTTGCAGATCTTCATGGTCATAACTGTAGAATGGTACACATTATAATCCCCTCTCTGCATCCTGCAGGACCACAGTGCTGGCGGCTGCCGCGTTCCTGGATGCCTTTCAGAAGGTGGCGGACATGGCGACCAACACAAGAGGTGCTGTTCTTAGAATAGATACTCTGAGACGTCTAATTTCACCATGATAATCTTTTGCACAACCAACAACATATAACACTCACATCCCAAACTGATGCAGGCTGGTGGTTACTACACTGTTTCTGTGGTGTACTGTAAAACATGACAGTAATGTTTTAATATTACACATCTCCTATAACTCTGGAAACTATGATAATATAAACTGTTCAAGCAGATATGGTGTTATAGGTGAAACATACTGGTACTGTTATGGTATAAACAATACTGGAGCACGTCACCTCTGCCAGATTATTCAATTATTTATATATACACTCCACTTTATTAGATACGCCCCCTTGTTTACAGATTTTGTCTGTTTTATGAGCTCCACCTGCCATATAAATGCACGTTGTAGTTCTATGGTACGTCTCACCACTTCACACTGTTAGTGTGGGTTCCGCTGCATTCACTATTGAGAAACGTGAGGCAAAATTTGTCTTGCTTGGTGGATGTTTCAAAATGATGATGGGTGTTTAAAGTTAAATCGTGCATCGTGTGTAACATGGACACACCTGCTTTGGAAAAACACACACGACCCAGTACTCTCCAATAGGCATGCAAATGTACCAGGAAGGTTCTGTTCTTAATACCATGCGATTGTGGAATCATCTCGGTCTTGCTTAACACTAACTGGTATGTATTATGCGTCGCTGACCTCAGAACAGATAAAGGAAACAGCCTGTGGTTATTTGCGATTTGATTACATTGCGTCTGATTACTCTGCACGGATCAGAATCGGGTCTATAACCAAAATAAGGTCAAATCCATTTGTTGCTCACTGGCACAGATTTAAGATGGGTCAGACACCGCTGCAGGGAGAAATGCACATCACCAAGCCTACTGAATTCTCGCATTAGACAGGGCACTCCTAGTTTGTGGAGGCAGCATGAAGTGTCTGAGCGCAACATGAATAGTCATGCCATTTGAGGCGGTTGCTATCGGCAACCAGTTGCCAAGGTTATCACCTGAATCGAATCTCCACACCGAACTCAGACATCTTATAGCCGTGTTGTTCTCAGAAGTGTGAAATAATATCAGTTTTAGTAAAACTAAATACACATTGGCATGGGGAACCCCCCCCCGCGACCCTAATATATAAAGGATAAAGCGGAAGATAATGGATGGATGGATAAATACACATTGGATTATTATGTTAATAGATAAACGGCACAGACCAGCATGTGCAAGTTCCATAGTTACAACATTCGAATATGTTCATTCATTCATTCATTATCTCCCGCTTTATCCTCTATTAGGGTCGCGGGGGTTCCCCATGCCCATCCAGGGGAGAACGTTTTGGGCGCTGGGTAGATAGACCCAGGAAAGGGTGCCAATCCATCGCTGGGCACTCACACATACACACTCTATATGGAGTAATGTGGAAAATTTAATTGACTTGATCCATGTTTTTGGACTGTGGGAGGAAACCGGAGGACCCGGAGGAAACCCTCGCGGACACTGGGAGAACATGGAAACTCCACCCAGATGGGGATTCGAACCGGGAATCCCTAGTGCTGAGAGGTGAACGTGCTAAACACTAAGCCACCGTTTGAATATGTTATTAATAAAAAATAAAAACACTTGATATAGTTCCGTACAAGTTGGTCTGATTTTGGTTTCGTGAGGAAAAGAGATGATTTTCTCCCAGCAAAACACCAATAGAAATGCTAATCCCTGGTATTAAGTGTTAGTATCTAGTCCTTTCTAAACCGGGGCCGACTGGAAGTGCTCGCACAGCTGGCGATTTCACTACAACAGCCATCAGGCCACGACTTGTGCTCCACTACTCTGACACACATTCGGCATCCTGATTAATCATGCGCTTAAAGTCCACACACAACTCCCTGATGCTCTCCCTGTGTTTTTTTTTTTGCTTAGATATTGAATCAATTTCATTTTGGCTTTTATTGTTTTATTGTCTCTGGAAACTCTTCTCATTCTGCTTGATGTCAGTGGGCGTGGCAGGGGAAGACTGTATTTGTACGTTTTTTTAGACTGAAGCTGACCTTCGAGTGAGTTCCTCGTATACTGCGAGCCAAATGACTTCTGTTTGCCAAGTTATGCAAAGCATCACAGGCAGGAAGGCAACGTGCGTTAGAACATTTGCATTCTATTTCCATATGCGTGATCCGTGATGGGCAACACGAGCGACTGAAATGCATTTAAGACAAAGCCAGTTCAATAGTGATGTAGTGCAGCAATGAATATCGTTTCTAATCAGCGCTGATACTGATACTCTGTCTGGGATCGGGGCATAATTAGATGACTGCACGGACTGGACGGAGCTAAAAAAATTTGTGGGTATGTTATTAAAAGGAGGATCCGAGCGTGACCAATCACCACTGACTGCTGTGGTTTCACTATTTTACATTTCCCTTTTATGGCCTTTGACAGATGTACTTGACCACAAACGCATAATTGTGGTCAATAGTCTTCATTCCGGCTTCTGGAGCTCACCACTATGTGGCCAAACGAATGTGGACACCTGACTAGCGTACCTACATGAGCTTGTTGGAAAAAACCATGGGCACTGAGTTCCCAAGTCGTTTAAGTCTCCACTGAATTTTTCTTTTTTCCTTTTGTCTGTGGAAAGTTGCAGTCTACTGGTGTGATGTTCAAAAAAAACACTGGATCATCCATCCATCCATTATCTTCCACTTTATCCTATATTAGGGTCGGGGGGGGGGTCCCCATGCCCATCCAAGGGAGAACGTTTCGGGCGCTGGGCAGATACACCCAGGACAGGACACCAATCTATCGCTGGGCACACACTCACTCACACACACAGACACACACACTCTATATGGGGTAATTTGGAGAACTCACCAGACGTGATCCATGTTTTTGGACTGTGGGAGGAAACCGGAGAACCCGGAGGAAACCCACACGGACACGGCGAGAACATTGAAACTCCACCCAGATGGGTGGAACCAGGAATCCCTAGTGCTGAAAGGAGAACATGCTAAACCACTAAGCCACTGTGCCCCCTGTCCATCCATTATCTTCTGCTTTATCCTATATTAGGGTTGCGGGGGGGGGGGGGGGGGGGGGGGGGGTTCCCCATGCCCATCCAGGGGAGAACATTTCGGGCGCTGGGGCAGATACACCCAGGACAGGGCACCAATCGATCACTGGGCACACACTCACACACATATACACTCTATATGGGGCAATTTGGAGAATTCAATTGACCTTGATCCATGTTTTTGGACTGTGGGAGGAAACCGGAGAACCTGGAGGAAACCCACGTGAACACGGGGAGAACATGGAAACTCCACCCAGATAGGGCTTCGAACCGGGAATCCCTAGTGCTGAGAGGAGAACACTAAGCCACCGTGCCTGTATCATGTGGGGCAAATAAAAATTACAGAGAAATGGTTTGGCACATTGCATGTGCTCATTGCATATCCATATGATTTTTCATTTGACTCCTCCATCATTAGCTGTGTGTTTTTATTGTGAGACTGGCTTTGTACCCAGGGCTTTGAATTCTCCATGGTACGGTATGTGGGAGGGAGTCTCCCACCTCCATGGTTAACTGGAGTTAGCAATTGGGTGTTGTTTTAACGAAGGCCCTGGGATTTGTGTGTCGTCTGTGTTTGTACAGTGTGTGTATGTGTATGTTTGTGTGTGTGTGCGTGTGTGTGGGTTGGAGGGAAATAGATCAGTGTGATTTGGCAATAGAGAGGAAGAGCCGTGTAATCCTCTTTACCTTGCCCTGACATACAGAGTGTTTGTGCATTTGTGTGTGAGTGTGTGAGTGTGTCAGTGGGGTATAGAGACCTGCTAATCTTCCTCGCTGCTCTGGGCTGGCAGATGGCATTATCCATAGGAGCCATCTGGAGCGTAGGGCACGGTGCAAATTGGCACAGAGATTACAGTCAGCTTCACACTTGGTACAGGACCCTCACTTGTAACACAAACACTGATTAAAAAGCACAGGGATTGAATACGCCACACGACTTGTACAGAGGAACCCCCGAGACTGTGGTAAGAGAGCTACCTGGGCGTTATCACTTATTATTTCTTTATTCTGAATGTTGGCTGGTGGAGTATGAATGTTATTTAAAGGTATTGGTGCTTCATTCAATCCCATTTCCACAAGTTTGTACAGCCAAACATCAAGCCATGCAATTTAAACAGATATATTCTTCTAAATTGAAGGCGGCACGGTGGCTTAGTGGTTGGCATGTTCTCCTCTCAGCACTAGGGATTCCCGGTTCGAATCCCAATCTGGCTGGAGTTTCCATGTTCTCCCCGTGTCCACGTGAGTTTCCTCCGGGTTCTCCGGTTTCCTCCCACAGTCCAAAAACATGGATCAAGTTCAATTGAATTCTCTAAATTGCCCCATATAGAGAGTGTGTGTATGTGTGTGTGTGTGTGTGTGAGTGAGTGTGTGCCCAGTGATAGATTGGCACCCTGTCCTGGGTGTATCTGCCCAGCGCCCGAGACGTTCTCCCCTGGATGGGCATGGGGAACCCCCCCGCTACCCTAATATAGGATAAAGCGGAAGATAATGGAGGATAATGAAGTTGTAAATGATCCCTCTGATGCTCGATGATAATTAAAGTGCTCGGAGGTTGGTACTGAAGCATCCCATTTGTACATTACATTTGTACATTTGGTCACTTATTGGACGCTATTATCCAAAGCGACTTCCAAGGTGAGCACAGGGTTCATCACAGCATCTCTGGAGCTATGAGGGTTAAGGGTCTTGCTCAAGGATCCACATTGGTGACTTCAGTGGACCTGGGATTTAAACCCTAACCTTCAGATTGATAACCCAGCACCCTAACCACTGAGCTACCACGCCCTTTATCCCGGCATTGGTTCCTACATATGTTTCCAAATAGTACATGAAAGTTTCCCCTAAAAGGGGCAGCAGCAGTGGCTACCCTACAGGTATGATGGGGTATATTATTATGAGTGTTAGAAAAGAACAATAATACATGTCTTAATAGCCGGTGCCAAAACTTATTGAAGGATCTGTATCTATGAGTGTGGGAGTATCTCATTACTTAAGTGCATGTTGACTCATCGATCGATGGCTGAAATCTGAGATTTTTTATGGTTATCTGATTATTTGCCGATCTTGGTGGTAGGTCATCGTCAGTGACGCATCAGAAAAGGTTTTATAGTATCTGTCTGCATGTGTGTGTTTTAGTCTTCATGGTAAAGTGATGCAGAAAACATCTGGACCCAGACTACAGGAGTATAAAGGGTATTTTTAGCAGCAGTTCTTGATCCCCAAGGCAGGAAGTCTAAGAGTAAACAATCTTTTACGCACATAGACACCCCTCCAGTGTGTTCCTGCCTACAGACAGTCCCGAGTAATTTATAACAGACGGGCCATATGATTCCAGTTAATTTTTAAAAAAATTTTTTATTTTTTTATTCTACCCCTCCTGATTGTTCCTAGGTTGTTTGTAAGCGTTATGCAAACAGACTGTGTCGATTCCATTAGTCCAGCCATTTATGAGCAGAAAGTCGTGAGCGGATCGTTTCCAACGAGAGTTTTTATCCAACCAGGTGGATTTTTGAAATGTCACAGATCTAGGACCTAATGTTTCTAACCAGTCAGAATTTCAACCATATCACAGATGTCCAAAAAAATAAATAATTTATCATTAATGAAGCTCAGACTGGATGTATTGCAGGTCAGATATAAATATAAATGTAAATGCAACACTAAATCACAAAAAACAGTAAAAAAAAAATTTTTCAAATCAAAAAACAGTATAAACCAGTATTAGGTGTTTTTGGTGTTTATTTCCAAGCGTATTATAAAAGAAATTGAAGTGCCACGCCCAGGCCCTCGGACATCACTCTTCCTTTAAACTGACTGCATTTTGGTTTCCTTAAATAGAATGCCAGCTAGCAGTCTGTTGTGAATGAGCACAGGATCATGGATGTGGATTAAGAATAAAGGATCCTGGTCTTAGATTGGCTCAGAGTTCAGGTGGAGAAGTATATGGTGAGGTGAGGTTTTATACACTTTTAGAAAGGTATGGACACTTTACAGAATCTC
The DNA here is from genome assembly GCA_019802435.1 of Corydoras maculifer. NCBI lineage: Eukaryota > Metazoa > Chordata > Actinopteri > Siluriformes > Callichthyidae > Corydoras > Corydoras maculifer. The sequence goes on from JAFMOD010000063.1 coordinate 633,477, forward strand.
CAAACCCTTGGTCACCAACAAAGTTTTGATTCAGATTTAAGACTATTAGGAAATCAATATTTCCATGATGAACCTTTTCTGAAGGCGTCAAAAACCACATGCAGTCCCTTACTAAGTTATTCAAATTAAGCAGTTTATTTATGACATACCAAATCAAAGCAGTGTGTCCTTCCAAGATAAGCCCAAGATCGCGATCGGCTCTGACCTCTGCACCGCACCAACCCTCACCAAGACAGAGCCCCGAAGTCCAGTTGCTGAACCAACTCTTCGAAGGAGTTCTGTGGAGGGAGGGGGTGAACATACCATGAACATACCATCCCCGTGACATCTCTGGGGGAGCTCGATAACGCTCGGCCATCCTTAAGCTTCAGCCGTCAGACTTGATGCGTCATTGTTCATAGAACATCTAGGCCTTGGGCCGCAGCCGGCTACTCTGCCTCCATCTTATTATCGAGGGCACGTATTCCCTTGAACATCGAGTACCTTGTGTATATTCATTCTATTCAATCTTCCGCTTTGTCCTATATATTAGGGTCGTGGGGGGGGGGGGGTTGGGTTCCCCATGCCCATCCAGGGGAGAACGTTTCTGGCGCTGGGCAGATAGACCCAGGACAGGGCGCCAATCTATCGCTGGGCACACACTCATTCAAACAGAAACACTCTATATGGGGCAATTTTGAGAACTCAATTGACTTGATCCATGTTTTTGGACTGTGGGAGGAAAGCGGAGAACCCAGAGGAAACCCACGTGGACACGGGGAGAACATGGAAACTCCACCCATATGGGAATTCATTCATTCATTAATTATCTTCCGCTTTATCTTCTATTAGGGTTGTGGGGGAGCTCCCCATGGGGAGAACGTTTCGGGCGCTGGGCAGATAAACCCAGGACAGAGCGCCAATCTATCGCTGGGCACTCACTCACACAAACACGCACACATATACACTTTATATGGGGCAATTTGGACTGTGGGAGGAAACCGGAGAACCTGGAGGAAACCCACGTGGACACGGGGAGAACATGAAAACTCCACCCAGATGGGGATTCGATCCGGGAATCCCTAGTGCTGAGAGGAGAACATGCTAACCACTAAGCCACCGTGCCGCCACCTTGTGTATAAATCTTTAAATTTTATCCCTTCAAGACCTATATTTTTTTTATTGTTTTTGCCATCTGCTCTTACCCTGATACTGAGCGTGTGCAAAGTTCTGGACTGGAGGAAGTGAGCGAGACGTGGCTGATACATTGCATGTTTAATTCTGATCCACTTGCTCACACTGATTCACTGTTAAGACGCCAGGCATTGATTTGCTCGCCGGCAAAACCTGCAGAGAAACCATGGCGACTGCCGCCTTCTACCCACCGTCCCAAACGCCTGGCAGCATTGACTGCTCCTTTGCACACGCTCAAATGAGAAGCCTGTGTCTGTGCAACTGAGAAAAATGAGAGTGTGATTTAGGAAAAGATGGAATAAAATAACTAAAACAGCCAAAACAGGATAAAAAATGTTCACCTGGAAATCGGATGAGCCTTTAAAGAGTGTTCTCATTGCTGGAACAGAATGTTTTAGTGTTTTGACCAGACAGACGTATAAAACAGATGTCCTGAAGCCTCCCTTCCAAAATGCGGACACGGGGTTCGTAATGTTCACGTAGCCTGATGTGTGTGTATTATGGCTTTACCATATGCCTCTCGCGGCTTACACCAATGCAGAAATCCTCAGTGGCAAAGCATCATAATCATGTGAGGGCTCCGCCGGTCCAAATCTGCCCCCCAGCTCCAACTGCTGTGGCTTGACTAAATGGTTTCCCCAGGCGTGGGCAGGTGCAGGATGAAGCTGGCCGCAGATTCAATGGTGCGTCTCCAGCTCTGGAGGATCTGTGGGTGTCGCACACATCCGGTCAGGGCAGGAGGCCAGGGGGCTGCTGGATGCAGGAAGCCTCTGAGCACGTTCAGGATGGAGCTGTCAGTTGATCTCTCCAGGGAGGGGAAGGGAAAGGGAAGCTGGCAGGTGTGTGTGTGTGTGTGTGTATGTATCTATGTGCAAACACACAATCATTTGCTTGGATACTTGTTTGTGTGGCGTGAAAATTAGCTGTAGGTCATTTTGTCCATGTCTTTTCCTGACCCCGTACAGATGATTGGTCCTTTAACTTTCCTTCCTTTCTCCATCACCTGGACGTCCCACCCTGTGAGAAAATGTATCAGGCGAATGATAAACACAGAGATGAAGATTGCAAGCCTTATTTCTTACAAGTGAAGCTCCCGCAGAAATTATAACTATTATTAATACGATTTCATTTTCGGTAGTTAGTTCTCCAGAATGGGCGGCACGGTGGCTTAGTTGTTGGCACGTTCATGCCCATCCAGGAGAGAACATTTTGGGTGCTGGGCAGACACACCCAGGACAGGACGCCAACCCATCGCTGGGCACACACTCACTCACACAGACACACTTTATATGGGGCAATTTGGAGAACTCACTTGACTTGATCCATGTTTTAGGACTGTGAGAGGAAACCGGAGAACCTGGAAGAAACCCACGCAAACTCCACCCAGATGGGGATGAACGTGCTAACCACTAAGCTACTGTGCCGCCCATTCTGGAGAACTAACTACCAAAAATGAAATCGTAATAACTATAGATATAATTATCCCGGATCAAGTCAATTGAGATCTCCAAATTGCCTCATATTGTGTCTGTGTGAGTGAGTGTGTGCCCAGCGATGGATTGGCGCCCTGTCCTGGGTGTATCTGCCCAGCGCCCGAAACGTTCTCCCCTGGATGGGAATGGGGAACCGCCCCCCCCGCGACCCTAATAGAGGATAATGCGGAAGATAAAGGATGAATAGTTCTTCAGAATCCCTTTACTAACAATTTATATATCTGTATTTAATGCAATTAAATGCACAGTGTTACAGTACCATAGTCATAAGTGAAGTTCATTCCCATAAGCACACACTTGTTGTTTCAGCGTCTGTGATAATACGTACTGAAAATGTTGTTCCGAACCAAAACCCACCAGCTCTCGCTTTGATTCACATTCTCTGTGTCTTTGGCGGTGCGTGATGATTAGTCCTGCATGACCAACACCGGATGCTGATACAGAAGCAGTAATACATGAAGCTTTTGGCTTCTATTGTACCAGCACCATGTCACAAACACTTAACAATGAGATTCATTAAGTGGCAGTAAAAAAAAGATATCATGATACATCAAAAACATCAAAATGGTTCGGTTAGATAAAAGTGTATTAGAACTTAAAATCAAGAGTACAACAGTTTGATCATGCAGTGGGAATGCCCATCTGGGTGGAGTTTCCATGTTCTCCCCGTGTCCGCGTGGGTTTCCTCCGGGTTCTCTGGTTTCCTCCCACAGTCCAAAAACATGGATCAAGTCAATTGAGTTTTCCAAATTGCCCCATATAGAGTGTGTTTGTGTGAGTGAGTGTGTGCCCAGCGATAGGTTGGCGCCCTGTCCTGGGTGTATCTGCCCGGCGCCAAGACGTTCTCCCCTGGATGGGCATGGGGAACCCCACCACGACCCTAATAGAGGATAAAGCGAAAGATAATGAATGAACTAAACACCTTTCAACACCAGAACACTGAACCAGTACAGGCTCTGGGGTTACGGCTAAGACCCAGCATTGCCTAAAACTCCCTAAACAAAGGGAGAACTAGTAAGCAAAGCCCTTAAATATATGCAAGTTCTCAATGATGGCATCTGCAATACGCTGTCAATGTAAACGCAAGTAACTCGGGTAACTGATGAAATACAGGGGAACGTGGAGGCAATTTGTTAATGGATCTTGATTTGATTACTGTGGAATATTCACTTGCTAATACAGGCATTTTTGCCCTTTCTGTTACCATCGCAGTTCTTTTGAACACAGTATTTTATACTGAATTAATGCAGATGGCATTACCAGCTTTGAGGGTTAAGCGGTGGTCAGCGGTGGAGCCCACTAGTGGACTTTCCTCCACAACAAGCTCTAGAACTTGTTGAAACCAGAACAGACAAGATGGAATAACAACACACAATAAAGTTTATAGTCTAAATCTATGAAAAGGCTTTACGCACTGTTATTAAAACGCAGTCAAATTTAATTATAGGTATAATTATTAGTTGGGTTGTTTCTAAACCTTTGTTTGTCTCAGAAACACTCAGGAGTTTGCAGTAAGAAGCAGCTTCATCTTAACGATTTCAATAAAACAGCAATGCAGCAGTGTGTTTATAGGCACCTTGTAATTTCACTTCAATGTAATACACTGATATACATGTCATTTTGTCTGTGGCCAGTACTTCTAAAGGTTGGGAGTAAAATAATGCACAAGGCGTGGCCATGTAAATGTTTGTTTCTTTATGTCTAGACTGGCGTGTCTACTGCAACGCCTTGTTTATCCATCCCATCCATTATCTTCCACTTTATCCTCTATTAGGGTCGCGGGGGGGTTCCCCATGCCCATCCAGGAGAGAACTTCTCGGGCACTGGGCAGATACACCCAGGACTGGACACCAATCTATCACTGGGCACACACTCACTCACACAAACACATTCTATATGGGGCAATTTGGAGAACTCAATTGACTTCATCCATGTTTTTGGACTGTGGGAGCAAACCGGAGAATCCGAAGAAAACCCATTTGGACACGGGGAGAACGTGGAAACTCCACCTAGATTGGGATTCGAATCGGGAATCCCTAGAGCTGAGAGGAGAACGTGCCAACCACTAAGCCCCCGTGCCACCTGCCTTGTTTATAGACGTACCTAAAACCATAGATCGATCACAGCTTGTTGAGAATGCCACAGAAGGGTGCATATAACACATGCCCAACTGTCCTGGGTGTATCTGCCCAGTGCCCGAAACATTCCCCCCTGGGCATGGGGAACCCCCCCGCGACTCTAACTACAGTCCCATCAGGATCCCCACAGGAGTAATGCACCACTTTGCCCGAACGTGATGCCAACCAAATAATTTTATCTTTACATTTAAATATATTGGTTTTTAAAACATATGTCTGGAAGATCCTTAGCTAAATGTGTGAGCGCTCCAGTGTTTAGTGAGAGTGTGATTTAGACCACTCGCCAGCCTTTTGTTTGCTGTAGTGGTTGTTACTCTAAAATAAATGTTGATTCAGCTGGTTTGGCTCTGTTTTGTGTCCGGCTACCAACGGGAGTTCGTACGGATTAATAACAAAGGTGGATCACATGATAAATCCACGTGAAAGTCTCTGATCTTTAGTGTTACCATTCTCCCAGATTGTTCTTTACGCAGATGACATGGTTGTGTGCTTGATGTCATGCAGCTGCAAGAGAAGCGGGTGTAACAGACCAAACCACCAGGGGGCGTGTACTCCATTTTTACCATGTAGTGGTAAGATGGCCAAAAACAACATGTTTACAGCAAGTGCACTCGAAGGTTGGGATTGTAGCTTCGGGCGGATGCCTTGTTGTCGGGGCGTGTCCCATTATCTGAGTCTAAAGAGATTTATTTCAGGTCTGCACTGTGTGGTTGAGGGTGTATTCAGCTGAGCAGGCTTTTGTAGTACTGCTGCCGTACACCAGATTAGCACAGGCCTCTCCCATTCTCTCCTGCAATAATGGTGTTTGGAAAAGCAAGCAGGCAGGAAAGGCAGACGCAGTGAGGAATAATAGATGGATATCCCTTTACTGGGTTCCCTCCTTTCCCCTTTGGACCCAACAAGGGCGGGAGAGAAAAGAGAAACCGGGGCTTTGTGAACTTTATCACATAACACTCTCACCTGCAAATTCGGATGATGTAATGCTTTATAAAAAAAATAAAAATAAAAACAAGTTGCAAGATTTCGGGAGGCACGGTGGCTTAGTGGTTGGCATATTCTCCTCTCTGCGCTAGGGATTCCCGGTTCGAATGCCCATCTGGGTGGAGTTTCCATGTTCTCCCCGTGTCAGCGTGGGCTTCCTCTGAGTTCTCCGGTTTTCTCCCACAGTCCAAAAACAGGGATCAAGTCAATTGAGTTCTCCAAATTGCCCCATATAGAGTGTGTATGTCTGTGTGGGTGAGTGTGTGCCCAGCGATGGATTGGCGCCCTGTCCTGCATCTATCTGCCCAGCGCCCGAAACGTTCTCCCCTGGATGGGCATGTGGTTATAGAATATATCCTAATATAGGATAAAGTGGAAGATAATGAATGAATGAATGTTGCAAGATTTCACTTCTATTGCAGTAATAAAGTTTAAAAACTGTACTTTTTGACCCTCTATATGGAGCAATTTCTATATGGGATAATTCAAATGACTTGATCTATGTTCATTTACTTTTGTGCATTTACTTCAGTCCTAGTCTGTAACCTCCTGATTATGCAACGGGAAACATCCATTCATTATCTTCTGCTTTATCTTATATTAGGGTCGTGGGGGGGTTTCCCATGCCCATCCAGAAGAGAATGTTTCGGGTGCTGGGCAGGGCACCAATCTATTACTGGGCACACACTCACTCACAGACACACTCTATATGGGGCAATTGGAAGAACTCAATTGACTTGATCCATGTTTTTGGACTGTGGAAGGAAACCGGAGAACCCGGAGGAAACCCACACGGACACGGGGAGAACATGGAAACTCCACCCAGATGGGGGTTCAAACCGGAAATCCCTAGCGCTGAGAGGAGAACATGCCTGCAATGGGAAACACTCCTTTAAATTTGTTACAATCGTTTTGTGAATGTCGCTGTAATGTTGCAAAGATTCCCCAAATGTTGTCCAACATTCCAAAAAATTATATTTAAATGTTGGTTCAAAGTCAGGGCTGCACGGTGGCTTAGTGGTTGGCATGTTCTCCTCTCAGCGCTAGGGATTCCCAGTTCGAATCCCCATCTGGGTGGAGTTTCCATGTTCTCCCCGTGTACGCCTGGGTTTCTTCCGGGTTCTCCGGTTTCCTCCCACAGTCCAAAAACATGGATCAAGTCAATTGATTTCTCCAAATTGCCCCATATAGAGCGTGTCTGTGTGAGTGAGTGTGTGCCCAGCGATGGATTGGTGCCCTGTCCTGGGTGTATCTGCCCAGCGCCCGAAACGTTCTCCCCTGGATGGGCATGGGGAACCCCCCGTGACCCTAATATAGGATAAAGCGGAAGATAATGGATGGATGGATGGGTTCAAAGTCATGACTCCTTTTTGCAGTAACATTACGGAATGTGTAACCCATGATGGTTTTTGGGTTTGTGTTCGTAGGTGCTACCAGGGACATCGGCTCGGCTCTGACCCGAATGTGCATGCGCCATCGCAGCATCGAGGCCAAACTTCGACACTTCACCAAGTGAGTCATCCAACCGAAGCTTTACTGCTTTCATCCATAATACCCCCCCCCCCCCAAATAAGAACCAGAGAAACATCAATGGCCATGCCAGCTATTGATTTTCCACTGTCTGGATGACCTTACACTGACATCGATCAGTTCACTGCTTAAAGGGTCTGATGGGTTATTTTAGTAAGTTTACTCTCGCATTAGGGGATGAGGCTGCAATAAATCCTGCCATTACTTTCATATTCACGTTGTTTATTGATGCCCCGCTCTGCTTTTCTTCCCCATTCAGTGCTCTTATGGAGAAGCTGGTCACGCCGCTCCAGGACAAGATTGAGGAGTGGAAAAAGACTGCCGCCCTGCTGGATAAAGATCATGCCAAAGGTATAAAT
>JAFMOD010000063.1:641565-674601 GCA_019802435.1 Corydoras maculifer
GATGGGTTATTTTAGTAAGTTTACTCTCGCATTAGGGGATGAGGCTGCAATAAATCCTGCCATTACTTTCATATTCACGTTGTTTATTGATGCCCCGCTCTGCTTTTCTTCCCCATTCAGTGCTCTTATGGAGAAGCTGGTCACGCCGCTCCAGGACAAGATTGAGGAGTGGAAAAAGACTGCCGCCCTGCTGGATAAAGATCATGCCAAAGGTATAAATCGCCAGCAGTTGGGTGTTTTTTTAAATTTGTATACAGTAACAAACTGACAGGGCTTTTTTTTTCCTGCAGAGTACAAACGGTCTCGGCAAGAGATCAAGAAGAAGTCATCCGACACTCTGAAGCTGCAGAAAAAGGCCAGGAAAGGTCCGTCCCGCTTCCTTCTTTCCCTCGGTTATCACAGATCAGTGCTCAGGTTATGCGTCCGAGCTCCGAGCCGCTTTGCTGCCTGGATAAATCAGGTTAAAGTCAGATTAAGAGGACAAGAGTGCTGTGGGTTTGCTCATATAGCGCCATCTGGTGGAGACTATACCTCAGAGCTTTAATGTCAGGCTTGTTAGATTTACATTTACATTTACATTCAGGTTATTTATTGGACGCTTTTATCCAACACGACTAACAAGGTGAGCACAGGGTTAATCACAACATCCCTGGAGCAATGAGGGTTAAGGGTCTTGCTCAAGGACCCACATTGGTAACTTCAGTGGACCTGGGATTTGAAACCCCAACCTTGATAGCCCAACGCCCAAACCACTGAGCTACCATGCCCTAGTACCGATTGATTACTGCATGTACTGTAGCAGAAACCCCCGGAAAATAGTGGGCCGAAATGATGGATAAAAACAAATGCAAATATTTTGCAAAAAAAGAAAATGGTGTAACTGTGTAACTGTGGGACAGTAAAGTATTTTTATTTTAGTTTCCTGCTCTTGCTGAAGCTAATGCTCTTTATCTCCTCTTACCTCCTCTTTCTCTCTCTTGCTGTTGCACTTGCTTGTTTGACCTGTGCACCCTATAAACTGTAGAACTCCCAGGTATGTATTTGAACCCCAGACTTCACCGTACTCTTTTATTAACAGCATCATTTCCATGTTTTTATCTTCAACTCATATCTGATGTCATACTTTCATACTTTTATGTCATACTTTTAAAACTCTCTTCGCTTTGTGTTCAAATCAGTGGCATTTTGTAATGGAGAATAGACTCCTTCATTGATTCATTCATTCTTTATCTTCCGCTTTATCCTCTATTAGGGTTCGGGGGGTTCCCCATGTATTAAAAAAAAATATATATATATAAATATATATATATATATATATATATATATATATATATATATATATATATATATATATTATGGCTTAGTGGTTAGCACGTTTGCCTCTCAGCACTAGGGATTCCCGGTTCGAATCCCCATCTGGGTGGAGTTTCCATGTTCTCCCCGTGTCCACGTGGGTTTCCTTCGGGTTCTCAGGTTTCCTCCCACAGTCCAAAAACATGGATCAAGTCAATTAAATTCTCCAAATTGCCCCATATAGAGTGTGTTTGTGTGAGTGAGTGTGTGCCCAGCGATCGATTGGCATCTGTCCTGGGTGTATCTGCCCAGCACCTGAAGCGTTCTCCCCTGGATGGCCATGGGGAACCCCCCCCGCAACCCTAATATAGGAAAAAATGGAAGATAATGGATGGATGGATAATAAAAAGCCAGCAGTGATTTAAAAAACAATAATTACATAGAGAACAATAAGCTGTTAAAATCATCATCTGTTTTTTACAAATGTTTTACAAATCACCTTGATCTAGAGACGTATTTTAATAACTAATCAAATGCACTATGTTTGTAAATTGCAATGGGTGGGAATTAGGTAAAAGAAACCAAAGTGGTTTAATTGTTAGAACATTTATCTCATTCAGACAATTTTCTTTTCATTTCATCCAGCCAGCGCCGCTTTGCCGTCACATACTCTGTTCTATACACACAGACTGATGCACTAATCTTATTTTACACACAGGTCGAGGAGGGCTTCAGCCTCAACTAGACAGCGCGATGCAGGATGTGAGTGACATGTATCTTCTCATGGAGGAGACGGAGAAGCAGGCTGTGCGTCGAGCCCTCCTCGAAGAGAGGGGGCGCTACTGTACTTTTATCAGCTTTCTTCAGCCTGTTGTGGTGAGTGGCTGGATGGAAAGGATGTTGATGGTTTTAAGACAGTGTAGATCTGATGTTCGTTTCTGTCTCAGAACGGGGAGATTGTGATGCTGAGTGAGGTAACGCATCTTCAGGCCATTATCGATGACCTCACAGTGCTGACCACTGACCCACATAAGCTGCCAGAAGCCAGTGAACAGGTGACGAAGCCAAGCATAACACAAACACAGCATCGCAGTGAGACTGAAAGACATCCAGCAATGTCTACCCCAGTGTCCATCCATCCATCCATCCATTATCTTCCGATTGTCCGGGGTTCAGGTCGATGGGGCAGCAACCGAAGTAGGGAGACCCAGATGTCCCTCCCCCCAGCCACCTCCACCAGCTCGACTGGGGGAACCCCGAGGCGTTCCCAGACCAGCTGAGAGATATAATCCCTTCAGCGTGTCCTGGGTCTTCCCCGGGGTCTCCTCCCAGCTGGACTTGCTGCATCTTTACCAGATGCCCAAACCACCTCAACTGGCTCCTTTCGATGCGGAGGAGTAGCGGCTCCACCCAAGTCTCTCCCTGATGTCCGAGCTTCTCACCCTATCTCTAAGGGAGAGCCCAGCCACCCTGCGGAGAAAACCCATTTCGGCCGCTTGTATTCGCGATCTTGTTCTTTGGGTCATTACCCAAAGCTCATGACCATAGGTGAGGGTCAGAACAAAGATTGACTGGTAAATCGAGAGCCTTGCCTTATGGCTCAGCTCCTTCTTTACCACAACGGACCGATATAGGGTCCGCATCACCGCTGACCCCGCGCTGATCCGTCTGTCAATCTCACGATCCATCTTCCCATCACTTGTGAACAAGACCCCGAGATACTGAAACTTCTCCACTTGAGGCGAGATCTGATCCCTGACCCAGAGAGGACTCTCTACCCTTTTCCGACTGAGAACCATGGCCTCAGATTTGGAGGTGCTGATTTTCTTTGCGATGCTGAGTGTCTACCCCAGTGTGTCAAAGATAAATGAATCTTTATCTAGGTATTAAATAGGGATTGAATGTTCCATGTATATACCATTTTAAATGATGTAAATTCCCAAAAATGTTTATCATGGGGAGAAATACAGGGCAGACACACACATTTCCATTTGGTAATTCTACCCAAACATACCATTTGAAGTCCATATCAAAAGTACCTTTAGGAGAGAACATTAACCGGTGCTCCACATCCATTACAAACTGTAGGGTCTGAATGATTTTATATACAAACATCTTGTGTTTACAACTTTTGTAACTTTTGGTTCTAGGTGATTGTGGATCTGAAAGGTTCTGAATTTAATTGGTCCTACCAGACCCCTCCCTCCTCCCCGAGCAGTACTGGTTCCAGGAAGAGCAGCATGTGCAGGTACTGACCTGATCTCTAATCATTTACATAAACATAAAGTCAACGTGGGGTATTTGTTTTGTAAAAGTTTTAAAAATGTGTAAAATATTTTTAAACATACAAATAAATTCATTTTAGATTATTCATTGTTTGAACTTTGGGGGTGGCCCTTGTTATTTTACTTTAATTTTTACAAAGCTCTGACCTCATGTATAACTACTGGTTAAAATGTTGACATTTCATTCTATTTGCACGTCTTTAGTGGACTGAAAGCTGCTATACATAGAAATGGAAGTAACGGGATCTGTATTATGCCCATATTATGTATATATCATGTATATAGTATGCTCATATCATATCAAGTTCACATTATGTATCTACATGTAAATACTTCACCGTTTCATGCACCAGTCACTGTTACTACTGCACTTTATGTAAATAATGTGTATATATATATATATATATATATATATATTGCACTTCTGGTTAGATGCTAACTACATTTCATTGGCCCTGTACTTGTTCTCTGCACAATGACAATAAAGTTGAATCTAATCTAACCTGTGATCTTGACACACATGATGTTCCTATGTTTTAGTTTGGTGCATCTACCACAAGGGGGCGCACACCGTCTGAACAGCGTCTCCTCTCACGACTCCGGATTCATCTCTCATGATGCCAACATGCACTCCAAACCGCCCTCGCCCATGCCATCAGACATAACCAGCCAGGTGACCAGTCTGAAATATTATTACTGTATTTGTAATTAATAAAGACATGAGGAGTTCCTCAAAAAGAACATTTAAATAGTTATTTATAAAAATAAGTTTACACAGGGTTAATGAAGCTAATTATCTATCGCTGGGCACACACTCACTCACACACACACACTCTATATGGGGCAATTTGAAGAACTCAATTGACTTGATCCATGTTTTTGGACTGTGAGAGGAAAACGGAGAACCCGGAGGAAACCCACGCGGACACAGGAAGAACATGGAAACTCCACCCAGATGGGGATTCGAACCGGGAATCCCTAGTGCTGAGAGGAGAACATGCTGACCACTAAGCCACCGTGTCGCCTAAGCCATCATTTACGCTTCCCATAAATATTTTATGTTTTATTGTAGGATGGGGTGTTTTTTTCAGGAATTTTTTCATTTCTCATCTCTGTTTTTTTTCATAAATACATTATTGTATATTTACATCTATCCGCATCCAGAATTCACTCATTTTCACTACTCCTGATCTCCTATTATATTATAGGGTGAAAGTTGGAAACACACCAGTCGTTTGCAGGACACATAGACACATTTACACAAACTTTTACACATAGAGGAAATGTATTATCTCCTGTTATCAATTACGCTTCCTATGTTTTATTCTGGGATGGGGTGTTTTTTTTTCAGGAAATCTTGTCTTGCATTATCCTTGTATTATTATTATTATGATTATTATGATGTGTATTGTGATTAACATGATCAAGTGTGGGTCAGTTCTGGGTTGCAATGACGCTAAAGGCTTTTATAAAAAATTAAAAGCAGCATACAGCATTCTCTTCATTCTTTATCACTTTTTCACCTTGTGTTGACAGAAGTCTTCAAGCTCTGCGTCCTCAGAAGCCTCAGAGACGTGCCCGTCTGTGAGCGAGTGTGGTTCCCCCACAGCAGTGAGTATCAGTATCATTAAACCAACATTACCGGCTGTCTAAACTTTTAACAAAATACCAGAGCTGCAATTTCCACCTGTTTTTATTCTGTTGTCATTTGCACTTTGCCTTTAGTTACTTACAGTTTGTTGGTCTGGTTTAACCCTTTAGTGTTTTTTATGATTTGTCTCATTTATTTATTGTACATAGCAGACAAGTTACTTATGTTGAGTAATTAATTATTTAAAAAATAAAAACTTTTTTCAGCAGACAGTGGAGCAACAGGACATGATGCAGTCCGAGCAAGTCTGCAGTCTGAGACTTTAGCCAAAAGCTTTTACCAAAGTCAATTTAAAAGACTGACATTATCCATCCATTATCTCCCACTTTATCCTCTACTAGGGTCACGGGGGGGGCGCTGGGCAGATACACCCAGGACAGGACACCAATCTATCACTGGGCACACACTCACTCACACAAACACACTCTATATGGGGCAATTTGTAGAATTCAATTGACTTGATCCATGTTTTTGGACTGTGAGAGGAAACCGGAAAACCCGGAGGAAACCCACGCGGACATGGGGAGAACATGGAAACTCCACCCAGATGGGGATTCGAACTGGGAATCCCTAGCGCTGAGAGGAGAACATGCTAAACACTAAGCCACCGTGCGGCCCTAGACTGACATTAAAACATATATTTATTTTGTACAGTAGTTAGTTGGGTGGCACAGTGGCTTAGTAATTAGCATGTTCTCCTCTCAGCTCTAGGGATTCCCGGTTCGAATCCCCATCTGGGTGGAGTTTCCATGTTCTCCCCGTTTCCGCGTGGGTTTTCTCCGGGTTCGCCGGTTTTCTCCCACAGTCCAAAAACATGGATCAAGTCAATTGAGTTCTCCAAATTGCCCCATATAGAGTGTGTCTGTGTGAGTGAGTAAGTGCACAGTGATAGATTGGCACCCTGTCCTGGGTGTATCTGCCCAGCGCCCAAAACGTTCTCCCCTGGATGGGCATGGGGAACCCCCCGCGACTCTAAAATAGGATAAAGCGGAAGATAATGGATGGATGGATGGAGTAGTTAGTTAAGTTTAGTTAAGGTTTAGATAACCACTTATCCACCAGATGATGAGCAAACCAACAATGTCAAGATAAGCAATGTAATGTTACAATAAGCGTTGTGTTACTTGGAGTGACACATTACTGCCAGAGAGGGCGCACAAACTATAGTTATTATTAAATGATGTACAGATAACTACATTCCTGTTAAACATGGAGGTGGCTTGTTTTCTGGCCCGTGTATGTATCCTGCCTTTCATTGACATTCTGACCATCTATCATTCCGTCTCCACAGTTCGGCTCATCCTTCGCCACCTTTCATCCTGCTCACACTTACAATGGCTCCATCAGGCCTCTGCCTTTCATATCCTATAATTATTCCCCTGGATCAAACTCCCCCTCACCCACATCCAAAGTTCAGCACTGGAAGGTTTGTTTTCAGTTCGACCACTTGGTTTCTCTTCTGTTTCAGTTCTTGCTTTTCTTTTACACTAATCAGACTAGTTATGCAATTCTTTTCTTTTATAATGATTTATTTAAAGCTTCATCATTCCTTTGCTTAATACATATTATTTCAGTTTATTTATTTTTTTCTTATATGGCCAAAACTCTTAGTAAGGGTTTGATTTAAGGGGACGGATCATCGTTATGTTTATCGTAATGCAAGACATTTTGATTTATATGCTTCCATTAGCTTCCTTTAACATTTAAAAAATTGCAGTTTGGGAAACAGCCTGCAGGAGGCAGCATGGCTGCAATCTCTAAGCAAGGCAGACGTCATGAATGTGCCGTGTGATAAATTTTAGTGATTCCATTCTACACACCTCCATAAATAATATGGAAAATAAAGTTATTAGGATATAAACTTTTTTATGGTTTCGAAACATGTCAGTCATATGTTTTAACTCTACTGTGTGTGTGTGTGTGTGGTGTGTCAGTGTGAGTATGTGGTGTATACATCTGAATGATGTGTTAAAAGTTGAAGTCACAGGTCAGTAGCACTGTTGTCTATTTTAGCAGCAGGACTGGACTAAAGCTACTCGTTACGAGCAGCAGGGGGCAGCGATGCAGTATAGAGGTGACACTGTGGAGTCCCCTATCGGTGCCAGAGGCTCCTTGCAGCATGAAGACCCTTACAGGACACGAATGGGCCCTGCAAACATCGGAGCCAAGGTGCGTAAGACAAAACAAACAAGACACAATTTAATACAAAATACAGGGAAAGGACTGAAGACAGGACTGAGATGTGATATTAATGAAATGAACTTACTGGTTAAATAACATTCATTCATCCACTATCTCTTGCTTTATCCTCTATTAGGGTCGTGGGGGGGGTTCCCCATGCCCATCCAGGGGAGAACGTTTCGGGCGCTGGGCAGATACACCCAGGACAGGGTGACAATCCATCACTGGACACACACTCACTCACACAGACACACTCTATATGGGGCAATTTGGAGAACTTAATTGACTTGATCCATGTTTTTTGGACTGTGGGAGGAAACCAGAGAACCTGGAGGAAACCCACGTGGACATGGGGAGAACATGAAAACTCCACCCAGATGGGGATTCGAACCGGGAATCCCTAACGCTGAGAGGAGAACATGCTAACCTCTAAGCCACCGTGCCGCCCTCATAAATAATTTAATTGAAAGCAAAATCTTTATTAAACTGGTCTTCCATCATGTGATCTAATCTGGCTTTAAAAGTGAACATTGATCACTGAGGAAAAGGATTCTGGTTTCTCTAACAATAAAAGACTGCCATCTAGTGGCCAAATTACAGAACACTGTTTATAAAAAACAAGGAAATTTTATAACTATGATTACACAAGATAAGATGCAGTAGGTTAATGGATGGTAGTAGATACAATGTTATGAGTGTTATATATTTATAAGTTATAATACCAGCTTATTACTGTGCACTTGACTCACATATGGGTTATTATAAGATCTTTACATATTTCAAATTTATGGTCATGTGTACGTCCTCTATGAGAAGCAAGGAAAGCCAACAATGTCTGCAGCCAGTGAGCTGGCCATGGTTCTAACACGAGGTCTGAGTCTGGAGCAGCAGAAGAGCAGCTGTGATTCGCTGCAGTACTCCAGTGGATACAGCACGCAGAATACCACTCCATCCTGCTCTGAAGATACCATCCCCACACACGGTACATGCTTATATATATAGCAACATCATGTATATTATAAAATCATATATAATATAACATTATAGTATAACATCATGTCAAAAATCTAATGACTGCACTGTTTCTGATTTAACACTTTTTAATGGACACTTGATTATATAAATAACCTGGACCTCAGTGTCCAACGCTGTTATTGCTGCTGGCCACTTTAAACCAAAAAACCTGGGTGATTTTTTACCATTATATCTTCAGCTTGGTTTTTGGGGGTTTAGATTTAGAACAGTGTAAAGCTGCTTTGAGACAATATACTATTGCATAAAACTCTATATACATAAATCAACTTTAAATCGTCAGCAGCCAGTTTATTAGACACACAGCCTTGTGTCTACACTCATCTATTTAGTTATTTTTTTACTGAAATGAACTTACTGGTTAAATTACATTCATCCATCCATTATCTTCCACTTTATCCTATATTAGGGTTGCAGGGGGGGGTTCCCCATGCCCATCCAGGGGAGAACGTTTCGAGCGCTGGGCAGATACACCCAGGACAGGGCACCAATCCATCACTGGACACACACTCACTCACACAGACACACTCTATATGGGGCAATTTGGAGAACTCAATTGACTTGATCCATGTTTTTGGACTGTGGAAGGAAACCGGAGAACCCGGAGGAAACCCACACGGACACAGGGAGAATATGGAAACTCCACCCAGATTGGGATTCGAACCGGGAATCCCTAGCGCTGAGAGGAGAACGTGCTAACCACTAAGCCATAGTGCCGCCGGTTAAATAACAGAATATAAAATAATAAATGTGTCATGTGATGTCATTGCCTTGCAAAATGTTTAAAATAATACATTTATAATTATTCAGAATTACAGCAAACAGCCTTTTTAAAACATTGTTATTGAACGTAAATGTAACTATAGAATAGTAAAAGCACAAACTTTAAATAAATTCCTTAAAAAGAGTCGTAGTCACCATCACTGTACAACTATGACCACAAGGGAGAGAGATTTTTTGTACTTTATGTAAATATCAGAAAACTTGATTGTTATTTGATTCCATAACGCAGTCTTAACATAAAGAAAGTAATCTGTGGACAAAGAATTAAGTTCCACAACTTAAGTACAGAACAATAATGACTCTCACTAACAGCCTGTAGTTCTCTGTGCAGGTTCAGATTACGATTGTTACTCCATGAACGGCGATGCTGACTGTGACGCTCAGTCAGATTTTGACAGATCCTGCACCGTCCCACGCAACAGCAATTTGGCCCAAAACTACCGTCGCATGATCCAGACCAAGAGACCCGCGAGCACTGCTGGACTCCCTGGAGGGACCGGCATACCCGGCTCCAATGGCAAACTGGGAGGAACCATCATTTCCTCCGGTACAGCCACTATACGTCGGACTCCATCCTCCAAAGCCGGCGTGAGACGCACACCGTCCAACGTGGGCCCGATTCCCATCCGTCCTCCGATTGTCCCAGTGAAGACACCCACTGTGCCAGATTCCCCCGGTTTCCCCAGCCCTCCATCAGACCACAATGACAGTGAGGAGAGTCTGTACAATGAGGACGCCTTGGAGAACCTCGAGTACAAAGCCTCACCCAAACGCATGAGCCTGCCAAGTCCAGCGGCATGGGGAACCAACACCGGCCTCAGCGTTTACACCCAGCAATCTGGTGCCATGGCTCTTGATACGGAGGAGGACCAGTTACTGGCCGCCAACCGCCACAGTCTGGTGGAGAAGATTGGTGAGCTGGTGGCCAGTGCCCATGCCCTTGGAGACGGCCACTTCCCGTTCCCGACAGACTCCCAGGCCGGTCAGCGGGAACCTGCCACTGACAAGGAGGGAGGGGACATTCTGAAGTCCATCCGCAGAGGGGTGCGTCTCAGGAAAGCCGTATGCAATGACAGGTCTGCACCCAGGATCCTGCGATAGCGCCTCCTACGGCCAGTCTTTTTGTTATTTGTCCAGCACAAGAACGTTATAACCGGGAGAGCAGTAGCTGTCCGGGCAGGACATGTACAGAATATGAATGACATGAGGGTTCTACCTTCAAAAAAAATTTTTTTTATCTAAATCAATGAGAAGATTAACGTGTTTTTAAACATTCTAGTTGTCCGGTGATTCTTACTTGGAGTTTCGAATTGTAATCACTCTGTTAAGCCAATGTGACTCCGCTGTTGTCCGCAACTTCCCTGTTGGTAAAATGGCATTGTATAAAAAAAAACCCCAGTGTTTTAGTTATTGATCATAAAGCTGTTGTGTTGAACTCAAATGGCACCACTGTAGATGTCTCCATATTCAGAGGGACCATGCGAAGTACTGTATATACTGCAAACTGCCAAATAAACCAATCCAAGTGTACCACATGTTCTAAAAGAACTCCATTCCTTCAGAGGAAACGATATGGGTTTGAATGGCTTTAAAAAATAGCATGACAGTTTCCACCTAAAACTCTACTTTGACAAACTTCTGATGAAAATTTTATAGAATTTAAATTTAATATGCGGGTGGCACCATGGTTGGCACGTTCGCCTCTCAGCTAGGGATTCCCAGTTTGAATCTCCATCGGGGTGGTGTTTCCATGTTCTCCCCATGTCCGCGTGGGTTTCCTCCGGGTTCACCGGTTTCCTCCCACAGTCCAAAAACCCCATATAGTGTGTATGTCTGTGTGGGTAAGTGTGTGCCCAGCGATAGATTGGGTGTATCTGCCCAGCGCCCGAAACGTTCTCCCCTGGATGGGCATGATGGAACCCTAATAGAGGATAAAAACGGAAGATAATGAATGAATGAAAAAATTTAATAGGCGGGCGGCACAATGGCTTAGTGTTTAGCATGTTCTCCTCACAGCGCTAGGGATTCCCATTTAGAATCGCCATCTGGGTGGAGTTTCCATGTTCTCCCCGTGTCCGTGTGGGTTTCCTCCGGGTTCTCCGGTTTCCTCTCACAGTCCAAAAACATAGATCAAGTCAATTGATTTCTCCAAATTGCCCCATGTGTGAGTGTGTGCTCAGCGATGGATTGTTGTCCTGTCCTTGGTGTATCTGCCCAGCGCCCGAAATGTTCTCCCATGGATGGACATGGGGAACCCCCCCCCCCCGCGACCCTAGTAGAGGATAAAGGATGAAGTTTAATAGGCATCGCAGGCATTGGGAGAACATGGAGACTCCACACAGAATGTTTCTTTATTTTTGTCCAAGGCCTTTATTTTACAGTAAAAAGGTGTTTATTTCTTCAGGATTTAGAGCATTAATGATTTGATGAAGGGTAAATCCTACTCATCTGCCCTCAAGGGAGCCACGGGGTTGAACAGAGGACGCTCTCGCCTCAGGTTTAATGTCCCACAGCTCTTCTCGAAGTCCTTCTTTGTGCCCGTGAGCATTTCCAACCTGCCATTCGTAATTTCATAACCGTAAGAACGAAGCTTCTGAATGCGATACTGAATGATCTGGGTGGTCAGTTCCAGCACAGTGGGGGTCTGTATGATCTGCTGAACAGTGACCCCAGAACGTAACAGACAATAAAACCGATCTTCTAGAATTGGCACTGAGTAATAAAGCAGTGCAGGGCATTTTAGAACAGTCTTCCGAAGATCTGATTCATTGCACTGCAGCACCTCCTGGGAGAACTTTAATGAGAGGGCCATAGATTCTGGATGAACCTCCATGACGAAGCCTTTAAGGCTGGACATTAGCTGGAGGAGCTCAGAACGAGTAAAGCCCTGCTGCTGTAGAAATGTCACATTCTTCTCCATGGCTTTTGGAGACTTATGAAGGACATAAGGGTTCTGACTGAGCAGCTTCTGCAACCAGACCTTTGTACTGATCTCACTGCCACCCAGCTCCAAATAGGTCTGCTGCAGAGTCTGCACCATCTCTTGATTCTGCTTCAGGGGTCTGCTGAAGCTCTGCGGTGCACTAGCCATGAGTTTGGCCACGACACGCTTATGAAGGCCCAGGTCCTGGAAGAAGACTACATTAGCCCTCTGGTGGTCAATATGACCGTGTGAGGTGAAAAAGGAAGCCGGGAATTTTTCAATAATCCCCATGAGGTCTTTGGGAGTGGAGCAGACAGACATCCATAGTGCCTTCTGCATCTTCATCTGTTCTGGAGTGCAGATGATGGCTTCAGGGTGGATCTCCAGGACTCGCGTGATGACAGACATACTGGCACCCAGGTCCTTCAACATGGCCACGATTTCCGTCACATAAACAGGATGCCGGTGAAGCACCCAACCCTTGAGCTTCCGCACTTTGGAGACGTCGACTGAGAGGTTGTGAAGTGCCTCCACGGTGGATGCATTTTCTGCTTGACTGAAGGAGAAGAAGCGTGGGACACCGGTGAGCTGTTGAGCCCGTCGGCGGTAGGAACACAGGGACAATGTGAGAAAACGGAGCATGTCTGCACATGTCCCAGATGTGGGGCTGACACCTGGGTGCAGAGCAAACATTTATTCAGGACTACAAAAACATCCCAACTGTAAAAATCCAATTTAAACATGTCTAGAAGAATCAAATAGAGAAAATTACCAGCTTTCTGGGTTTAATTGTATGTTACAGATTGTATTCATTCATTCATTCATTATCTTCCGCTTCATCCTCTATTAGGGTCGCGGGGGGGTTCCCCATGCCCATCCAGGGGAGAACCTTTTGGGCGCTGGGCAGATAGACCCAGGACAGGGCGCCAATCCATCGCTGGGCACACACTCACTCACACAGACACGCTCTATATGGGGCAATTTTGCACAACTCAATTGACTTGATCCATGTTTTTGGACTGTGGGAGGAAACCGGAGAACCCAGAGGAAACCCACGCAGACACGGGGAGAACATGGAAACTCCACCCAGATAGGGATTCGAACCGGGAATCCCTAACGCTGAGAGGCGAACGTGCTAACCACTAAGCCACCGTGTCGCCCCCAAGGTGAATTGATATCTCCAAATTGCCCGATATTGTGCGTGTGTGTGTGTGTGTGTGTGTGTGTGTGCCCTGTCCTGGGTGTATCTGCCCAGCGCTCGAGATGTTCTCCCCTGGATGGACATGGACATGGTAATCCATCCATCCATTATCCCCCAAGATAATGGATGGATGGATGAGACACGGAACCATTAGAACTGACGGTGAGTAAAGCCGCTTATATTCGGTGGACACAAGGTGGCGCCACTTTCTGATAGTAAAGTGAAAACAGTAGATGGAAAACGGTATTGGGACACAGCTCCTTATCATTATTAATAAATCCAGGTGTTTTATTCACAGATGTATAAAATGAAACGCTCAGACATGTGCAGTATGTTTTCAACCTCATACTCTAACAGTTTAGGGAAGAACCGTTCTGTTCAACATGCTCGAGTCTCACTGCACGAGTCCAAGTTTAAATCCAAGTTGTTTGGTGGATTATGGAACTACAAAGTGCATCTTAAAAGTAGCTGGAGCTGATAAAATAGACAATAAAATGGACAGTAAATACAGAATGGAGGAGCAGGAGGAGAAGAACACCTAAAGGAATGGCCGGTGAGTGTTACATTAGCATCGTTTGCTTTAAAAACGACATGGTTCGTTTTTATAAGTAAATCTTTCTATACGACTTTACTCTAATTACAACATAAACGCAATAAGCTGTAACTTTGAATAACTATAAATACCGACGCCATCGTTATCGTTGTACAGAGACACACACTGTACCTGGTGAAGGGCAAAACGCGGGCCGTATCTCAAATTGCGTATGGATCCCTTGTGTAGGCCCCTCAGTAGGGGGTATTGCTGGTCTGTAGTAAGCAATAAACATGCGCACTCGAGAGTGATTTGAGACAAAGTTTACATAAAAACACAGTTCTTCTGAGTTTGTGGCCGCTATGAAATTACGGCGCACGTCTGCCCCGTCTGGATAGAAGGTGAATGACATTTAACTAATCTGGCCTTTAGGAATTTATTTGGTAGCGTTTTAGAAAGAGTGACTGCTGCAGAGTGTTACTCTACTCCTTTAACATCCATCCATCCATTATCTTCCGCTTTATCCTCTACTAGGGTCGCAGAGGGGGTTCCACATGCCCATCAAGGGGAGAACGTTTCGGGCGGTGGGCAGATAGACCCAGGACAGGATGCCAATCTATCACTGAACACACACTCACTCACACACACAGACACACTCTATATGGGGTAATTTGGAGAACTCAATTGACTTGATCCATATTTTTGGACTGTGGGAGGAAACTGGAGAACCCGGAGGAAACCCACACAGACACGAAGAGAACATGGAACCTCCACCCAGATGGGGATTCGAACCGGGAATCCCTAGTGCTGAGAGGCGAACGTGCCAACCACTAAGCCACCGTGCCGCCCATTATTATTATTATTATTATTATTATTATTATTGTGGCACGGTGGCTTAGTGGTTAGCACGTTTGCCTCCCAGCGCTAGGGGTTCCCGGTTCATCTGGGTGGAATTTCCATGTTCTCCCCGTGTCTGCATGGGTTTCCTCCGGGTTCTCCGGTTTCCTCCCACAGTCCAAAAACATGGATCAAGTCAATTTAATTCTCAAAAAAATTGCCCCATATAGAGTGTGTCTGTATGAGTGAGTGTGTGCCCAGCGATGGATTGGCGCCCTGTCCTGGGTCTGTCTGCCAAGCGCCCGAGAGGTTCTCCCCTGGATGGGCATGGGGAACCCCACCGCGACCCTAATAGAGGATAAGCGGGAGATAATGAATGAATGAATGAATTATTATTATTATGTAAATGTAGAAGCTTATATGCAATAGGTTGGTGTTCCATTATCCTTGTTCATTTATATCGTATCAGCTGGATGATGGGGTCTAAAGTTTTGACTTTTGACAATGACTGCATTTGAAATCACCTCCGCGATGGATTGCTGCCCTGTCCTGGGTCCATCTGCCCAGCGCCCGAGACGTTCTCCCCTGGATGGGCATGGGGAACCCCACCGCGACCCTAATAGAGGATAAAGCGGGAGATAATGAATGAATGAATGAATGAAATTACCTCCTGTCTACTTTATAATAAGCAAAAGCTGTGGGTGAGAATAGCTAGTATTCTAGTATATTCTCAGTATGCAGTATGCACCTCAGGTGACTTACTGAATTACTGAACCTACTGTAGTATTTCAAACACTTAATACTGATGTAATATGTGTGTTGCTTTATCTTCTGGTATTCAGTAAGGGCTTTGTAGCTGAGCTCCTGTAGCAGAAGCGCTTCCTTGTACTCAGAATTATTCTTAACATACGAGACAATAACCAGGATAACCCTGAAATGTGACCTTATCATGACCTTGAACATCAATAAAGAGGGATTTTCTGAGATTTATGTCTCATGAACAACCTTCAGAAGGTCATGTCATAATATCACACCTACATTTGAACTCCGCTTGAAGTCATTTGGTTCCTGTTTAACACATATTACATTGTTCTGTATTTTGCCCTTAATCAAGGGCCAAAATTGGCAAGTTCTGGTGAACTTTGTGTTTGATAGGCCAACACCTCCAGTGATGATCGCCACCTGGTGGTTCCACCTCACCGAGGAGCTGATTCTCACTCCGTGGCGTTCATCACTGCAAAATGGTGGAACGATCTTCCCAACTCTGTCCGTAAAGCAGAATCACTAAAGAGTTTTAAGAAACTACTGAAGACGCATCTCTTTAACAAATACCTGCTTTAAAAAAAAAGGCGGGGGGGGGGGGCACAGCATCAAATAACATTCAGGTTTGATGGATTTTCAGTGTAGTTGGTTTTCTGCATAACTTCTGACTTGTAATGTTCTCATTTGTAAGTCGCTTTGGATAAAAGCGTCTGCTAAATGATTAAATGTAAATGTAATGTAAATGTAATGCTACAGCACATGGTTTACATATTTATATGGTACCAACTCTGGAGCAACAGTTCGAGGAAAGTCCTTAAAGACAGCTTTGATTCACTGTGAAGAAAATCCAGCATTAGAACATATTCTAGTACAGAAGAACATACACTAAATAGACAAAAGTAATAAGACAGCTTCATTTAGACAGGATTGTTTGCTTCTGTTTGCTTTCAACAGTTTGGGGAAGTATCTATTTGTTCCAATGACTCGGCCCCAGTGCACTAAAAAGTTCCATTAGGTCATGGTTTGGTGTAAAAAAACTTTTTCATTTAACTTCTGACATGTAATGTTCTCATTTGTAAGTCGCTTTGTATAAAAATGACTAAATGACTGAATGTAATTGTAAATGTGACCTTTAAACTATATGTGCATAATAAGTGAAACTACTGATGAGTCCAGATGTCTCTTTGTGGCTTGTGAACAATTAATCAAAGTTTTTCATGAGGGTCTGGATACAGATCAGATACAGAAACAACAAACTAGACTTTCAAAGCTCCTGCATATCTTTTCTTATTGTGGAGTATTTTTACAAGCTGTGTAAGCTCAGATCTGAGAAATAAATCATATCGTAAAAGATAAGGGCCCCGTGAGAAAATGCTCTGCATAGCAACACACACCCACAGACAAGAACTAATCCATCAGACTGGTGGTTTTATCAAATAAGGCAATGTTGTGATAGTCAGACCTCCACTCTGCAATGCACGTGGAACGGGACAGTCTGAACGCAGCTGATTTATGAAGCGTGGTATCTCTTGTTTGGCTCTCCCGCTGCTGAATAGGGCACAATCATCAGCCACTTATAAGGGACAATGTACGATGTCACAGGTGTGTGGTTGTGTGTGCACACTTCCAGGCAAATTCCAGCCTCGGTCCCCTACACACCCTCACGCATGCACGCACATACAAGAAAAAACAATAAACCTGTCTAACCACACATTCACATGCAATATGATGTCGTTTTTTCCCCTCAAATAATAATACCAAGTCGAGTTTTTTGGAATCACATTAACTAAGGGTTCTGGCTGCAGCGCAGATGATAAATTACTTTCACGTTTTCTGGATCTCGTTTCGCGCTCATGAACACATCAGGGATTTCAGAAGGGGAAAGTTCAGTTCAACGAGGCAATCAAGACACCATGTCATGGGCGGACCTTAATGCCAAACAAGTTACGCACATCTATGCTTGCGTGAGACGATTACGCTTCAGAAAGCTGCTCAGTCTCACGGAGGAAACTGGGCACATGCACAGGATGCCCCGAATTGGATTTGTGCTTCTGTTGGTGCTGGCTGAGGCTCTGGCTGAGACCGATCCGGAGCCTATTTTTAAAGAGGCAGGGGAAGAAATGGAGACAGGTTATTGTTTTGGAGCAGATTTTGTTACACTTTACAAAAAAGGAGAGGGAAACAGACAGCTCCTGGGCAACACGTCGGATCCACACGTTACCCCCGAGGCCTACAAGACCCGGATCAATACCACTCACATCCATGAGCTGCCTGGGTTCCAGATTCTAAACCTCAGAGCCTCGGACTCCGGAGTGTTTTCAACCGAGTGCTGGAGTGAGAGCATGGTTGTGAACCGTCATGCACATTACTTGTTTGTGTGCGATCAAAAAATCAAAGCTCGGGAAATTCCTTTAGATCCAGAAGAAGGTACTTATCTGACGTGTGATGGCAGTCGTGACAATGTAACTGTGAAATGGTTCAGAGTGTTGAGCAATGATTACAAAGCCCAGTTGATTTTAGACACCGAAATATCACAGGAGCCCCTGCAGAAGGAACTGAGTGGCTTGCTTCAGGTGGAGGATAAGGGCCATTCTCTCCGGGTCTACAACCCTGTTCTACAGGACGTCCTCAAGTTCTACTGCCTGATCATGCGAGGAAAAGATTGCAAGAGCTACCAAGAGCTGGACATGCCAGATGTTTTTCTGCCAGTTTACCATATCATGGGAGAGAAGGTCGTCTTGCCGTGTTTGTCGGCTCATGTGAGGCAGAAGCAGAGTTACTGGGAGACACCTCTGGGACGCCTGGACTCCAACACGTCAACTCGAAATCAAACCCAAGTATATGTAGATCCTGAAAATGACTCGCTGGTAATTCCCTCCATCATGCTCAGTCACTCAGGAAAGTATTCATGTAGATCAACTCTGCTTCTAAGGGAATATTTTATAACAGTTTGCTCAAAGCTAGAGAAGGTTGAGATTCAAGCATCGGCCGGAGACTCGATGACCCTGGATTGTAAGCACACTGTTATAGCACAACAAAATGAGTTGACTAACATCCAGTGGTTCCGTGAAATAGGCAAAAACTTTGTCGAGCAAATCTATGACTCTGAGGATCCGACCATAATCCCACCTGCTGATTTGGCTGACAGAATTAAAATAGAAAACGACATGGCTCTCAAAATCAGCGCACTGGGTGTGGAGGAAAGTGGGGCGTACTGGTGTGTGGTGCTCCTGGTTCCCGGAGATTCAATCTTAGAAGAGTACCTAACAGATTTCAATGACTATGAGGACTTTGATAACACCGACATCTGCGAACTTAAGCGAGTGATCCAGCTAACCATCAATTCGCCCCATGGTCCTGAAGACCGAGCCGTTGAGTCCGGGTCCAATTTGCGTAAATATGGTTTGGTTGCAGGTGGGTTAGGGGTGGCGCTACTGACATTGATCGGAGTTGTGCTCGTACTGAAGCTGTGTGCTAAGAAAAAGAACAAAACCGTAAGCATGCCGGAACCCCAGCGAACGGAACTGTCCACGCCGCTCGTGTCTCTATGAGCTGGTTCTACAAATGTAATCTGTAAATGTCAATTTGGTTGTTGGGGTGAAAAGGTTTTGGAACAGGGCAAATCTACAAGGGCTGGGAACCAAAACCAGGGTGGTCTTTAATGTATTTGTCAGCGGTGGAAGAAGAATTCAGATATTTTCATACAAATACCAATACAGTAATTAAATAAATACTTCAGTTTGTATTAAAGTACCCTTAGGGGTACAGTGCTCATCACCAGCACTGTACCCTCTGTTTAAGAACATATAGGTACTTTTTAGGACCTCAGATTGTACACAGTTACCTTGCTATCTAATTATTCACCCCAGGGGTGGTACATGGTGTAACTTGACTCCTTTTGTTATCTGATTTATGACAGTGTTCTTATATGTAAACATCAAAATATACATCAAGTGTTAAAATACTGAATTCCTGTAAATGATATGTTACCATGGCGTCACTGTGTGAGCAGCACTGCTGTACCTCATAATGTCTGAACAGTGGGAATGTGTGTCTATTCATCCAGAACTCTGTGTTCCATTGTATTTCAAACTGTCACTATAGCTGAGCATAGAGTGGTTCAGCATTCATGGCTGGAAGTGACACTGGACCTGAATGAAACCTTAATTCAGTGATTAAGAGCAGTGGCTTAATACAAAAGTATAATATGAATCTAATACACAGGAGGTATTTGGAGGAAATAAATGACTGTTTGGTGGAACCGTAAACACTTCATACATCTGAAACATGCCTTCCGGCTTTTTGTAAGACGTCAGAAGCGATAAGCTGGAGACTGCGGGTTTCTGTTTTATTGTGTGAAATGTGGGCATCACGGTGGCTTAGTTGGTTAGTATGTTCTCCTCTCAGCACTAGGGATTCCCGGTTCAAATCCCCATCTGGGTGGAGTTTCCATGTTCTCCCCGTGTCTGCGTGGGTTTCCTCCGGGTTCTCCGGTTTCCTCCCACAGTCCAAAAACATGGATCAAGTCAATTGAATTCTCAAAAATTGCCCCATATAGAGTGTGTGTGTGTGAGTGAGTGTGTGCCCAGCGATGGATTGGCGCCCTGTCCTGGGTCTATCTGCCCAGCGCTTGAGATGTTCTCCCCTGGATGGGCATGGGGAACCCCACCGCGACCCTAATAGAGGATGAAGCGGGAGATAATGAATGAATGAATGAATGAATGAATGTGTGAAATGTTATCAGAAATCATATCTGTAAAATAAATGTAGTGAAGCAGGGAGTAGAATGTTTCCCTGTGTAAGTGGGGTGTGGAATTCTTCTTTTTTTTTTTTTTTTTTTTTTTTTTTTTTATTTGGGGGGGGGGGGGTGTATAAGTTAATGGGTAAATAAGGGTGTGTTAGCTCGGTGGTTAGGGTTTTGGGCTATCAATCATGAGGTTGTGGA
This sequence comes from Corydoras maculifer, assembly GCA_019802435.1. Lineage (NCBI taxonomy): Eukaryota > Metazoa > Chordata > Actinopteri > Siluriformes > Callichthyidae > Corydoras > Corydoras maculifer. The sequence goes on from JAFMOD010000063.1 coordinate 661,991, forward strand.
TTCAAATCCCAGGTCCATTGAAGTTACCAATGTGGGTCCTTGAGCAAGACCCTGATTGGTCCAGGGATGCTGTACCAATCCTGTGTTCTGAGCTTCAACCATCACGTTGGGATATCTGTGAGTCGCTTTGGATAAAAGCTTCTGCTAAATGACCAAAATGACCAAAGAATTCTGGAAATACCAACATATAAACAAAAGTATGTGGACACCCCTCTTATTCACTGATTTCAGGGGTTTATTCAGCCCCATTGCTGCAGGAAAAATGGAAAGTGATGTTTTTGTAAATATCGACCTGTAAATAATAATGCACCAGTGTCTAATATTAACTTTGACTAATACAGGGTGATGTTACTGGACCTGTTTGTTTGCCTTTACATGTACATACTCATGTGCTGGAATGTCTGCAGCTCCTAAAAGCAGTTTCTCAAGTTCATCTTTTAAACTCTGTGACAGCTCGAAGTGTTTTATCTGGAAACAACCCAATCCCCAATAATGAAGAGTCTATTAAGTCTATATAATGTTCAATAAAATCGCAAGGAGGACATGCAGTCTTACACACAATACAGATACGTGCACAACTTCTTGGGACTTAGACCTTCTAGAACCTTGAACCTCACTTTTTAGTTCTAAAAATAAAATTAAAGGGTGGCACGGTGGCTTAGTGGTTGGCACGTTCGCCTCTCAGCGCTCGGGATTCCCGGTTCGAATCCCCATCTAAGTGGAGTTTCCGTGTTCTCCCCGTGTCCGCGTGGGTTTCCTCCGGGTTCTCCGGTTTCCTCCCACAGTCCAAAAACATGGATCAAGTCAATTGAGTTCTCCAAAATTGCCCCATATAAAGTGTGTCTGTGTGAGTGAGTGTGTGCCCAGCAATAGATTGGCGCCCTGTCCTGGGTCTACCTGCCCAGCGCCCGAAACGTTCTCCCCTGGATGGGCATGGGGAACCCCCCTCGCGACCCTAATAGAGGATAAAGTGAAAGATAATGAATGAATGAATGAATGAATGAAATAAAATGAAAGATTTTTTTCAAGATTAAAGATTTTATTTAAAAGTGGATCAACACAGTGGAAAAGCGATTAGCACTCAGAAGGTCCATATTCAGTTTCCACTTGGGGTGAACAGTGTCTGTGTGGGTTTCCTCTGGGACTCCAGATTCAGCCCCGATACTGTACAGATGTTAAGTGCATAAATAAATGGACAGTGATTTCAGAAGTGTGTTTTTACTGCATTACTTTACAGACTTGTGGGTGTTGGATACGAACATTAAACCGATGCTGGACGCTTGAGGTGGTTAAATTAGAAGTGAGAACATTTCTGCGCACCAAGCTTCATCTCACATCTGCAGAAGAAAAGACAGACTCATGAAACAGGTTAAGCAATATGTGAATGGCTTGTTGGCTGTGTTTTCTTTATTCTCGCTACTGTGCTGGAATGTTTCCAAAAGACAAATGAGTAAATTTGAGGTAGATGTTAGAGAAGTGGGTTGGGGAGTTTAGACACTAATCTGCAGGCACGCACTAAAGATTAATGATGGCTGTAATGAATAAGTTGATGCATGTTCGCATTAACATTTTTTATGCAGTATTGTTGACAATGATAAGCTTCTTAGGCCAAGTACATATAAGTTCTGATACAGCACTCACTCATTATTATGAATTCATAGCATTAATGGCATATGTTTGCTTATGTCCTGGGGCATGGTTAAGTCATACTTCAGTAGATGAGCAAATTTTGTAACGCTTGCTACATTAAAATACGCTACTGTATATGGACAAAAGTATAGAGACACCAATACTTTACAGGACATCTTTTGAGTTGATTTTGAGTTGATTTTTAATTTCCACTTCCCTGTGAGGTCGTTTTTACGAGATGCTGTGGGATTTTGGCTTGAAATGCATTTGTGGGATCAGATGTTGGACGAGAGTACATTCTCTGTTTTGGTTCATCATGTGGCTTTGGATGGAAACATCGCAGCTTTGATTGAACCTGTAAACATGTCCATCCATCCATTATCTTCCGCTTTATCCTCTATTAGGGTCGCGGGGGGGTTCCCCATGCCCATCCAGGGGAGAACATTTCGGGCGCTGGGCAGATACACCCAGCACAGTGCGCCAATCCATCGCTGGGCACACACTCACTCACTCACACAGACACGCACACATACACACTCTATATGGGGCAATTTGGAGAACTCAGTTGACTTGATCGACAATGTTTTTGGATTGTGGGAGGAAGGAAGGAAACCCACGCGGACACAGGGAGAACATGGAAACTCCACCCAGATGGGGATTCGAACCAGGAATCCCTAGCGCTGAGAGGAGAACATGCTAACCACTAAGCCACCGTGCCGCCCCTGTAAACATGTACTACACCAAAATAACCTAACAACGTTCTTATAGGCCTGCTCATTGTGCATTAAAGCACAGCCCAAACAGAGAAGAGTCTTTTTGGTTACAACATTTTAAGAATTCCTGTAAAAGTTTGAAATAATGCCCCAGCCACACACATTTAAGTTATTCTCCTCTCAACTTGTAACATTTCAGTTGCACGTCTCAGTTTTGGCCAATAGGGGGAGCATGTTTACTTAAAATATATTCGATTGCAATGAATTGCATTTATTAAGCACTGTTTTTCTCTTCTTCATAATTCATTAATTCATTAATTCATTATCTTCCGCTTTATCCTATATTAGGGTTGCGGGAGAGTTCCCCATGCCCATCCAGGGGAGAACATTTCGGGCACTGGGCAGATACACCCAGGACAGGGTGCCAATCTATCGCTACAAAGTAAAATAAATTTCATTAATGATGGTGAACATGTCATGGTTTGGAATCGATCAATGAGATGCTATGAAAAGGCATGATGGAGAAGGTGTGAGACTCACCCAGATCAGGGAGATGCCGACCCTGGGGAATTGTTAATGGTCAATTTCTTAGGATCAAGAGAGATGTCAGGTCACTGGTCCATCAGTCTGTCTGTCGCTGAGCAACTGTTAAAATACCCAGCCTGCAGTAAGGTCACATGTTGCTTGAAATTATTAATCCATTACGTTTTAAAATAAATAAAATAGGGTAAAAATGTAAAGAAATAAATAACGTAATAAAATTTGCTGCAAAAAAGTAAATTGTATTTACTTGGCAATTCTAAATTAAATAGGCAATTTAAGGGCGAGAAATAGACACACTCTTTACAAGATTTGCCTCTGCTATACACTTATATCTGGTTAACACTGCGTGTGTGTGTGTGTGTGTGTGTGTGTGTGTGTGTTTCTCTTTTATGAGGTCATGAGTAAGTAGGGGTAGTGAAATGTTACTGCTGTTTAAAAAGAAGGCAGAGAATTGTGGTATTAAAATTGGTTGGTGTGAGTTTTACTGATGTGGAAGTGGTGGAAGTTAGTAAATTATTATTAATTAGCCATGGCAAATAAAATAGTTCTAGGTCATTTAAATATACTATTAAATTTCAAATGAAATTTAAATGAAAAATTAAAGTGTCAAATGAAAATAGCACCATTTGCAAAGTAGGCTTTATTGTCATTTCCTTTACATGTTCTATACATACAAAGAATTCGAAATTACGTTCCTCGCTGTCTCACGGTTACAGACATTTATGACATTTAGACATAAAACAAGAAAGTGAAATGCAGTGTGATGTAACGGAATTTAACTGTAAAAAAGTTTAAATACTATGATTATGTAGTGACAATGAAATGCAATGTAATGCGAATTAAATGGTAAAAGTAATGATAATGATAATAATAGTAATAACAATAACAATAATTACTATAACTATAGTAATAATAGCAATAACAATAACAATAATAAATAGTAGTAATAATATTAATAATGCTAAAAATAGTAATAATAATAATAATAATAAAGTAATAAATAATAAGTATAAATATATAGTATATATAAGTAATAAATAATAATAATAATAATAGGGGCGGCACGGTGGCTTAGTGGTTAGCACGTTCGCCTCTCAGCGCTAGGGATTCCCGGTTCGAATCCCCATCTGGGTGGAGTTTCCATGTTCTCCCCGTGTCTGCGTGGGTTTCCTCCGGGTTCTCCGGTTTCCTCCCACAGTCCAAAAACATGGATCAAGTTAATTGAATTCTCAAAATTGCCCCGTTTAGAGTGTGTCTGTGTGAGTGAGTGTGTGCCCAGCGATGGATTGGCGTCCTGTCCTGGGTGTATCTGCCCAGCGCCCGAGACATTCTCCCCTGGATGGGCATGGGGAACCCCACCGCGACCCTAATAGAGGATAAGCGGGAGATAATGAATGAATGAATAATAATAATAATAATAATAATAATAATAATAATAATATATTATTTGTAGAGTAGTAGTAAAAATATAGACCTGAGTTTGTGTTATACAGTGTTATTCACAGTCACAGTAGCAGCAGAATGTTAAAATCTTAATTTTTATTTTTGTGCAAAAGGCATAATAGTGCAAAAATAGTGTTTTTGAGTCTCGTGGTGTTGGAACGAAGACTTCGGTATCTTCTTCCAGAAGGGAGCTTGTTGAACAAACTGTGTGCAGGGTGGTGTGTGTCACTCGAAATTGAGTGAGGCGGAGGTGGTGTATATGTCTTGCACTAAGGGTAGTGGAGCCCCAATTATCTTTCCAGCTGCTTTTACAATACGTGCAGTGCCTTCCTGTTGGTCTCAGTGCAGCTTCCTCCCCACACAGTAATGCAGCTGGAAAGAATGCTTTCGATGGTGCCTCGATAGAAGGTGGTCATGATGGATGGAGAGGCCCTTGCCTGCTTGAGCTTACGCAAGAAATAGAGGCGCCGCTAAGCTTTCTTTACCAGTGAGGTTGTGTTGGCGGTCCATGAGAGGTCCTCGCTGATGTGCACGCCCAGGAATTTGGTGCTGCTTACTCGCTCCACAGCTGCACCTTCGATGGTCAGGGGTGGGTGATGAGTCTGACCTTTCCGGAAATCAACAACAATCTCCTTGGTTTTGTTGACATTTAGCAGGAGGTTGTTGTTCTTGCACCATGTAGTCAGGAGGTTGACCTCTTCTCTATAATAGGTCTCATTGCCTTTGGTGATGAGATCCACTAGAGTGGTGTCGTCCGCAAACTTCACTATGTGATTTGTGTTGTGGGTTGTTGTGCAGTATTGTGTCAGTAGGGTGAAGAGTAATGGACTGAGCACGCAGCCTTGGGGGGCTCCTGTGCTCAATATAATGTTGCTAGATCAGGTTTCCTGTAAAGATTTGACTAACACTAAAACAAGTTCAAATTATTTATTTATAGAGCGCTTTTTACAACAGTACATCGTCACAAAGCAGCTTTACAGAATGAAAAGCCTTTAAACCCCCAAAGAGCAAGCCGGAGCAACAGTGGCAAGAAAAAACTCCCTGTTATGTTGATATTTAAAGAAGAAACCTTGTGAGGACCAAGACTCAGTGGGGGACTCATCCTTCTTGAGCGGCCGGGCAGCAACAACAGTGTAGGACAGACATGTACTGATAGTGTCGAGATCGGGTGACTGTATTTAACAAATGGAAAAACTCCAACAACTGGAAAACTATATGTAAGTCCATTAAGGGGTCCTGCAGGACGGCCAGTCCAATTAATATCCAGGTTCCAACCAGTATTCGTCAGAACCATGGATGAAGGTCTGTCTACACCTCCAGGAAACCGGTCACACCTCAAAAGAAACGGAAAAGGAAGGCAGTTAGAGCGGATTATAAAGCACAGCATTTAGCATTTAATTAATGAGTGATTGATTGACACAGTGCTACATGTGACTCCAGCATCACTGACTAGAGTAGCATAACTAAAACAGACTGTTTGACTACGACGGGACTAATATGGGACAGAAAATGGGACACGGAACAGATACTACTTTGCCAGTCAGAGAGCGATTTTTGAAATGCACAACTCTGCCCCACACATTTCTATGGCATCATCCCAGGAGAATCCTTATTGGAAAGGGGCCTTGGGCTAAACAAATAACTGCAGCAGGAGACTGGGAGATTGTAAGCAGAACCAATCACCTGCACAACAAATGCACTCAATCTTGGGAAGCAACCATGCCATACAATTTGCAGAGCAAAAGAGGGGTGGAACTGGCGAGTATAAAAAGCATGCCAAAAAAACTGATGTGTCGACACTAAGGAAAGTTAATTGGCCACAGTTCCTAATGAATTGTGAGTGAACAGGACCGGTACAATGCACACCAAACTCCGATTACAGACCAACTCCAATTTACAAAACAGTGCTGCACACAAGTTTACAGTCAGTGAAATTGCCCAGAAACACCGTTCTTCTACAGTATGTAGAGGACCTGTTGGTGGCAGCACCAACCCAGACCGTGTACAAAGAGGAAACTTTGGCTCAGATGGAGTATCTGGCAGAGCAAGGTTACAAAGCCTCCAAAACCAAACTTCAATACGGTAAACAAGCGGCATCTAAAAAAAGAAGAGCCACTCAAAAAACACTGAAATGAATCCGTCCATAGACGGGTTAGCACCAATAGGGTTTCATATACCGTAGTCACAGCACAGGAGGTGCTTGAATCCTCACCCTTCCCTTCATCCTACCCAGCACAGGCAGCTGAGCTGGTGGCACCAACCAAAGAAAGTGAACTAGCCGAGGGAGAAACAGTAAACACCTGGACAGCACACAATTTTGGGAAAATTTGAAAACACAGAGATTTCCTCACTAGCTCTGGAACCAAAATTAAACCACCAGTTGGAATCTAAATTGCTAGATGCTGTTTTGTTACAAACAAAAACAAATACTTTGCCACCAAAGTCATGTAAGGTAACACTTACTCAGACAGAAAGGCAAACACACCACACCCATAAAAACACAAATACTTTGCCATCATTAAATGCACAGCACACAAGAAAGGTGAGTACAAAGTCATTTAAGATACCACTTTGTCAGATGGAAATGCAAAACACACCGCGCCCTTAAAAACACAAATACTTTGCCATCATTAAATGCACGGTGTGGTGGTAAATAATCAGATAAAATTATAATACATGATGAACTTCCACTACACTTCCCCGATTGTTACTTTTCAAAACATGGATTATAAGCATTAAAAGCCTAAAAGTACATCCATTGTTAAATGTAAACTTTGTGCTTCATAGATTAAGCACTCAGAAAAACATTAAACAAAACATTCATTTATCCATCCATCCATTTTCTTCCACTTTATCCTCTATTAGGGTCGCGGGGTGTTCCCCATGCCCATCCAGGGGAGAATATTTCAGGCGCTGGGCAGGTACACCCAGGACAGTACGCCAATCCATCGCTGGGCACACACTCACTCACACAGACATGCTCTATATGGGGCAATTTGGAGATATCAATTGACTTGATCCATGTTTTTGGACTGTGGGAGGAAACTGGAGAACCCGGAGGACACCCATGCGGACACAGGGGATTACATGGAAACTCCACCCAGATGGGGATTCGATCCGGGAATCCCTAGCGCTGAGAGGTGAACGTGCTAACCTCTAATCCACCGTGCCGCCCTTAAACAAAACATTTTAACACAAATTTTATCACAGTAAATAGAATGATTTGTTTGGAACTATTCTACATCCTGGTGTTCTAGTAGTAGCTTGTCATAAGGAGTTGGTATTAAACACAACTGGTTATCATCTTGGACATATATTAACAGCACGCAGGACCATTTTATTCTGGGGCAGGGGCTATCTTGCAATGAGAAATGTGAATCCAAGTGTCCCTCTCAGCGATTTTACAGCAGTGTGGGTTGTCAGGAAGACCTGGAATGGTCCTTGCCAAAGATCAGCCTTCCTTCACTCGCCTGTGCACATCAGATAAAACAGAACAAAGTGTTGCACAATACTTTTGCATGTGATCATCTTCTGTAGTAAGTGTGTCCATTTTCGGGGTACACCCTGTGTTGGGTGGTCTGCCGAAAAGTATTTCAAAAGGAGACAATTTGGTTTTGCTAGACACTCTCTGTCTGAAATGTATGAGGCATTGTCAGAGGAAATTTTCCTCGGAATGCCAACTCTGGGGATAATTTTGCGTAACAGGACTTTGGCCACAGTCAATGGGTCTTGTTTAGATGTAGAGTAAGTCTCCACCCACTTTGAGAACATGTTAATGATAACAAGAAATGATATAGCTTTTTCTGGCATGGCGTTAATTCAATAAAGTCCATTTTTAGGTGGTCAAATGGCATATCAGGTTCTGGATGCCCATGCATGTATTTGAAAGGAACCGCACCTGTTGCACTGACACTTCTTTGTGAAATTTTGGGAATGTTGGGCACAAACCAACAGTAAACCAGTTTCGATTTAATGCTTCTATCATTCCCCCTTCGAACAATGGTCTACCCCATGGGCCATTATCACAAATATGGGAAATAGAAGGGTAAACATGGTTTACCATCTGGGCCTGTCCAAACGGTACCATTAAAGGTACAACTGGCTTCGCGCCATTGTTTGACGTCCCTGGCTGAACAGGAGTGGTCTCAAACAAGGTGGTTCCAAAATTGAAACCTGGACACAAGGAGCATGCACAGAGGGTTGTAGAGAGGCTGCTTTAGCAGCAGCAGCAAGGGCAATACCCTTTGCTTCTGTAGAGCTAATACAATAGAGTGCACGGATATGTACAACAGCAGCAGAATTTGGTAGAAGGATGGCATCTAAAAGTGCTGACATGAGTTTATGATGTGCATTGTGTTTACCTGTTGAAGTGAGGAAACCGTGCTGTTTCCAGAGGGTTGCAAAAGTGTGTACCAGACCAAAGTGAGTCTGTGTAGCTTGTGACCAATTTTCCATAAGCAGACTTACAGCCCTTTGTCAGAGCCACGAGCTCAGCAGCCTGGGCGGAATAGGATGAAGGCAATCGACCTGAAATCACAGTGTGGCACATAGTAACAACAGCAAAACCAGTTCAGTGTTGAATAATATTCCCATTCACTGTAAGAATTGGGTTTCCAATCAGATTGAATTTGATACTTAGAGATAAATGTGATCATATCTCTCCACTGGGCACGTGCAACTGAGATGTGCAGTATGATGCTATGAAAACGTTTTAGCTGAAGAGGTGTCAGAATTACAGAACATCCCAATCACTCGCTCCCTATATAACAGTACTGCATTAATAACTTGGTTATGGAGTTGGACAAAATGTCCACTTTATTGGGTTAATCTAGGACACCAGCAGGGCAGTGGAGGTTATCTAAATTCTGCATGTTGATTACTAAAAATCTAAAACCTGTCCTTAATAAAGATAAACAAGGACACCCAGAAAGACAGGGGTTCTAAATGCCATTTCAACCATTCGCATGTTATGGTAGGGATCTGTGGCAAATTTAGAGCCGAAACTTTCCCCTCTCCGAACAAACTAATGAAATGCCAAACTTGCACATTAATGCCCTAGCTAGAAAATTAACAGGACAGCATCAAGAGAGAAGAATGCCTCAGTGCTGCGTTCCTTCATAGGAATGCCACCTGCTCCTATAACTCTAGTTTTACCAGAAAGGTTGGGTCTCAGGCTACTCATCTTCAAAACGGAAAGTAACAATGTGAACTCTAACCATAACATCTACAGTTGGCATAGTCGAAGGTTTGAAAATCAGCATAAATTAATTTAGAACAGTCTTACCAGTTAGGGTGTGTTTGTGTTGTGCGTTTGTTTCACGCCGTCTCCTCCACCTCAAATTGTAAATCCTCCAGGAGGGCAATTGGGATCAATATATCCTTTTTGATACAGGTGGAACATGTATGTGGAATATTCTTTTCTGTCACCTTGGTTGAAACCCCTTCCTCTTCCACCACGCGCTCTCCCTCGTCCACAACCTCTTCCTCTTTGTTTAGTCACTGCTTGCAGCATGGCACACTGTGCTTGGTGCTGTTCTTTGTCTCTTTTGGCAGCAGACCTCTTCTCACATTCTTGTATTCTTTTTCTCAGGTTGCCCTCTGTAAGAGAGTACTCTTTGCAATCTTCCTGTGTCTACTTCAACACAATCTGCTTTCACCTTTCTTTGGATTTCGGGGTGTAGTTCACCCACAAAGCGTTCTTCCAGATGACTTTCATATGTGCCCGTCTCATTTCCAGGATAAGGGTTGGGTTTGGGAACTCCAATGTTTATGGCATGCAGTTGTTCAAGTTCATATAGATACTCAGATCCTGATTGTCCATCTTTCTGTTTACACATAGAGAGTTTTCTCAGATCGAGACGGACTGGAAAAGCAGTCTCAATTCACATGTACAGTTCTTGCACAGCTTGTTGGTACTGCGAGTCTGCATTTGGCTCGTATATGAGATCTGCAGTAATTGGGAGATTTCCCTGAACCTCAGTCCATTTTAGTTTTAATTTATATGCACATTGAACGTGCCAGTTCATTCACAGATTGCTTCTGTCACAAATAATCCACAAATTTTTGTCCCCCCTCTAAGATTGGTGGCAGATCCTCACAAGCGTTCTTTACGTCATCCATAGTCCATGGTCTGAAAACCAATGCAAGTCCTTCTGGTCCCATCACCTGGATACTGATCATCTGTACTTTCTTTTTCCTTTGTCGTGTCATCCTCTCCAATGTCCTCCCAGTCCTCATCAGGGTCATCTTCAGTATCCTCTTTCTTTTGCTGGGGCTTTGGCCCGACCTTTTGTTTCGGGCGAACAGCAGGAGGTGTGCTGGGTCGTTGGCTGGGTTGTATGGGGGTGGATGTGCTTGCCCTTCTGGAGGTTGTGCAGGTGGAGGAGGAGGCGACGTGAAATCATCCAGGGACTCCTTCTGTAAATTCAAAAACTGACCACAGGTTACTGGTTTCACTACAGTGTGTGTGTTTACGCGCCTGAATCTTTTAATTATCGAACTAACTATTAATTTATCTAACTATTAATTTTGCACTCTCTGACTTTATTTTCCATGAGCATGTCAGTTTGGCTGCCATGGAAAATGTTCAGGTTTGTAATTTAGCTTTTTTTCTTTAATCATTTCAAAAGTTTTATCCAACTTATGCTGTTGTTTTTGAAATACGAAAACACAGCCAAAAGAAAAATGTAAGAAGAAATAGATACTGGAAAAAACACAGCTAGAGGTAGAGGAAGCTACCCCGCTTCCAATGCACCTGCTATTGTGAAATAACATCCTCCCAACATATTCCATCCCATCATATCGCTTCTCTCATTTTCTCCAAGCTTAAGTAACAAAGTTTTGTAAATGTCACACTAACACTAAAATAGATTAATAAAATATAATACATGATGAATTTCCACTAGTGGGCAGCACGGTGGTTTAGTGGTTAGCATGTTCTCCTCACAGCAATAGGGATTCCTGGTTTGAATCCCCATCTGGTCCAAAACAGTCCAAAAACATGGATCAAATCAATTGAGTTCTCCAAATTGCCCCATATAGAGTGTGTACAGTATGTGAGTGAGTATGTGCCCAGCGATAGATTGGCGCCCTGTCCTGGGTGTATCCGCCCAGCGCCCGAAACGTTCTTCCCTGGATGGGCATGGGGAACTCCCCCCACGACCCTAATAGAGGATAAAGCGGAAGATAATGGATGAATGGGATGGAATTTCCACTACACGCAACACACAAGAAAAAGTACAAGTCATTAAAGGTAACAGTTTGACTGACGCAACCGCAAAACACACTGTGCTCATACTCCAAAACAAATATGAACATAATATTATACATAAGTGCTGGTATGCAGTAGGGCTATCTACACTCACTCAAAATTTTTGTTCAAATTTTTTAATGTGCGCAAAATACCTCTGGGTGAAGGACACACACTCAAAGCATCAACTGTTGGACACCCACCACCCACGGAACCATTCCAACAGAAGTAATGAAAGTTCCTGCTGGTCTGTGTCTGCATGTTTAGTGAATTTGTTAAAGCATTCGCTACTGGGAAGCAGGATAGGGAGGCCGTAGCTAAAGCATTTTCGAGAAATAATACCATGCTGGGGCTTACCACAGAGAATCTCAATGGAACACCATTTGAACACTCAGGGTCAATCACTCACAAAGTACCTGGGAATTGACATGAGAAACCACTAGAAGAATGGTAACTGAAGTGCTGGAGTCATGGAGAGTACGGACTCCACCCTTAAAAATGGTCTAGCAAAAGTCTGCCAGGAAACTGGCATGAACTTGGTGAAAAGCCTACCACTGGTCCCTTGGCAATGTAGGACACACTCACAACAAAGTGTAGGGATGTCAACATACAAAATAGTGTTCGGAAGACCCCCTCACTGGGACTGTGTCTCCTAGAAAGGTCAGAGCAATTTTTTAGCTTTGTTTGTTACCTCTCCGCTGGTTAACCTTTGTTTTCCTATCGTTCTTTATTAAAGTCATTTGTTTATATCAGATCTCCAAGTATTTGATTCTTATTTGATCTTAGAAAATCCACCACAGTTATTAGTTCCAGTTTGCAGTTTTTTAAAGCACAAAATAATTTTATATACATTTTTCACACACATTTCTTATATATAAAAAACATAACAAATACCAAAGTACGTAAATATTTTACATATTTGGTTTGATGAAGGAATGAGCCCCACCCAACAGAGGCATCAAATCCCACAGACAGAACAGAACACGTGCTTTAGAAATTATATATATATATATATATATATATATATATATATA